>OY282497.1:23872368-24304868 GCA_958295605.1 Ajuga chamaepitys | reverse complement strand
TTCGGAGCACGTGCAAAGCCCATGTCCACTTTGGCCGATCTGATGAATATGGAACAACGGGATGGCGAACCGTTACCCAATTTCTTGACCGCTTTACGGCGGAGAGTCTTAAAGTAGGAAACTGCTCGGATGATGTAACCATTAATGCCTTCATGAATGGCCTTCGTCCCGGACCGCTCTACACCGAGTTGGCTCGAAACCCTCCGGTCACAACCCGGGCTTTGTTTAATACTGTGTGCAGATATGCTAAGGCCGAGGAGCAGACTCGGCGTAAGCGTGAGAAGCATGCCAGCAAACGGCAGTCCGATAAGGCACTAGCTGGGCCCAGTGCGCGACCCAGTGCTTTCTCTCGTCTGAACCGGGGACGTTCAGAGTCTCGAGGGGATATTCCACAACTTACCCCGCTTACAAAATCGCGAGCCGAAATTCTTTCTGTCCACAAGAATGATTTACGGCTGTGTCCGCGGATGACTGCTCCACCTGAAAAGCGAAACCGCGAGAAGTGGTGCGCGTACCACCATGATCATGGACATGAGACAGAGGAGTGTCGAGAGCTTGGTAAGGAAATTGAAGATTGTCTAAAGAAAGGTTTCTTGCGACAATACATTGCTCGGACCGACGACAAGCCTCGGTCAAGCCAGAATGGGGGTTCATCCCAAAACCGTGGAAGTTATCATGACCGTGGTTCACGTCAAAACAGGCCGCAATGGCAGAATAATAGGTCGGGGTCAAATAATTATGCACGGCAAGACCACGAAAATCGTCAACAACCTCATTTTTTGCCACCACCACCTCCTCCGGGAGGACCCGGAGACAATTTGCCTACCCATGATATAAACGTGATCTATGGGGCCCTTCCCACTGGGGCTTCGCGAAATGCCTTGAAGGCTGAGGCACGCCGACCTCCTCCCGAGGAGCCGCGTCATAAGCGCCTCCACCAATCTGAAACTGTTAGTTTTACAGATAGAGACCCAGTTCCAGAGATTACACCCCATAACGACGCCATCGTCATTGACATGGCTGTAGCTAATGTTACAGTAAAGCGGGTTTTTGTAGACAATGGAGCCGCAGTGAGTGTAATATTCACCGACTGTTTTCAGAAAATGGGGATTCCTCGTGAGCAACTTCGACCGGCCCCCGGGCCGTTACAGACCTTCACCGAGGGTGAAGTTCAGCCAGACGGGATTATTAATCTCCCGGCATCTCTTGGCACTTATCCGGCGATAAAAACAATTTTTGTGGATTTTTACGTGGTTAATTCTCCGTCTCCGTATAACATGATCTTAGGTCGGGACTGGCTTACTCCCGCCAGAGCCATCTGCTCCACATACCACCTCGCCCTAAAATTCCCTACATCGCATGGCGAGGTGGCTATCCGCGGCAGTCAGCGGGTTTCTAAGGAGTGCATGTACGTCGCACTCAAAAAGGCAACAAAGATTCCTCCAAAGCAGCACCTCCAAGTGACATCCTCGGCTCTCGAACCTGAGTTATATACATCGCTGGAGGACACAACTGTCCAGGTGCCACTTGATCCGTCCAAGCCCGAGCAAACAGTAACCGTCGGCGCCGTGGACGTGCCGTGGTTACATCGTGCCATCATCCAGACCTTGCAGGAGTACTCCGACGTCTTTGCCTGGTCTCCCTTGGATATGCCCGGGGTCTCTCCTGACGTCATAACCCATAAATTGAACATTGATCCCAATGTCAGACCTATACAGCAGAAGCAAAGGAAATTCGCTCCGGAGCGAAACGCGGCCATTCGAATTGAGGTACAACAGCTCTTAGATGCAGATATCTTATTTGAAGTCCATTACCCTTCTTGGCTGTCTAATCCTGTGATGGTAACAAAGTCCAGCGGGGCATGGCGAATGTGTGTCGATTTTTCCGATCTCAATAAACACTGTCCAAAGGATTGTTATCCTCTGCCCTCTATCGACCAAAAGGCCGAAGCCATTACTGGGCACGTGGCCCTTTGCTTCTTAGACTTATACAAGGGGTACCATCAAATCCACATGGACAGTCAGGATGCCCTCAAAACAGCATTTATCACTGATTTTGGGTGTTTTGCCTTCAAGAAAATGTCCTTCGAGCTCAAGAACGCGGGGGCCACATATCAACGTCTCATGGACTGCGTTTTCCAAGATCAAATTGGTCGCAATGTTGAGATTTACGTTGATGACCTAGTCATAAAAAGTACCTCCCAGTCTTCATGCGTGCAAGATATTGTTGAAACATTGGATACTTTGTGGCGTTATAATTTGTGTCTCAATCCAGCAAAATGCACCTTCGGAGTTGGCTCCGAAAAATTTCTCGGTTATATGGTTTCGCAGCGCGGCCTCCAAGCCAATCCGGCCAAGCTTCGGGATGTGTTAGACCTGCAACCACCGAGGACGGTCAAAGACGTTCAGCGCCTCACTGGCGGTTTGGCGGCCTTAAATCGTTTTTTGTCTAAAGCTGCGGAGCGTCAACTCCCATTCTTCAAAATTTTTCGGCAGGCGAAGTCATTTGAGTGGACCCCGCAGTGCGCCGAAGCTTTTGAGGCTTTAAAGCATTATATTAAGCAACTGCTCACTCTGTTGGTCCCTCTCTCCGGAGAGCCGCTTTACATTTATTTGGCCTCCGCCGCAGAAGCCATTAGCACGGCTCTTGTGCGCGAAGTAAATGGTGTGCAACATCCGGTGTATTTTGCAAGCCGAGTACTTCGCGGGGCAGAAACTCGGTACTCCACGGTGGAAAAAACAGTCCTCGCTCTTGTCATGGCGGCTCGGCGCTTGTGGCCATATTTCCAAGGACGTGAGATACGGGTTCTAACTAATCACCCCATTCGTCAAATTCTCGTCAAGCCCGAGGTGTCAGGGCGCCTCGCTAAGTGGGCTATCGAGCTAGGAGAGTATGATATCCAATTTCTTCCACGCCGAGCTGTCAAGGGTCAAGCACTAGCAGACTTTTTGGCCGAGACCCCAGTGGATAATCATGAGTCTTCCGCAGATAATGATAATCATCACCCTCCTGCCCTTGAATCCCCACCTCGCAAGTGGCAACTATATGTGGATGGTGCTTCCACGGCTTGAGGGAGTGGTGCTGGGGTGCTTCTCATTGGCCCTGAGGGAGTTGAAGTTAAGTATGTCATTCGATTCAAATTTAAGGTAACTAATAATGAAGCAGAATACGAGGCAGTTCTCGCTGGGCTTCGGCGCTCAATCCTTAGCCATCCACCATCTTGACCTCTTCACGGACTCCGAGATTGTTTCCAATCAGATCAAGGGAACCTATACCGTTAAGGATGAAACGATGATCAGGTATCTCGCTTTAGCACGTAAACTTATGTCAACTTTTGATTCGGTTAATATCCAGAAGGTACCGCGTAAACAGAACGTTCAAGCTGATGCTCTCAGTAAATTGGCCTCCGCGGTCCGCACTAATGTATCTCCGGATATTATAGTCGAAGATGTATTTCATCCAGCGATTCATGAAGCAACGGTCTCAGTATTGACCGACAGTGATCCCAACTGGATGACCCCCATCGTTCAGTATCTCCGAGATGGAACTTTGCCTAACGACAAGCTGCAAGCTCGGAGAATAATTCTTAAGGCACCTAAGTATTCGTTCCATGATGGAATCTTGTACCGACGGTCGCACTTGCAACCAAATCTTCGGTCCCTTGCTCCGGCCCAGGACGATCAGGTTCTCCGAGAGGTTCATGAAGGGGCCTGTGCCAGTCACATCGGCTCACGGACGTTGGCTAAAAAAGTTCTTCGGTGGGGGTACTACTGGCCAACCTTATTTAACGATGCCCATGAGTTAGTGACCAAGTGCAGCAAGTGTCAGCTACACTCCCGTGTGAAACATCTGCCTCAAACCGAACTCACGGGAATACAAAGTGCTTGGCCATTTATCGAATGGGGAATTGATATTGTGGGCCCGTTTCCAGTTGCTCCGGGTGGACTGAAATTTCTTGTGGTCGCCGTTGATTACTTCACCAAGTGGGTAGAAGCCGAACCTCTTACTGCCATCACTGGTCAGAACATCTTGAAGTTCGTTTGGCGAAATATTATATGTCGCTTTGGCATTCCGAGCACTATTATTTTGGATAACGGCAAACAGTTCGCCAATGATCCCTTCCAGTCATGGTGCGAGGAGCTTCACATTAAGCAAATTTTCACCTCGGTAGCTCATCCGCAAGCCAATGGTCAAGTTGAAGTCACTAATTGTACACTCCTTATGGGTCTAAAGAAACGTTTGGATCACGCTAAGGGTCTTTGGGCAGAGAATCTTCCGCAGGTTCTTTGGGCCTATCGTACTACGCCACATACCTCAACTGGGGAGACCCCCTACAGTCTTACTTACGGCTCTGAAGCCGTTATTCCGGCGGAAATTAGTGTACCTAGCCCCCGCCTCGTAACTTCTCCCGAGGATAATGACGAGGCTCTCCGTACAAACTTAGATGAGCTGGAATATCGTCATGATCAATCTTTCATCCAGCAAGCCAAGTGTAAGCAACGTGCAGCTCAGTATCACCACCTCCGGGTTCGGGGTACTCAGTTTAATGTCGGGGACTTGGTACTTCGACTCAACTCCGCCAGCAAGGCTGCCCCCGAGGGGAAATTGCATGCTACCTGGGAAGGTCCTTATCGCGTCATCGCTGTGCATGATTCCGGGTCCTACCAGTTGGAGCATCCTGATGGAACCCCGATTCCCCGAAGCTGGCATGTTACCAACTTAAGACGTTTCTATCTATGAACACCAAATGACAAGTATCGTTCCTATCTTTACATCCATTGTATATTTCTTTTTCGTTGTGATTTCTCTTTGTATTTCTTAAGTTGCACCGGCACTCACCTTGAATAAAAGTTCTTTATTTGTGCATCTTACTATGCTTTCTTCTACGTTACGGGGACGCCCTAGCGTAGTCGTACTATTATTATTCGTCTCCGGACAATTGGATCTCTCACCCGGTCCGTCCGGGGAGATTCACGTTTGGTCCCCGGACTTGTGTCCCCTCTCGCCTGTTTAACCGGAGAGGTGTTTCACTCCCGCCCGATCCGTCCTGGGAGATTCTAATTGGCGCCGTCCATATAGTGTTCCCGAGCACCTGATAAGGCAATTATTGTTTCTGGTTAACAACTCATTGTTTTCTTTTCAAAGTACACAACTTTGCAAACCAAAACGGTTTTTTACAGGCCAAAAGATTCTTTACATATTACTTCAAAAAAAAAAAAAGAGGAGGTTCTTTTTCACAACTATCTATGGCCTCCGAGCCAGTATTTGGCGCTCCGGCGTTGAGATCTGTTCCCGGACCTACTTTGTGTCCTACGGGATTCTGTGGCTTCTCGGCGTTGAGCCCCGGCTCTCTCTCCTCCGCGGCCCCCTCGGCGTCGCGGACTCATCCTTGGTACTTGTCTGGGGGCTTCGCCTCTTGTGCGGCCTCGAAGACTCGGCTGTGGTGTAGACCTCGGTGTTTGGGCCCATTTCACGGGATCCCACTCCGCGGGGTCCATCACTTCAATCTCTTCGGCCAGCTTCTCGACTTCTTCTTCGGCGACTACTACGGGCCTTTCTTCGAATGTAGTCACCGGCGCCGGCTGTTGAATTACAATTCCTTGGCTTTTCCCCGCTGGTTTCTTTTTGCCCTTCCGGGGGGCTCTTGAAGAACCTCGGCTCCGGCTAGGGCCTGCGATGTATTCCTCAGCTGTGTGCTGCCACCTGCCGCGGCCTTTCAGTCCCTCATACATGCCGAGCAATAATTCCAGCACCTCTCGCTTTCTTATAAGCTCCGAGGACTCGGCCGGACCCTTCGCCATCAGTGCTGAAATTTCACTTTGAATTTCTATGACCCGCTCCTCAACTTCCTCAAATGTCAGCAAGCCGTACTCTGTTAGTATCCGGTCATACTTCCTTTGATGGATGAGGACACGGTCCAATTCAGCAACTTTCGCTAGGTACTTTAATTCCTGGTCCCTGGCCCTCTCCTCGGCTTCCTTCGCCCTTCTCTCCGCAACGGCCGCCCGCTTCTCTAACCTCGGCACCACTTGCATTTTCAAGTTATTCTTCTCTCTGCGGAACCAATCTAATGATTGCATGAGCTTCTTTATCGTGTTATGCGATTCCGCGGTGTCCTGAGCGGGCCATAGAATCAGTGGGAAAGATGAATTTCG
This sequence comes from Ajuga chamaepitys, assembly GCA_958295605.1. Lineage (NCBI taxonomy): Eukaryota > Viridiplantae > Streptophyta > Magnoliopsida > Lamiales > Lamiaceae > Ajuga > Ajuga chamaepitys. The sequence continues at coordinate 24,298,713 of OY282497.1, read as the reverse complement.
AAAAAATATGATGAACAACTATTCAACTAATCAACAAACACTTATATTCAACAAAACCGGAGTACATTATCAGTATTGTGGTACAAGAGATTTACAATATTCCTATCATCTACTATATCAAATTTGAGGGGAACGACTGACCTCCTCCTCCTCGGTCCCCTCGGCGTCTTCGGGCTCCACCTCCTGCCGGTCTTCAGCCGTCCCTGTCTCCTCTTCTACAGCAACTGCAGCAGCTTCCATGCGGGGGGATGGTTCTTTATTTCGGGGCTCAGTGACGAAATCACCCCGGCGGAATGCCAGGAATTCTTGATCTTGGTCCGCCTCACAGCTTGCAACCTCCTCGGCCCTCAAAATCTCTTTCTTCTCTGCTAGAGCCTTCACGAGGGGCCACTCTGGGAGGTGCGTTAAAGCTTGACAGTAGGCCTTCTCCACCCCGGCCACGGCATTATAGTCATACCCGAACTCTGGACGATATACGTCCACGTTCGGGTAGACTTCTTTGATCTGCTCCAACAACAATGATCGCGTGGCCGTGTCCTCGACAGCAACGAAGTTGGTCTGAAAGTCGAGAAACGTGCTTGTTTGGAACAACTTCTCGGCAAACGCTTTTAACGTTGCCTCTTGACCTTCGACGATTGCTGCTTCTCGGGCATTCATCTCTGCCCGCAGTTGAGCCATTTCTCCACGGAGGGCCCCGACTTCCGCCTCTACCTCGCGCAGTCGCGCAACTTCATTCTCCACCAAAGCCGCCCTCCTGCGCGCTTCGGCCAGATCATGGGTTAGCTTGTCGTTGAACGCGCGCAGGTCCCTTGCCACCGCGACCAGCTCTTCTTTGGCCTCCTTCTCGCTTTTCCGGCCAAGCTCCATAATCCCCCGCGCCAAGTGCAAAAGCTCCTCGGCGTCCGCTCCCTCCAACCCCAGCAGACTTGGGGGCCCTTGCTCCTTCAAAAAAAAAAAAAAAAAAAAAAAAAAAAACAAAACAAAACACAGGAATCAGTACTGGTAGCGTACACTTCATTTACGCAAACAGCAACTCACAGGGAATGTCATGATTAGCTCTACCTCAACGCTTTCCCCTGTGCGGAGTTTTTTGGCTGCCGCCGGCGAGGTCCCGGAGGGTTCCGACCTCCTTTTAACTCCGGGGGTTGACCCCGCCATCACCACTTGCTCCTACAGCCCAGCAGATGGTCTTGGACTGGGTGACATCTTCCCCCGGGGAGACGCTTCAGCCGTTTTCCCTTTCTTCTTAGCTGCAACAGCCACAGCGGGGCATCCAGCCGGCTCCTTTCCGAAGCGTCCCACTGCATACAGAAATTGGAGCTAGTCCTGCACAAGACAACAATTTTGCACAGATGTAAGAACTCCTACCCTCCTCGGCAACCCCGGTTCCCGACTCTTGACCCCGGGCGGACATCCCCTCCGCATCGCCCGAGTAGTATGGGCTCAATCCCGCCTCCTCCAGCTCCGCCTCGGTGCAAAGGATTTTGAAAGTCCCCACTGCACGGAATATGTCCACCACCTCAGCCTCCGGGTCCCCCACCGGGGCAGTATCCAGCACCTCCTCCCTTCTCCACCTCGGGAGGGTCACTCCTGTCTTCACGAAGATGAACTTCTCCTTCCACCCCTCCACCTTACTGGGGTTTTGTACTTTGAAACCACCTCGTGCTCGAGGGCTGAAGGAGTACCACCCTTTGGATTTCCCAAATGCTTTTAGTTGGTAAAAATACCTAAACAGCTCTACAGTTGGTTTCACCTCGGAATTTTTACATACCACGGTGAACCCGACTACTTGCCTTATGGCATTTGGTGCTAATTGGCTAAGGGCAATATTATAATATCTCAGCAGCAGGAGAACAATGTCCCAAAGGGGGAATCTCAAACCTATCCTCAGGGGGTCTATATATACGCCGATGAAGCCCTTCGGCGGGCAACAGGCCCTATCGCCGGGTTCCGGAACTTTGTATTCTAAGTTAAATGGGAAATAGAAGGAGGGAATTAAGGATTCTATCTGCACCCGCGTTACCCGCGGCGCTGCAGTGGAAACTTCGAAGTCATTCTCCGTACATTCATAAAAACCGACGACGCTGATGTTGGTTTCCATGCCATCGGCTCTTTCCACTGTCCTAATTTCACTCCTCTCTGGAATAACGAAGCGTAGGGGTGGTACATCTAATGGAGACCCCTCGGTTCCTACTTCCCTAATAGAAGAAGAAGATGATGAAGAAGGCATACTTACTTGGTTTGTATTTGCGATGAATCACAAGAGCACAAAATTCTCCTTTTTTCCCTCTTTCTGTAACTTGCAAATCGCAATGAGGAAGATGAAGTATACTGTGCCATTATTCAAAATATATACTCGTGGAAATAACGGTCTAGATATTTCCTTTTCAAATTCTGTGTTTCAGATTTGAACGTGCTGGACACGCGCGTTACAGTTCCCAAGGCGCGTGGGGAACAGGCTCATTGGAAATTACAAAGCGTGTCACTTCACATCTTTCTCTCTCATGATGGCGCCGCTAGTCACATCAACCTCATTCTTGGCCAGGAAGTTTTGGGAAGCTCTCCGGTGCCCCCTTCACCTCGGCCAGATTACTGTTCTCTTCCGTTGCACTTTATTGCCTTCGGGGTGCTTTAGTTCGGCTCTGGTCAGTTTCCTTCTTCTGGGGGATTTTCCCATAGAGCGGGCCCTCGCCACCACCTCGGGGTCATTCAGTCCAGTTCGTTTTGGTCCCGGCGGACCCCGCCGTGCTCTCAGCAAATTCTCGGCTCCCCAAAACCCTTCATCTCACAAGTGACAACAGCTCATCTTGCTTACTGTTCCACCCTGCTCATAACCGTAGCTCCTTCCTCGCTCCAGCTAGGGGGGGAGGGATCTGATAGGTATGGCCCAGTAACTTCGGGCCGGATTGACACCCCGGGCCAGATCAACCCGACCCGGACAACTGGGCCCAGAAGGATAAGCCCAACAACCGACCCAAAAACGTACCGGCCCAGAGACGTGCGCTCAAAATAGCGTGGCCCAATTGCGGCGTACCCTACGCTCTTGGCCCACGATCTAATCCCAACTTCCATGCAACGGTAATAGGCGCGATTGTAGGGAGTTGGTTAGGGTTTTGAGTTGAGTAGTATAAGTTGGAGAATTGTACTCAGGATTAGGGTTCGCTTTTTGTATTCTGAAACAGCTAGGTGTAATTTGAAAAGGATATTGAAGAAAACACCTCGGCAGGTGATATTTTCAGCCCGTGGACGTAGATCTCCGGATCGAACCACGTATATCCTGTGTTCTTTAAATTTCTTGCATTAATTTACGTTGCGAAGAGGGGTTTTACGTTCGGAATTTATTTGATAACCGGATTGCGCTTTATCAAGTTATTTTATAAAATTAAAACAAATTAGTTTATTTTATTTGACATAAATATTAAATATTTTCTTAGCTTATTTTATGCCCGTCAGAAAAATCATTGTCTAAATAATGAAACTCCTACTTAATTAAATTAAATGTAAAAGGTTAATATTTAATTTTATAAACAATTTATTAAATTATTAAATCAGCTAATATATATATTCATAATAAAAATGCCCATTTGATTTGTCAGGAAAGTACAGGGACTTTGAGTATATACTATACTTAATATAACAACAAAATTCGCCGAAATCAGTAACTTTGAAGTTTTCCAGCCCAAAATCTACTACCAATTCTGAAAATCACAAATTTTGGTACATAAAATTCAACCCCAATATAAAACATAATTATTGGCAATAATTTTCCATATATTAGCCTAAAATAAATAGGATAAAGCTATTTGGGTTGATTCCGCACGAGCCGAAAAAAACATATTTTCTTAAAATTATTTTTTTATAAATTTATTGAATATTATTAATGACAAATTATTTATGAAGACGGTCACTAAATTTTTAACATTACAAATATATCCTCTGTGAAGCACTTATTGCAATTCCAGCCCCCAATCATCAACATGACTTCTATGGAAGGATGCTAGAGATATTCATATATTAAGAAAAATAAATATCCATACTAATATATATTTTAGTCTTTTATACTTTCCACTGCACTTTTTTTTCATTAACATATAATTTTCCATATCTTAATATTTATTGATTGTAATAATTTATTATATAAAAATTATATAATATTTATATAAAAAAATATTAATTATATTAATATTTATATAAAAATTACATATATGTGTGTGCGTGTGTATCATAATTATTTCTTAGATTAGTTTTATTACTTATTCATATTTTTATAAAATTGTACATTTTATTATAATCTTATTAAGTAAGTTTACTCTTTGCAACATAAATTATGACAGTTGTTACACTTTGCAATCTTTTCTTTTTTATAAGTTAAGAACAGTCAACTATATGTTTTCTACACTTCGCAATCTAATAACTATTTGTTGCATTAAATAACTTCAACTATGTCTTTTTTTACTCTTTGCAACCAAATGCATTTTGTGCACATTAGTTATATTTTATCTTTAAAATAAATATAATATTTATGACAAAAATATAAAACTATTTGAATAAATTACAGTACCAAATAAAATATTCAAATATTTTTAATAACTCCCATATTTTAAATTGTTATTCGAATTACTAAATAACTTTGGATTTTATGACATTACCAAGTAGAGTGTTGAAAATTGCAAATGAGTATTTAATGGTAGAAACAAACAATTAAATATTATTTGTTAGAAATGAAAATTTATTTAGATACATTAGAAAATAAAAAAATAAAATTAAAGAAAATGTATTAACTTTACATTAAATATGAAATCTTCAAATAAAATATTAGTTTTTTGTTATATATTTCGGGTTTTTTTTTAGATAATTATATTTAGAGTTTTGAGAATTAATTTGATAAATTAAAGAATGTGAAATAAAAGGAGGAAAGTACAATAACAAATCATGTTTTCATTAAATTTGAAATTTTCTAATAAAAGAGTGGTTTTCCTTTTATTATCAATTTCATGTTTATTTAAAGACAAAGTTTGATCATGTGATAATATAAAGGGTTAATTACCAAAAAAATTACGATATTTGGTCCAATTTTCAATTGCAACATGACTTTTAAAACTTATCAATGTTGGTCACCAACTATAATTCCTTTTCAATTACAACATCGGCTAAATTTTTTGGGCAAAAACTCGTATGCGGACCGTCACACGATGTGACGGGAAAAAATATCACTTTTTGTGGTAAACGTATCATGTTTATCCGTAAAAGTATCACATTTTTTTTTTAAAAAAAAGTATCACATTTTGTAACAAAAGTATCACCTTTATCTGTAAAAGTATCAATGTAGTAAAAGTATCACTTTTTCCTATAAAAGTATCACTTTTTCCTGTAAAAGTATCAATATTTTCTGTAAAAGTGTATTCCGTCACGCGTGTGACCGTTTACACACAAGACTCACTCAATTTTTTGACACTTGATTGTGTCTCCATCACCACCATTAGATGCGCCTGCACACGACCTTCATTTGCCCTCGATCAATTTCACAATCCGTCAATTCTTCTGTCGTTAATTGAGTGTCGAAGAAGTACCGACATAATAACTTCGATCACCGATTAACGAAAATGAAAAATGACGTATTGTGAAATTAATTGAGGGTAAATGACGGTCTTGTCCAGGTGCATCTAATGGTGGTGATGTCGACACAATCAGGTGTTAAAAAAAATTAGCCGATGTTGTAATTGAAAAAATGTTATAGTTGGTGATCAACATTGATATGTTTTAAGAGTCATGTTGCAATTGAAAATTGGACCAAAAATCGTAATTTTTTTTTTTATAATTAACCCAAATATAAATATTTAGGTTGCAAAATATTAAAAAAACAGTTCAAATTGGATGATATATGCACTCTTTCAATTTGAGGGCGAAAAAAAAAAAAAAAGAAAGAGCATATATATCCTTCAACTAAAAATAATATTATAAAAATTATGGAGTATCATTTAATATATGTAAAATTTGTGTATATATATAGTATATTAAAATTTAATTTTATTGAATTTTTCTAATACAATTTTTATTTTCATAGTACGAATGAAATTTTAGATCACACGAAAGGAATATTATTAATGAATGTTACATACAAATCAACAAAGTAAATCTAAGAAATGAAGGAAAAAAAGATCCACTAAGAATTAGGCATGTCAAAATCGATCCGCTCCGTCCCTATCCGCTTCGATTCGAGGTTTTTGAAGCGGGGCAAAATTCGCCCGGATGGAGACGGGGTGGGGCGGGTTCGGGTCATGTCCCCTGGCCCGCCCCGCTCCCTCCCCCTATATATATAATTTATTTTTAAATATATATTATGTAATTTTATATAGATATATATATATACACACATAAATATTAAATATGTGTATATATGTATTTATAATATCAAATTTTATATATGATATGGTATACATATGCCATCATAATACATTAAATTATGATTACAGTAAATTTAAATAATCAAATTCCATTTTCTAATAATTAATTTTACAAAATATAAAAAATGTTAAAACAAAACTAATGTAAACCTAAAAATTAAAACCCTATTAACTTCAATTATAAAAATAAACAAGGTTCTTAATTAAAAAAAAAAGAAAAAAAAAAGATGAAGGCGGGGCGGGGCGAGGCGAGGTCTAGCAGATCACGGGGCAGATATTTTTGCCCCGTGGCGGGGCACGGGGCGGGTCAAAAAATTCAGAAATTCGCCCTGCCCCGTCCCGTTGACATGCCTACTAAGAATCATATTAAAACCTCTAACACACCATCTCTACCACACCATCACTACTACTCATATATATTCTACCATCAAAATTATGTCGTTTTGAAATAAAATTATTTTCTCGGTTTTTAATTGGCTCTCAAAAATTGTTGTTCTGGGTGGAGATTTCTATCAGTGTTGTTATAATCAAACCGATGATCAAACCGATCTCACCATCGATTGGCGGTTCGATCTATCGGATCGGTTGGATTGACGGTTTAACCGAAAAAAAGTCACCACTTATTAATTTTTCTGATGTAATTATATATATTAACATCCACCAAAAAACTTATCAATTAAACTTCAAATTTCAAATAAAGATATTTATAATTTAATAAATTACTAAGAAGCCAATAAAAATGATGTTTCAATGCCTCGTACATAAATAAATTGCATTAGTTTTGGAAGCCAATAAAAATTATAAATATAAAATTGGATTAAAATGCGACAGCGTAATGTGTAAAATATAATTTAGACATCATAATCTAGGGAAGCGGATTCAGTGCATTGGCAAATGCACAACACAAGATGCAGTTGCACTTAAATAACTCAAATACCCCTCCCACTTAAACCTTTTCTTTTGTCTTTTTCTTTTAGTTTTAATTTTCTCTTTTTAGTCTTTTTCTTTTAATAAAATAATTCTGATATTTTTTTACCCTCCCCTGTTCTTTCTTTTATTCCCGCTCTCCTCCTCCCGTATTGTTTCTTTTCTCCCACCTTTTCATAGTTCTTCTCCATTAACAGGATCTTCCATGAAACTTGGTGAATGGTATGATCAACCTAATAACATCAATAATTTTCTTTAATAAAATGATCATCTTCTTTAACAATTGTCTGTAAAAAAAATTTATTTATGATTCAGTTGGATTTTTTTTCTTAATCATGGCTTCAATAAAATTGCTCCATATGTGATTTCAGTTTTGTTGTTGAATATGATTTCTTTTCAGCCACTATGATGCAAAGTTTTTTGAATTTTCAGTGTTGTGATTTTTTTGTGGGATAAAGTGATGGAGAGATTTATATAGTGAAGCATATCTATAGAAGATGAAGGGTTTTGATATTTCATTATATGTTAATTTGTGTCCTTACATTTATGCAATTGTTTATAAGACTGTTAACTAAGATTGTTATCTTACCCGGACTCTTTATAAATCTGATGCACACCGCTTTTCTCATTTTGCTGGATGCACAAACCATTTTCCCTTTACCCTGTTATATTTGTATGTCTATACATTATATATATATTTACATACCTATTAATTTAAGCATCATCTAGATGAATACGATATTCAATAGACTCGTTTATAATCTTATATGCCTCAAGTACTTACCCTTACACTTATGCAATTGTTCAATTGTTTATAACATCGTTAGCTCATTCTCTTAGCTTACATTGACTCTTAATAAATTATGTTTCTAGCTTTTTGTAACAGATATTAAATTTGGTTGTGGTAATGGATTCTTGTCATGATATTGATTTGAAACCTCAGATTGGTATGAGATTTGATATTGTAGATGATGCATGGAGGTTGTGGACGGAATATGGTGGCAAGATAGGATTTGGAGTTAGAAAACATTATTCTAACAAGAACAAAAACACCGGTATCATAACTTCGTCAAAATTTGTGTGTTGCAAAGAGGGTGTCCGTAAACAGACTAAAAAGAATGTTTCCCCTCTCAAGTTTCGATTCGAGACACGTACAAATTGTAATGCAAGAATGGGAGTCACACTTTTGGAGGGCAAGTATAAAGTGAACGAGTTTATCGAAGAACATAATCATCCACTCCATCTTCAAGAGACAATTCATATGTTGGCTTCTCAGCGTAAAATTACGGATATTCAAGCATATGAGATCGATTTGGCTGAGGATTCAGGGCTGAAACAGAAATCGACTTTTCAGTTGATGAGCAGACAAGCCGGAGGAAGAGATACTCTTGGTTATACTCGGTTGGATGCAAAAAATTATCTTCAATCTAAGAGACAAAGAAGCATGGTGTACGGGGAAATCGGTTGTCTAATGCGATACTTCCAACAACAATTATCAAAAAATCCTTCATTTTACCATGCTAATCAGATGGATGAGGAAGAGCATATAACTAACGTGTTTTAGGCTGATGCAAGAATGTTAATTGACTACGAGTACTTTGGTGATGTTGTATCATTGGACACCACATATTGCACGAATCGTGCATATCGACCACTTGCAATATTCTCCGGTTTCAATCATCACAGAGGAGCAGTTATTTTTTGTGCAGCCCTTTTATATGATGAGACCGCAGCATCATTCAAATGGTTGTTTGAAACTTTTTTAGAGGCACACAAGCAAAAAAAGCCTCTCACTGTGTTCACTGATCAAGATCAAGCTATGTCTAAGGCATTGAAAGAGGTGATGCCCGAGACATTCCATGGTCTATGCACGTGGCATTTAATGCAAAATGGCATCAAACATCTAGGTAACTTGATGAAGGATGGGTCACATTTCTTGACTGATTTTAAAAGATGTATGTATGACATTGAGGAAGAGTCCCAGTTTGAGGAGTCATGGAACATTTTGTTAGAAAAATATAATGTTAAAGAGAACACTTGGCTTCAATCCACTTACAGTATTAAGGGGAAATGGGCAGCTTGTTATATGAAGTATGCTGTTACACTTGGTATGAGGAGCACACAACTCAGTGAGAGTATCAATTATGATATCAAAAGTTGTATGAAGCCCGACTTAGACATAATGCAATTCTTTAGGCACTTTGAACGAGTAGTGGAGGACAAATGATACAATGAGCTAAGATGTGAATATGATGCACATCAAAAACTGCCGAGGTTGAAGCTAGAGACTTCACCTATGTTGCGCCAACTTTCTGAGATTTATACTCGCACTGCATTTCACCAATTTCAGGATGAGTTCATTTTATTTGCGGGTGCTTACATAAAGTACAAAGGTGAAACTCAATCATCCATTGAATTTGTTGTTGGACTAGAAGATAAGGAGGGAGAATGAAGAGTGAAATATGATTCCTACTACGAAAATGATTTCCTGTAGTTGTCGTAAATTTGAGACAGTTGGGCATTTATGTTGCCATGCTGTGAAAGTATATGATATACAGGACGTAAAAAGACTTTCTGAACATTATATTTTGAAGAAATGGACAAGGGAAGCTAGAAGTGGTGTTGTGCATGATTATATGGGGAATGAAGTCGAGGAGGATCCTAAGCTACAAAGTGCAGAACGGTACAGGAAATTGTGTATGGTTCTAATAAGGCTAGCAACAGAAGCCTTTGTTCGCCCATCAACATTTCGATTGGTGTATGAAGCTGCGTCTGATCTAAATAAACAAGTGATGGAAATGTGTTTGGCGGAAGAGAGTCAAGATAAAGATGATGGTAGCAAGGTTTCACCAATAGGAACTCCCTTGACACAAGCAAAGGGATTCAAGAATAAAGTTGGCACAAAAAGGTCAAAACGAATGAAGAGTTGGGTAGAACTTCGATCAAGAAAGAGAAAGACAAATTTCAGTCTTACGGTATTTATTCATATAACAATCATTGTTTTTTAATTATGTAGGTTGATTATATGTATGATACTGTCTTTTTGCATTTTTTATAGAAGCATATAACAATCATTGTTTTTTTTTTAATTATGTAGGTTGATTATATGTATATTGCTGTCTTTTTGCTATTTTTATAGAAGTAGGGAGTTTATAATGGAGGGTCTGTATCTGGTCCTACAACTACGGTCCTATCTACGGTTCCAACTACGGTTCCATATTCAGGTCCCAAAGCGGGAGGAAGTCAATTCAGTTTTACCGAACTCTTGATGGTACGATTTGCTCACTTTTTATAAAAAAATATTTTTAGTGTAAATATTAACTTTATAGCAGGGTCGGGCAGTTATGGCGGTGTGCCATTTCCTATTTATATTACTTTGATAAAAATAAAAATAAATTAATTAGAGATCACAATTTTTTTTAAATGGTTGTCTTAGTTGATTTGGTGTATGATATGTATTATTTCTATGGGTTTGTGTTGTTTCAAAAAGGTTATGTTTTTTTCCATTTTATATTTTGGAGCACCACACTTTCTTATTGATGAATTAGTTACATTATATTAATTCTGCAAGTAAAATAGGATGTGGTAGGCTTTTATAGATAAAAGTAAACAAATGCAAAATGGGATGAACGTTGGACAAATTTCTAACTTATTTTCTTCACATGGAACTACTGCAAATTGCATCATCATTTGTTTAGGAAATTGTAAACTTGTTTTGCTAAACTATTCTAACAAATATTCTAGAGAATTATAGAATCTGGTGTATTGTTTTTATTAATCTATTAGTAATTTTTATTCTTTTTCAAGTACAGACACCTCTCGGACATTCTGGATATTCTATTGAAGCTATGAAGTTTAGTGAAGACACTTCCCACTGGTGTTCTTGATTAGTTTTCTTTCATTTTGAAGATAATATAAATTGTTGCAAGGCAGTTATAATCATTTTGTAGTCGTTTTGTATAGTTATTTTGAAGATAAGTTGAAATGTATAACCATTTTAGATATGAATATCATTGCTTAAACATGTCGTTTTGATGTATACACACACACACACACACACACACACACACACACACACATATATATATATATTGTGCTAATTTCTTATTATTGTCTTGCGCTTATTTTGCTCTTCATGTATTGTTGGACTGCTTTAATAAAATAAATTTTCTGTAAATTAATTTGTTGTAGAAGAATTAAAAAATTATGTGCAAAAAAAGAAAAGTAATGAATCAGCAAAAGAAACGGGAAAGGGTAGAAGTAAAACAAAAAGCAAGAAAGGATATAAAAGAAAGAACAGGGGAGGGTAAAAAAATATCAGAATTATTTTATTGAAAGAAAAAGACTAAAAAGAGAAAATTAAAACTAAAAGAAAAAGACAAAAGAAAAGGTTTAAGTGGGAGGGGTATTTGAGGTATTTAAGTGCAACTGCATCTTGTGCTGTGCATTTGCCAATGCACTGAATCCGCTTCCATAATCTAGACAGATCATCAGAAATGCAAAATGATGAGGCTCATAAAAGTAGTAGTTTCTTTGTACACCAATTGCACAAATTCGAGTCATGTACAATTGTTAGTAAAAATGTATTTATGCTTCTGATGAAATGTTTTACTTATTTTAAAGAAATGTATTATGTTTAAAGAAAAAAAAAATCTTCAGTAAATGTGGTACCTTTAGGCATTTGGATGGAAGGATTTGATGATAAATTCGCAATACATTGTTTCAAATCCGTTGTTATTGTTTGGTAAGCTATTTTTTGAATAATGTGAGGCCCCAGTTGGATGGAGGGATTTGATTTGCCAAGGGATTCCAAATGAATAAATTTCAAAATCCTTAGATTTGAAATCCATGGACTTGAAATCCCTTGTTTGGATTTATGGTAGATTTGTGAAAGGATTTTTAAATCCAATATCCATTGTTTGGCGAAAAAAATGATACAACATTTGTAAAATTTAATTTTTTTTTCTTTAAAGTTAAACTGACAATTTATGTTCTTATTAAATAAAATAATATTTATTTACATCTAAACTAACCGAACAATTTTTTCCAATTATATATATACACTAATATATACATTTTATATATTATATCCCAAAAATTATTTGGAGCATTTAATTGGAGATAAAAGAAAAAAATAAAAATAAATTAAAAAATAAAAAAATAAAAAATACTGGGAGCATTTTATTGAAAAACGAGAGAGTGATAACTATTGGAGAAGAGAAGAGAAGAAGAGAGAGAGAGGGGGGCAGGAGAGAGAGCGAGAGGACGAGAGAGAGGGAGGAGGGAGACGGAAAAGAGAGAGAGGGAGGGGAAGGGGAGAGAGAGGTGTGAGTGAGGAGGGATTTGTAAATGACTACATTTGTCAAATAATTTGAAATCCACAAAAATATAGTGTAAAATAGTGAATCTCAAATCATGGATTTCTAATTGAGTTGATTTAAAAATTTGAATTTACAAATTCAATCATTTAGTATTTTATCCAAACACATTGAGTGAATTGATAATGGATTTATTAATCCATAACACAAATCCCTCCATCCATATAGGACATGAGTGAATTTCAAATCACCTCTATCTTGAATTGATTTGAAATTCATTAATTTCAGATTCATCCATTTGAAATCCCTCAATTCAAATATATAACATTAGTTATAAATTTAAAATCCATAAACCTGGGCATGTTTGGTTGGGGTTGGCCCAACCTCTCATAAGTTGGGCCAATCCAACCTCATGTTTCTTTGGACTGGTTTGGCAAAGCCGGGGTATTGGAGTTTGGTGGGCGGACATCAATCACAAATTCCAACACTACTTTAATCATTCTCCCAATCATTAATAACTATCGCTTACACATATCACATCACATTTTACAATTAATAATTAAATCTCACACTCTAATCATAACCCCAGTCACCCAATCAAACATCACTCTCTAATACCCCCATCCACTAACTCCAGTCACTTCCCCTGCTCAACCACTAACTCCAGCCACTTTTCTCAACCCAACCACTCCAACCCCAACCAAACATTGCCCTAATATGGATGGGAATCATCGGTGCATAAAATTACACGTGAACTGAAATAGTCTGCAATCAGAACTGAGTCATAGGCCAGATTTATGGATTTTAGGCAAAGAATAGAGTAACAGCATCAGTAGGATCCGTGGCGCAATGGTAGCGCGTCTGACTCCAGATCAGAAGGTTGCGTGTTCGATTCACGTCGGGTTCAAAATTTGATATGTTTTTCTTGTCTATTTTTGTGCACCTAAAAACGCAACTCCATTCACTGTTTGCGACTCGCTAACTGCCAATTCTGCCAACCTCAACCAAAATTAAATGCAAATTAATCATTGAATATCTCCCATAAATTCAACTAGAAATTCCCCAAGTCGTGCTGAATATGACTAAAAAGCCCCTTAAAATGGTATGTCTAACATGGTTTGAGGTTGACAGTAGAATATAGAAAAACAACGAGGATAAAGTAAATACTGATATAAATCATCTATAAGTTATATATAATTAGACATATTCAATGTTAGTTTATGAATATCAATCTTGATTCGCCCAACCTCAATCCACCTCTCCCCGAAACATTTGGGACAGGAATAAACCTGAACCGCTCTAAAGTAGGGCAAGTTAGCCCCGACCTGTGAACAATTCAAATCGGATCATGAGTTCTATTGTTGATCCGCTCCTACCCACCACATTTAAAATATATAACAAACTTATATATATACATATATGTAAAATTATATATACATATATATATAAAAGTATATATGTCCTTACTCCTAATTACAAAGTAAAAATATAATCTATATATCTAATAATTAAATTAAAAAAAAAAAAAGAGATGTTCAAATAAAGAAGGTAATTTTGTAATTGAAAAAAGATGGGACAGGGCAGGGTAGACCCAACCCCCCACCCCCTGGGGCAGGGCATGGGGCGTGATCATTGATCCGTGGCAGGGCAAGGGGGTTTTTATATGTGTGGGCGGGTATATCGGATACCCGACCTGAGCCCCGTTGATACGCCTACTTTATCTTAATAATTAGCTACCTTATGATAGAAGCCACTTTATAATGCAATATTTTTTTTTTCCTTGTGCCTTCTTTTAGCTTGAGCTATATGCATAATTATGCAGAAGATCAATATGCTCAAATCGAGTCTTTGTCTATATCAATGAGAATTTTAAGGCGTTCAGTTCCTTGAAGTCTTTGCACTTATGTAGGTCCTTCATTTATCCATTGACAAGATTTGCTTCATTTGTAATCTCTCCAATACATAACAAGCTCTCATGAGAGAAATCTGTATCTAACCCACCTAACCCATTCTATTAGAGAGATTTATCCATTGCCACCCTAACTATCCATCTTTTTGAAGGGGTTCGGATTTTAAAACTAAAAATAATTTCTATCTTCTAAAAGAATCTATTCCAAACATTGATCCAGTATATTCCTGATCAAGACGATAATTTGATAAACGGATCAACTTTATTTATATACAAATTTTTTGAAACAAAAATTATAGAAATACCACCTAAAAAAAAAATATAATGATAAACCATCAATAATATAACTTTAAGAATATAATATTTTATTATTACAAAATTAATAATTTCAATACTTGTAGCTTAAACTCATAAAAATGATTCAATAATGTACTTACCTAGATCCAATACATATAACAAAACTAAGTAAATAATTCAACATTACGAAAAATTATAGTTCATATTTTAGGTCTATATTCTATTCTTAAGAAATCGAATATTTTTAATATATTGAATATGCGTGTGCAACTGAAATTCCTAGAAAAAAATTAATTTGATATATTATTTACTTAGAAATGAAAGTTATATACAATTTTAAATTAGTTGAAAAATCAAAATAAAAAAATAGAAAGAAAAGAAAAGAATAAGAAAGAGTGAGTGAGAGAGAGAGAGAGAGAGAAACCCCATGACATTACTGTTTCCAACTTGCACCAGTTAGTTCCTGTATTATTTTTGTTGGCCTCTGACTGAGCCCCTTATCTCCACATTGGTATGATATTGTCCATGTTGGACCAAGCTCGCACGGTTTTGTTCTTGGGCTAACTCCCAAAAGGCCTCATATCAATGGAGATACTTCTTTCATTATATGTCCATGATCCTTTGCTTGTATATCCGATGTGGGACTTGTTTGACTATCCCAACAATCTTTCCCTTAAAAAATATGACCATCGAACCTCCCCTCAAATGACTAGCTCTACCCAGATGTACCTTACCTGGTCAGTAGAGCCGCACATGTTGTCTCTGCTGGGGAGCCTGCCCTTGACCATAGAACCTCTCCTCAACCGGGGAGCCTGCCCTTCACCACCAAACCTTCCCTTAAACGACTAGCCCTATCCAGGTGTACCTCACCTGATCCATAGAGCCGGACCTATCATCTCTATTTGGAAGCCTGTCCTTCTCTAGGTGCACCTCACCTAGTCTGTAGAGTCGGGCCTACTACTTTGTTTGGCACTCTGAGAATCTCTGCCACATCTACTTTGCTTCGGACCATGGCTCTAATACCACTTGCTCCTTATCTCCACATTGGTATGACATTGTCCACTTTGGGCCAAAATCGCACGATTTTGTTCTTGGACTAACTCCCAAAAGGCCTCATACCAATGGAGATATTTCTTTCATTATCTAAATATCTGCAAGGGTTCGAACATGGTTTTGAAAGGTGTAAAACGGGGGACTTTATATTTATTGTAAGGTTCAACTTTGTCTGTTTATGCTGCTGCTGCAGCATCTGAGTTTTTCAATAAAAATCTAGCTAAGGTTAGTCCTACTGTGAAGTCTATTGTTGTGTCTGAAAATAATAGTGTTGACAAATGGTAGAGCAGAATGAGTAACAAGAAGGTGATGGAGATTCACACTCTAACATCAAGCTGAAAGATGTACCACCAGAAACTCAACCAACTGAAGCTAGGCCGTGCAGTATAGTTCTTGATCGAGCTAGAAGAATTGGAACTGAAGCTCCAAAGAAGTATGGGTTTGACGATATGGTGGGATTTGCATCGTGTGAGGAAGTGTTCAATCTCATCAAGTGAGCTATATTTTGAAATAGGATGTGTCTAGAATGTGGAACCGGGATCATGAAGTGAAGAACCGGGTGGATAGACCGGGTTTTAGCGTGTAGAAGTGAGTCTGTGCAGAATAAACCGGGTTCAGGGTTGTTGGAGGATAACCGTCAGTTGTGACGAGTTTGTTACAGTTTGTGACGGAATAAACCGTCACATTTGTCCGGTAGCAGCAGTCATCTTCAATCAGTTAGAACTTTTCCATCAGTTACATTCGAGCTACAAGACCTATATCATTGGAAAGCTCTCTTCAAGGAGAACAACACTACGTCGAGCAATTTCCAGTTTTCATAGATTACAGAGAGAATTTGAGAGTGATAGTTTTCTGCCCTAATTTGTTCCAGAATTGGGCATATTCATTTCTGAGTGTAATTCCTGTAATTGATTGGATATCTTAGTGGATTGAGGTGTGCCTTGCCTCCGTGGATGTAGTTCATCTTGAACGAACCACGTAAAATCGATTGTGTGATTCATTTATTTTCAGTTCTGCGCGAAGCTCACTTCGGCCACAACTCTGGCCGAACAGTTGTGTATTTTTCAGAAGTTCCATTTTCGAACTCGTTCCAGTTTCTTAGTGTTGTGTGATTAGGAGTTGATTTGTCTAACAAGTGGCGCCGTCTGTGGGAAACAACTCGCACAGCTTGAATAAGAGGAGGAATGGCTGGTATGAAGATGGATTTTGAGAAGTTCACTGGAAGGAATGACTTTACATTGTGGAAGATCAAGATGAACGCAGTCCTGGTTCACAATGGCCTTGATCTTGCACTGATACCTCTGGAATCATGGGAAGAAACTGAGAAACCTAAGTTTGCATCAGTGGATAAGAAGGCCCTAAGTCTTATCTTCTTGTGTTTAGGTGATAAACCGTTGAGGGAGGTTTCAAGATGCAAGAGTTCCTTAGAAGCATGGAGGAGATTGGAAGAACTGTATCAATCAAAGTCAGTATCCAACAAACTGTTCCTGAAGCAGAAGATGTTGGCCTTCAAGATCACAGAAGACAAGGTAATTTCTGATCAACTTGATGAGTTCATTAAGATGATTGAAGAATTGGAAGATCTGGATGTGAAACTGGAGGAGGATGACAAGGCATTGATGGTGTTAAATATTCTTCCAAAATCCATGGAAAGCTTTAAGGATGCTTTGATGTATGGGAGAGATGAGCAGCTGTCCTATGATGGAATAGTGAAGGCTCTGAGATCAAAATGCTTCCAGACTCAAGGAAATAAAGGCATGGTGCAATCTGGAGAAGGTTTGAATGTCAAATTCAAGAAACCGTGGCAAGGCAAGAAGGGTCAGAATGCTAAGGATCCAAAGTCAGGGGATTCAAATCCTAAGAAGGGGAGTGACTGGGTTGAAAAGAGGAAATGCTTCAAGTGTAAACAGCCAGGTCACCTGAAGAAGGATTGTCCTAAGAAGAATAAGAAAGCTGGAAATCAAGGGGCAGAAGCTGCTGCCATTGATCATCAACAAGACCCTCCAGAAGTATTAAATGTTACTGATTCAAGAATGGTGAAGGAATGGGTCCTGGACACAGGGTGTTCTTTTCATATGTGTCCTCATCAGTCATGGTTTAATGAACTAAAGAAAGAAGATGGTGGAAATGTTCTCCTGGGAAATGACCAATCATGCAAGGTCAAAGGGGTTGGATCAGTGAGCATAAGAATGTTTGATGGGGTGATCAGAATCATCTCAAATGTTAGGTATGTTCCTGGCCTTAAAAGGAATCTTCTATCTCTTGGCTCATTGGTAACCAGTGGATGTCAGTTTAGCTCAGTAGAGGGATTCTTGCATATCACAAAACATGGAAAAATGGTGATAAAAGGAAGACAGCATAATGGACTATTTATCATGATTGGTTCACCTATTGTTGGAAGTGTAGATGTGGTCTTGAACAATTCTGAGATTGCTAAATGGCATAAGAGACTTGGACACATAGGAGAAAAAGGACTGAAGGAATTGGCAAGGAGTGGAGTAATTGGAAATCTGGGAAATCAAGAACTGGAGTTTTGTGATCAGTGTGCTCTGGGCAAATCCAAGAAGTTGCCCTATGGAAAGGGAGTTCATACAACTCAAGAACCATTAGATTATGTTCACTCTGACATATGGGGCCCTGCAAGAACAGAATCCTATGGTGGTGCCAGATATTTCATGTCCTTGATTGATGATTACAGCAGAAAAGTATGGATCATGTTGCTGAAGAACAAGAGTGATGCCTTTCATAAGTTCAAAACATGGTTGATCCAACTGGAAAATGTCAAAGGGAAGAAGCTGAAGCATCTGAGGACTGATGATGGACTGGAGTACCTCTCTACAGAGTTTACAAACTTCTGTGAAGAAAGAGGAATCAAGAGACATAGGACAGTGCCAATGAATCCTCAACAGAATGGAGTTGCAGAAAGGTTTAACAGGACTCTCCTTGAAAGAGTGAGGTGTATGCTGTTGGATGCTGGGTTGCCAAAGGTGTTTTGGGGAGAAACCATTGCTACAGCATGCTATCTTATTAACAGATCACCCTCATCAGTGATTGGGTTCAAAACACCTGAAGAGGTGTGGAGTGGACAGAAACCAAGTTATGAAGGATTAAGGGTGTTTGGGTGTCTTGCTTATGCCCACATCAAGCAAGACAAATTAGATGCAAGGGCTCTCAGATGTGTGTTTCTTGGATATCCGGATGGGATTAAGGGTTACAGATTGTGGTGCCTAGAACAAGGAAATCAGAAGATAATCACAAGTAGAGATGTGAAGTTTAATGAGAATGTGATGGCTTATACTTCTACAGGCTCTAAAGAAGAATTTGATGCTGCTAAAGAGACAGAGGAGATATCAATTCAGGTGGAGCAACCTGCAGAAGATAATCACACACCTCAACCACAAGCAGATGAACAAGACAGTGATTCATCATCTGAAGAAGAAGCACAAACTGGACCTGCACAAAATATCAGGGAATACAGCATTGGAAGGGATAGGCCTAGAAGAAAAATCAACAGACCTGATTTCTATGGCCAAGCAGGGAGTGTATACTATGCCTTAAGTGTTGCTGAAGACCTGGAATCACAAGAGCCTAGCAGCTTTCAAGAAGCACTAGACTGTGAAGAAGGTGAACACTGGATACAGGCAATGACTGAAGAAATGGAGTCTCTGGAAAAGAATAAGACCTGGATATTGGTGGAGAAACCAAAAGGTCAGAAACTTGTAAGCTCCAAGTGGATATACAAGAAGAAACTAGAAACTGCAGGGTCCAAACAGGTGAGGTTTAAAGCAAGGTTGGTAGCCAGGGGCTTTACACAAAGAGAAGGAATTGATTACAATGAGGTCTTCTCACCTGTAGTAAAGCACTGCTCAATCAGGTTGCTTCTATCAAAAGTCACACAGGAGGATATGGAACTACAGCAACTGGATGTAAAGACAGCTTTCTTACATGGAGAACTCAATGAGGAAATATATATGAAACAGCCAGAAGGTTTTGTTGTTCCTGGGAAAGAAGACAAAGTATGTTTACTGAAGAAGTCATTATATGGACTTAAACAAAGTCCTAGACAGTGGAACAAGAGGTTCAATGACTTCATGATCAGTGCTGGCTTTGTAAGAAGCCTTTATGACAGTTGTGTTTACTTCAACAAAGTTTCAAAGCAAGATAAAGTTTTTCTTCTATTGTATGTGGAAGACATGCTAATTGCCAGCAGAAACAAGGAGGGGATACAATGGTTGAAGGATAGACTTAATGCTGAGTTTGACATGAAGGACCTGGGAGAAGCTAAGAAGATATTGGGAATGAACATTCTAAGAAACAGAGAAGCTGGAGTACTTTGGTTATCTCAGAGACAATACCTACAGAAAGTATTGGAGAGGTTTCATATGCATGAAGCCAAACCTCTCTCCACTCCAGTTAATCTACAGAAGAAACTTTCCAAAGAACAATGCCCAAATACTGAAGAGGAGATCATACAGATGAGCAATATACCCTATGCAAGTGGAGTTGGAAGTCTTATGTATGGAATGATCTGTAGCAGGCCTGACTTGGCAGATGCTGTATCTTTGGTAAGTAGGTTCATGTCAAATCCAGGAGTTGAACATTGGGAAGCTTTGAAACATGTGATGAGGTATCTAAAAGGATCAGTGAACATGTCACTGAAATTTGAGAAGAAAGCAGATGGAAGTACTGTTGCATTGGAGGGGTTTGCTGATTCTGATTTTGCAGCAAACGTGGACACAAGGAAGTCAATTTCTGGATTTGTGTTTACCTTATATGGGACAGCCATCAGCTGGAGGAGTGCACAACAATCTGTTGTGGCACTATCAACTACAGAAGCAGAATATATCTCTCTAACTGAAGCTATCAAAGAATCAATCTGGTTGAAAGGGGTGTTGAGAGACTTGGACATCAAGCAGAAGTGTGTGGTAATCTACTGTGATAATCAAAGTGCTTTACATCTTGTGAAACACCAAGCATTTCATGAAAGATCAAAACACATTGATGTGAGATTACATTTTGCTAGAGATGTCATAGATTCTGGGTCTGTGGAGGTGAAGAAGGTGCATACTTTGCATAATCCTGCTGATTTTCTTACAAAGGGTGTACCTGGAAACAAAGTGGATCATTGCTCGAGCTTGCTGCAGCTTGAGCAGTGTCATGAAGAGCAATAACAGATAAGCAGTGAAGAGGCAGGAAGAGGCATACTTGATTCATTGAGGTGGAGATTTGTGAGGAAGTGTTCAATCTCATCAAGTGAGCTATATTTTGAAATAGGATGTGTCTAGAATGTGGAACCGGGATCATGAAGTGAAGAACCGGGTGGATAGACCGGGTTTTAGCGTGTAGAAGTGAGTCTGTGCAGAATAAACCGGGTTCAGGGTTGTTGGAGGATAACCGTCAGTTGTGACGAGTTTGTTACAGTTTGTGACGGAATAAACCGTCACATTTGTCCGGTAGCAGCAGTCATCTTCAATCAGTTAGAACTTTTCCATCAGTTACATTCGAGCTACAAGACCTATATCATTGGAAAGCTCTCTTCAAGGAGAACAACACTACGTCGAGCAATTTCCAGTTTTCATAGATTACAGAGAGAATTTGAGAGTGATAGTTTTCTGCCCTAATTTGTTCCAGAATTGGGCATATTCATTTCTGAGTGTAATTCCTGTAATTGATTGGATATCTTAGTGGATTGAGGTGTGCCTTGCCTCCGTGGATGTAGTTCATCTTGAACGAACCACGTAAAATCGATTGTGTGATTCATTTATTTTCAGTTCTGCGCGAAGCTCACTTCGGCCACAACTCTGGCCGAACAGTTGTGTATTTTTCAGAAGTTTCATTTTCGAACTCGTTCCAGTTTCTTAGTGTTGTGTGATTAGGAGTTGATTTGTCTAACACATCGTTCGAGGTATCCAAAGATGATTTCTATTTTGTTGTTGTTACACTGTCTCGAGTTCCCTATGCTAGTGCAGCGGGAAGTTTAATGCATTTAAAGAGGATTTTCCGGTATCTTAAAGGTATATGTGAAGTTTCAAATTTGTTGAATGTCATAAGTTGTTAGTTGTCCCATCATTTGGACAAGTCTGAGTACGAGAGTCTGCCCGTACAATCTGGGCACTTTTTGGGGTGCATCTGTTACATCTGGTATGTCTGTTGATCTGTGAGAGGATTCAAGTCAAGGTGGAGATTTATTCGAATAGTGCCTTGAACCTCATCTATTTTTTGTTCACATTTGTTGTTAAGGTGGAGGTTTGATCTGTGAAGCCTTGAATCTGTTATATCTGGGTTTGGACGCATTTGAGAGACGCGACCTCTACAAAAGTGGTCTGAATACGGCTGCTGACACTGGAGACTCAACGCGGCTGCGAAAAAATGAACGCGGCCACATGTAGAAGTTGAACTCGGCTGCGATGAAAGCGAACACAATCGCGATAATTGAAGCATGTATAAGACATCGGAAGCTGGGCTCCAAATGCGACCGCGACAATTTTGAACGCGATCGCGTTTAAGTCGGTCTGTTTTACGTAGTTAGGCTCATTTTGGGCCTATTTAGTGTTTAAGTCTATTTGGGGCTTATATATTGCGCTATTGTTGATCTAGGGTTAGATTTAATTCAGTTTGTCAAATTATGTACTTACTATTCCTCATTCTGGAAGTCTATCTATTTTTTAGTACTCGGAAATCTATACTAAGTCTGTCTAGGAAAACTCGGTAATCTGAATCATTCTGAATCTAAGTCTGTCAGTCTATAACACTATAAGAACATTTGAATAAATATTTTCCTTGCCCGTGGATGTAGCTAACACATTTTCAGTGAACCACGTAAATCTGTGTGTCATTTTATTTCTTGTTTATGTTATCGTTCTCGCATCTTTTATAACAGTTTTAATATCTATTTCTACAGCTCAAAGTTCGAACTAAAGCCGATTCCTATGAAATCCTGTATGACTTAGCCTAGAACTATTGTGGTGAAGACAGTCATCCTAGACTATTCTACTTTTTTATTAAGTAGGGGTAGAGTGTTCAAACGGTTCCAGTTCTCCGACTTTGGTTTGAAACTGACAGTTCTGATTTAAAACAAGCGGTTCCCTAATCAAAAGGGTGGAACCGAAACCGAACCGCCCCTATGGAGGTTTCGGTTACGGTTTGGAACCGACTATTTGATTCCTAACCGCCGATTTTCAATTTTTTTTTTCAGTTTATGCATAAAAAAATAAATAAGGTTATTATAAAATATATATAATTTGAGAATGTATAAATAGAAAATGATGCACCTTTAATTAATTGATAATTTACATCTGAAAGTTAAAAACTTACATTGTACACGTGGTCGTGCACGAAGTTTTAGGTCAATTTAAGTGTCTTTTTACGGCTTTTGTGTGCATATTCACATGTGTTTTGTGCGTTTATTTTTTATTGGGCTGTATGACGTGTGTAGTTCGTTTCCATGTCAAAACAAGTCAATTAAGGCCGAAAAATAGGTTTTGAAGATCTCTAATTGACAATTCAAACTCAAGTGAAAAAGAAAACACGGAAGAAACAGGACCTCGCTCGAGTTGGTTGAGCTATGCCCGCGGCCTAAACTACGGCCGAGGAAGACTAGCCCACGACCGTGGTAAATCGTCCAGAAGATGGCCAAATTTCAGCCTTCAACGCCTCATCTGAGGCAAATTTAGGTCACGGCCGTGGTAAATCGTCCAGAAGATGCCCATATTTCAGCCTTCAATGCCTCACTCGAGGAAAATTCAGGGCATGGCCGTGAAAAATGATCCAGAAGATGGGGTGAACTACAACCCAACCAGACCGCGGCTGAGGCAAATCTGGGCCGTCGGCGGCCCCAAATTGGGCCCAAACCCTTAGTTTTAACTGCGCCCGCGACCAATTATGTGCCATGGCGCGGCCCCCTGTTTTAAAAACCCCAACACGTTATCTCTCAACTTGGAACTAGCACTTTCCCCCCTATATATATAATCTCCAATTCGAATTAGACCTATCTTAAATCACATTTCCATCCACTTTTTAGCCACCATCATCCTCAAGGACAAGATTAGGAAGAAGATTGAAGACCTTTCACTCCTCAACCCAAATTCTTGGTTTAATCTATGAGTTTATTATTTTCTCTTATATTTCCTTCTATTTTCTTATTATATTAGGTGTAATGGGTGGCTAACACCTTTTTATTCACCCTTGATCAATGTGAAACTTTAAGTCAAAGAAATTTATGTGATTATTGTGGTTAATGTTATCGAAAGGATTGTGTATTCAAGTGTTTTGTGTTATTTATTGTTATTGATTCACATTTATGAATTGATTATGAGATTGATCACCCTTTAGGAGGTTTATGAATATGGTTCTAGTAGTCGGGATTGCTATCCATAATTGTAGTGCTTTCGACTCACTTGCAGCAAACAATGAATGTTTATTGGTGATAACATAAAGTTCGACCACTAAAATCGAGCTTATGAGTTTTATGTCGTATTTATCTCGTTGTGTTGGTGCCTAATTCATTTGATTATTGAATCTAAGATAGCTTTTTCGAGGATTTGGTTAAATCGAATTGGATTAGTCGAAGAGCTTGTTTTGATTAACTAGGATTAAGAGACAACAAGGCTATTAGAGATTGTTAATAGTCTTAAGATAAGGGCTTGAATCACAATTATTTGGGCATTAACAATAGTTGCATAAATTGTCTAGACCAAGGGGAAGCATGATCAAGGATGGGTTGTTTGTATTACTTGAAAACCAAAAACCGAAAAATCTATTCTAGTGTCTTTGATTATTTGCTTACTTGAATTCTAGTATTAAATGCTTTCAATTTCATTTAATTGCTTATTGTTACTAGTAGGTGGTTAGTTGATCATCAAACCCCCCCAAACTTTATTGCTTTCTTAAGTTGTTTAAATTTCTATGTATTTAACTCTAATTGCTTGGTATTAAAATCGGAACTAATCGGCCGTTCTCTATGGGACTTGCCACTCTACTTAGTAGGGTAGTTTGTGAGGTTAGTATTGTTATTACAATACGATATATACTAATTGCATATTCGACGCGCGTTACCAACTTTAGGTTCCGTTGCCGGGGAGCGGTGTTGATTAGTGTTGTTTTTAGTATTCAAGCACTATTTTTAGTTTTATAGTGATCTTAATACTTACTGTAATTTTCTTGCTTGTTTCATATTAGTGGATGTTTATGCGCTCACAAGGAGAGAGAAAAGGCTATTATTTGAACCGGATATTTTTTAGCTTGAGCGAGTTTCGGGGAGACAAGCCCGGTTATTTGAGCAAATCAGGGGAGAATTTGAAGGATTAAATCTTGCACCTGAAGAAGAACCGAGGAAATAAATGTAGAATGAAAGGGTACCCGAGAGGACCATGAAGGAGTTAGCAAACACGGGGGTCACACACCAACACTTATGTATTACCTTCCCTGAGTTTGAATACAATTTTTGAGTTGAAATTGGGTCTTAGACACTTGCTACCATCTTTCCATGGTCTTTCGGGAGAGGGTCCACATGAGCATCTCAAGGAGTTTCATCTCCCACCGGCTTCCATTACAACGTGGGAACAAATGGAGACACAATTCTTTGAGAAGTACTTTCTGGTCTCTCGGGCCACAAATATTCGTAAGCAAATCAGTGGTATTCGACAATGCCAAGGAGAGACACTATACGAGTATTGGGAAAGGTTTAATAAGTTAGTTGCTAGTTGCCCACAACACTAGATCACAGATCAGCTTCTTATACAGTAATTCTATGAAGGCCTGTCCTTGACCGACCTGAACATGATCGACTTGGCATGTGGAGGTGCATTGGTTGACAAGACTCCAACAGCTGCTCGTTCGTTGATTACCAAGATGGCTAAATACCCAATAATTTGGGTGTCATGCGCCAACAAGGACGGTTAGGGAGGTACATGATTCAACCATTGATGAGAAACTGGAGCAACTTACTAACTTAGTTGAGAAGGTGACCTCGGGTAACCCTCAAGCCCCTAGTCCATGTAGGATTTGCCAAACCACCGACCATAATACCAACACATGCCCAATCTTGGATTAAGAGATCGAAGCTCATGAAAACGCCCTTGGTAGCTTCAACGGGGGAAGGAGGTATGATCCTTATTCTCAAAGTTACAATCCTGGGTGGAGAGATCATCCAAATTTTCGGTATGGTAACCAAGGTGGCCAACAAAGTGAACAAAGTGGGCAAAACCGAGACCTTTACCCTAAGGGAATGTATCAGTAGAAGCAGCCCACAGAATCGTCATCTTGAGAGCCATCATTGGCAGACATTGTGAAGAGCTTAGCCACTAGTACAATCCAGTTTCAGAAAGAGTCCCAATCGAGATTTCAAAATCTTGAGAGACAAGTCAGTTAAATTAGCTCTTCAGTGTCTCGATTGGAAAATGCACAGAGTGTTAAGCTTCCTGCACAGTCGAAGATCAATTTGAAAAATGTCAGTGCGATCAACCTAAGGAGTGGAGTGGTGTTTGGAGAGCCTAACAAGCCCGGGCATCACTTTGGGGGTGAAGAGGAAGTTGAAAATGAGGGAAAGTTTACTGAAGAATAGGCCACGCCTGAGGCACCACAGGCCCTCGACCGTGGCCAACTTGAGCATTTCGAGGGAAAGCTCACTGGAAGAATTTCCACGCTTGAGGCGTCTGATGCCTCACCCATGGTAACACCTTGGCCGCAGCCACTGACTGCCACGCCCGCAGCCTCCTCCAGCTAGATATAGGGAAACTTTCTGGATCATTTACCACGACCACGACTACTGATGCCTCGGCTACGGCCCCTGAAGATCCAAGACTCCATAATTCGATCACTATTTATATTCCACCACTTCCCTTCCCAAGACAAATCAAAAGGGTGGTAGATAGAAATAAGGATCCAGAAATTCTTGAGGTATTCCGGAAGGTGGAGATCAACATTCCATTGATCGAAGCTGTGAAATAGATTCCTCGGTATGCCAAATTATTGAAAGATTTGTGCACCAACAAGAGAAGGCTAAAGGGGAAAGAGAAAGGGCTCATAGGTGAAAGCGTATCAGCAATTTTTCAGAAGAAGCTTCCACCGAAATGCAAGGATCCCGTTTCCCGAAGATTTCCATCTTGTTTTTCCTCATGATGTTGTTGACCCTCCTGTTGAGAAAGAATTTGAGATAAGGTGTAGAAATAAGTCGGACATTTCCACATTCTTGAAACATTGTAAAGAGGAAGGTGAGAAGCTACATGAAGTAAAGTGCTTGAACTGGTCCGGGCCAATATGGAAACCACCTTGGAATAAACACTGAGGGAAAGAGCTTCCGTCGAGCCAACGACGTTAAACAAAGGACTTGTCGGGAGGTAATCCGACATTTATTGCTTTTTGTGTATACAATTTCATAGTTTAGATTTTTTACTTATATATTTAGATATTGTCTTATTATTTTCTTCTAGTGTGCAGGGACTATGATGACGAGAAACCAACCCAAGCTATGAAATTCACAGAGATAGCACCAAATGGGGGTGACGAAGTCCAAAAGCCATTGTGAGTTGGAGCACCAATTCGTACCCTTTCTTTCCCACAAACAATGGTTTTCAACCAAGTTTGGGGAGGTTGTGGTAGGTGTACGAATTGGCCATCCGCGAGCTTAATTTTCATATGCTACTCTATTGCCTATGGGATTGATTAGACTTAGATTGGATTTGGTATCTTTGCATGGATTAGTCTTTTGCATTGTTAATTTCAGTCAATAAGAACCAATTGATAGTGTTGATTGATTGATTTCCTTTTGTAGAGCACCAATTCGTACCCCTTTATTTCCCACAAACTTTGGTTTTTCAACCAAGTTTGGGGAAGGGAGTGGTAGGTGTACGTATTGGCCACTCTCTATCTTGTCTTGGCTATGGATAATGATGGCGATTGATAATTGGCGAATAGATAATGATGAAATGAATTTTAACAAATGCCAAATGGTAGAGCATGATAGGCAAATGAGATGAAATTGAGCTTGT
Organism: Ajuga chamaepitys; assembly: GCA_958295605.1. Lineage (NCBI taxonomy): Eukaryota > Viridiplantae > Streptophyta > Magnoliopsida > Lamiales > Lamiaceae > Ajuga > Ajuga chamaepitys. The sequence continues at coordinate 24,270,818 of OY282497.1, read as the reverse complement.
ACTCAACATTTTTTATCAAGAAAAATTATCGTGTGAGATTTTAAGCTTCAATTGTACTCCCATTTTTTGAGTTACTTATACCTTCTTTCGGCGTGTATTTCATTGATTGCATGTGATTGGCTCTAGAACTTGCCTTGATTCTCTATTTTGAATAAGTCAGTACATTGTGTGACTTAGAAAATGATCTTAGGCAATTCTTGATTTTTAGCCTATTTGTAAACTTGCAGATGTCACACCTTTTCACCAAAAATTGAAAATTATCCCTTGTTAGCCCATTGAGCTTTTAGCTTTTCGTTTGATAGCCCAACTATACAAGCCAAGTACCTTTCGATTTAGCCTTTGACCCTAATTGGACTATTTGAGTATAAGGGAGGCGATTGGAAGGTAGTTGGGTAAAATTTGGGATTAAAAGGGTAAAACTATTGGGAATATTGAAGGGTGATTAAAAAAAAAAAATTCGAAGATCAGGAAAGGGAAGAAAAAGTCGGATGTATATATTTAGTTCACTGCTTTTGATTAGGAGAGACTAGTAACATAAATGCTTTTTGACAAATGTTCTCAAAGTCAAAAAAATTCAAAAGGAAACACATCCAAGGGAGAATTGAAAAAGAAGCATTTAGGTTGTGAGTTTGTCGTAGGGTGAAGAAATCAATTTGGGATTGGTTTACTAGGGAAGTGAGAGAGTGAGGAAGAGTGAATGTTGTTTGAGGGGTGATTGAGAGTAGCTAACTCAATCAGTCCAAGAATTAGTCACTTGTGCCCATATCTATCCCACTTTACCTCAAGCCAACATTACAACAAAAAATAAGACATTTTTTATTCTTTGTCACACGTGTCGAGTACAAATTCGAATTTAGAAGATTGGCTAGTATATGGTAGTCATTGCATGCATTTCAATGTAAGCGAAAAACACTACCCACTTGATACACTTGAGAGTCGAGAGATACACTCACCCGGTGAGGATCTTTAGTTGAGGGTTTTCAAGCCTCAAAAGTAGTTGAAGTTGTTATATCATGTATGCTCATCTTATCATGATTGCCTTGCTTTTGAAAACCTCGTCTGAAACTGATTCGCCACTTAAATCGGCCCTAACACGTGGCTTTTTTCTTTTTATTTATTTTTTCGGGATGAACAAAGGTCTCAGTTTGGGGGGATTTGGTACACGTGGTTGCGCACGCACTTTTTGGTCAATTTAAGTGTCTTTTTACGGCTTCTGTATGCATATTCACATGTGTTTTGTGCGTTTATTTCTTATTGGGCAGTATGACGTGTTTAGTTCATATCCATGTCAAAACAGGTGAATTAAGGCCAAAAAAGGGGTTTCGAAGATCTTAAATTGACAATTCGAACTTAAGTGGAAAAGAAAACAAGGAAGAAACGGGACATCGCCTGAGTTGGTTGAGCCACGCTCGCGGCCTAAGTTACGGCCGAGGCAGACTAGCCCACGGCCGTGGTATATCGTCCAGAAGATGGCCAAATTTCATCCTTCAACGCCTCGGCTGAGGTAAATTTAGGCCACGGCCGAAGTAAATCGTCCAAAAGATGGCCATATTTCAGCCTTCAACGCCTCGGCCGAGGCAAATTCAGGCCACGACCATGGCAAAGGATCCAAAAGATGGGGTGAAATCCAACCCAACCAGACCACGGTTGAGGCAAATCTGGGCCGCGCCCGCGGTCCCAAACCCTTATTTTACACTACACTCGTGGCCAATTATGTGCCACGGCCACGGCGCGGCCCCCTGTTTTAGAAACCCAAACACGTTTTTGCCCATCTTGGAACTAGCACTTTACCCTCTATATATATAACCTTTAATTCGAATTATACCTATCTTAAATCACATTTCCAGCCACTTTTGAGCCACCATCATCCTCAAGGACAAGATTGGGAAGAAGATTGAAGACCTTTCACTCCTCAACCCAAATTCTTGGTTTAATCATTGAGTTTATTATGTTTTCTTATATTTCCTTCTATTTTCTTATTATATTAGGTGTAATGGGTGGCTAACACCCTTTTATTCACCCTTGATCAATGTGAAACTTTGAGTCGAAGATATTTATGTGATTATTGTGGTTAATGTTACCGAAAGGATTGTGTATTCAAGTGTTTTGTGTTATTTGATGTTATTGATTCACATTTATGAATTGATTATTGGATTGATCACCTTTTAGGAGGTTTACGAATGTGTTGCTAGTAGTCGGGATTGCTATCCGTAATTGTAGTGCTTTCGACTCATTTGTAGCAAACAATGAATGTTCATTGGTGATAACATAAAGTTCGACCACTAAAACCGAGCTTATGAGTTTTATGTCATATTTATCTCGTTGTCTTGGTGCCTAATGCATTTGATTGTTGAATCTAAGATAACTTGTTCGAGGATTTGGTTAAATCGAATAGGGTTAGTCGAAGAGTTTGTTTTGATTAATTAGGATTAAGAGACAACCATACTATTAGAGCTTGTCAATAATCTTGAGATAAAGTCTTGGACCACAATTAATCGGGCATTAACAATAGTTGTATAAATTATCTAGACCAAGGGGAAGCATGATCAAGGGTGAATCGTTTTTATTACTTGAAAACCAAAAACCAAAAAATCTATTCTAGTGTCTTTGATTATTTGCTTACTTGAATTCTAGTATTAAATGCTTTCAATCTCATTTAATTGCTTTTATTTGTTACTAGTAGGTTGTTAGTTGATAATCAAAACCACCCCCCAACCTTTACTGCTTTCTTAAGTTGTTTAAATTTATGTATATTTAACTCTAATTGCTTGATATTAAAATAGGAACTAATCGGCCGTTCTCTGTGGGATCGATCCTTGCTTGTCACTCTACTTAGTAGGGTAGTTTGTGAGGTTAGTATTGTTATTACAATACGATATATATTAATTTGGTAGCGTATTCGACGCGCGTACCATTACACTTACAAGTTGGTAATACTAATACTAAATTTTAATCTAACTTCGGAGAAAATTACAAAAAATAATAAATAACTATTCAGTCAGACATTTACAACTTCAATTCTCCTAAACTACAACTTACTTACAAGTTACACGTTACAACTTCTAATTATTGAAAAAGGGGGGCGGGGGAGGCTTGAGTTTTATTCTAAGTTAATAATTAGGAACTAATTTTTATCTTAGAATAAAATTACCTACGTAGTTCTCTTACCTTACCTTTCAGAATTGAGCTGGTTCTCTTCGGTTGGGATCAATCGCTTCCTTGGGAAGCGGGTGTGGCGGCACCGGAGGAGGTTGTTGAACAATTGTAGTTGAGTGGATCACCCTCTTCATCTTCATCAAAGTTGATCTCTTGTTCTCTTTTGTCGGCCTTGATCCAATCTTCAAGTAAGAGTTGGTTTTCTAGATTTTCAACGATCAATCTAGACCTTCAATTGTCCAAAGTGTAGCCACCAACACTAAATGCTTGCTTGACGGGAACAGTTGAAGCGGGACGAGCAAAAACCTCCTCCGCAATTATCAAAATAATCAGAAAGATCTTTGATCTTGTTAACCACCACTTCAAAAGGTCCGTATGACCTTTTAAATTGAGCTCCTCAAATGGAGTTCAAATAGTTTTCAACCTCTCTGAAGGGGTTGTTTGATGAAGAAACTCTTGAACGTTTTTGTGATCTCACTTCATAAAATTTTGGAGACGTGCAAGGCTAGGATTTGAAACCCTTTGGGAAAAACACCCCCCCCCCCCCAACCATTTTGCCGCCTAACCCTTTAAAAATAACCGGTTAATAATGGTCGTTAGATTTTAACGACCACTTGATCCTGGCAATCCGATTTTAAAAAAAATCACCGCCCCGAACCAATGATTCCGGTTCTGGACCACCGGTTACCCACAACGGATATGTCATTTTAGGCATTGATTTCCAAGGGCCACTTAATCCTGGCCGTCCACGTGCTTTTTTTGAAAAAAAAAAATACTGAGAACCGCCAGTTCACGTTTTGGGCTATGCCGGAACCGAATCCGACACTAACTAATGACAGGTTCGGTGCCAGTCCGAAACCGGAACCAGAACTAGAGTAACGGTCAACGGTTCTTGTTCAAATCGTGGTGGTTGGCTGGTTCTCGAACTGATTGGGCACCTCTACGTAGGGGTAGGGATTGGGGTTAGGATTGTATCTTTGAATTTTTTCTAGCACTTTAGACTAAAGAATATTTAAATTGTTTGTTTTAAAAAATACAACCAGCCCACTAAAATCATGATCATTACAAGTTAACAGACTTTGAGAGTGGAGCTCATATTGTTTTTACTAGAATTTTCCCACCGTGTGATGCACGACTTAAAATATATTTATTTGTAAGAAAAATTAAAATTACATTGAATTATTAAATAAAAATTCTAATAAAAATGAATCCAATTTCATGTATGTTCAATGCCATTTGGTACAATACCATCTTATTAAGAAGTTTGCATATCAAATGAATAAATTTTTATTATCATTGGGAAATTCTTTAGAATCTTCATTTTTTTTTTAATTTTATTTCAGGAATTATAATTAGAGAAACAAACTTTGGTTATAGTTAGTGATTTGTTATTAAAAGTGCTATGATGTATGTATTAGATTGAAAGGGAGCAAATTAGAATTGGCGATTTGGACGATAATCAATAAAAAAATGGCATTCATAGTGTACAAAATAAATTCACGTGAATCGATAGAGCTACGAACTAACTACACAATTTGTATGAGTCAGTTATATAACTGGTAGTAAGCATGTGGTAATATATAATATTATTATTGAGAGAACACTGCAACAAAATTTAAAAATGTTACAAGAATCAAGAGAAAAAAAAAAAAAAAAAGGAATTTCCGATCACACTACTATATTAAAATAAGCAAGTCTGTGGAAAATTATTGAAAAAAAAAATGAGGCATAAAATAACCAAGATTAATTCAAAGCAAATTATCTGTCAAGAAGCAGTTCATCATATCTTCTTCTGACGAAATTGTGTAGATATCTTAAGTTGAATACTTAATGTCTTTAACTTTCCTAAATCCTCTGCCCCTATTACCAAAAGGCAGGCCCTCCATCACCAACTTTGTATGCATATCATGAGATAACTGATAAGTCCAATCAAAACATCCGCACTTATCACATTAAAAACATATACATAAAAAAAACCTTTTAATATAATTAACAGACACATCATTTTCCACCAAATATTTTTTGAAAAATAAATAAATTAACAAATGGACGTCACCATTGTTTTTAGTAGGTGTAGCAGATGATTTTGGAGAAGCCTTGGGAGAAGAAGAACAAAATAATGACAATACGTGGTAACTCTGTGTGGGATAGATAATTACGTATTTATATAGAGTATACTTAGGGTTATGCATTCAAAGTCCATGGAAGTTGAAAAGGGAAAAAACTGTATTCCAAAAATCAGGCCATCAAAATACCAAGAATTATGAGAGCAGATTTACTTAGAAAAAGACATTCGTAAAATTAGGCAATCAAAGCCGGTTTATAGCATAAAATAAGAAGTAAATATATAGAAAGACGTTATATATTATAGAAAGCAGAGGAATAACCAGAGTAAAAAGTAGGGAATTAATCATGTTCTTGAGGAACCAATCGCATTAAAAATATGCCTAAATATTCTCATGGATACATTAACATATATACCAAATATATTAATGCGTTTTCACAACTGTCAAATATTATATATCAAAAATAATATTTTCCAAAAATGACAAAGAAATTTGGACGAAAAAATTCTAAGGTTACTATTTTGAGACAGTTTTGTTTTTATAAGATTCCTTCTTTTGCCGACTTCTTTTTTTTTTTTTTTTTTTTACTTTATTCTAACTGATTCCTTTCCACATTTAGTTACCCTTTTATGCAGCCCATATACCTCCTGTCTTTTTTTTTTCTTTGGGGAGGGGGGGGGGGAGGGGGGGGGGGGGGAAGGCGAAGGGGGAGCCTTAAAAGTGGGCCGATGAGAGCATAGGCCCTTTGGGGCTAAGAAAAATAGTATGAACACAGGGACATGGGGTTGAAATTGGCAACTTCATTTTGAAGCAAGGGCCGGATATTATATGTGGAGTGGCCATTGTTCATGTGAGGTGGTGTTCAATCTCATCAAGTGAGCTATACTTTGTAGTATGGTGTGTTGGGAATGTGGAACCGGGATCAGGAAGTGAAGAACCGGAGGTTTGAACCGGTTTTGAGCATCAAGAAGTCAAACTGTTCAGAATGAGCCGGGTTCGTGGCAGTTGAGAATAACCGTCATTTGTGACGGATTAGTTTCAGAGTTTGTGACGAAGAAAATCGTCGTTTTTGTCCGGTAGCTGAGCTCAACTTGATTCAGTTAGAACTTTCTGTACGGTTACATTCGAGCTCCAATTCTTATATCATTGTAAAGCTCTCATCAAGGAGAAGATCACTATGTCGAGCAATTTCCTTGTTCCTTAGATTAGAGAGAGTATTTTGAGATAGAACGTTTCTGCCCTAATTTGTAACCAGAATTGGGCATTTCGTTTATTGGGTGTATTCTCTATAATTGATTGAATTTCTTAGTGGATTGGGGTGTGTCTTGCCTCCGTGGATGTAGTTCATCTTGAACGAACCACGTAAAACCTGTGTGTGATTCAATTTCAGTTCCTATGTTGCGTAAGTTCAATTCGACCATAACTTTGGCCGAACTGAGTGTGTGTTTTTCAGATTGATCTTTGTGCGAATTCCATATTCTGTCTAGTTGTGTGTAAAGGAGTTGAATTCACTAACAAGTGGCGCCGTCTCTGGGAAGCAACTCTCACAGCTTGAAGAAGAGAAGGAATGGCTGGTATGAAGATGGATTTTGAGAAGTTTACAGGAAGGAATGATTTCACACTGTGGAAGATCAAGATGAATGCAGTATTGGTTCACAATGGCCTTGATCTTGCATTGATACCTCTGGATTCGTGGGAAGACAATGAGAAACCCAAGTTTGCATCAGTAGATAAGAAGGCCCTCAGTCTTATCTTTCTGTGTTTGGGTGATAAACCTTTGAGAGAGGTCTCAAGATGCAAGAGTTCATCAGAAGCATGGAAGAGATTGGAAGATCTGTATCAATCTAAGTCAGTTTCCAACAAGCTGTTCTTGAAGCAAAAGATGTTGGCCTTCAAGATCACTGAAGATAAGGTAATTTCTGATCAGCTTGACGAGTTCATTAAGATGGTTGAAGAATTGGAAGACCTGGATGTGAAATTGGAGGAGGATGACAAAGCATTGATGGTGTTAAACATTCTTCCAAAATCCATGGAAAGCTTTAAGGATGCCTTGATGTATGGGAGAGATGAGCAGCTATCTTATGATGGGATAGTGAAGGCTCTGAGGTCTAAATGTTTCCAGACTCAAGGTGATAAAGGCATGATGCAATCTGGAGAAGGTTTGAATGTCAAATTCAAGAAACCTTGGCAAGGCAAGAAGGGACAGAATGCTAAGGATCCAAAGGCAGGAGACTCTAATCCTAAGAAGGGGAATGAATGGGTTGAGAAGAGGAAATGCTTCAAGTGCAAGCAGCCTGGTCACCTGAAGAAGGACTGTCCTAAGAGAAATAAGAAAGGTGGAAATCAAGGGGCAGAATCTGCTGCCATTGATCATCAAGAAGATCCTCCAGAGGTATTAAATGTTACTGAATCAAGAATGGTAAAGGAGTTGAATTCACTACACTAACAAGAATGGTAAAGGAATGGGTCTTGGACACAGGCTGCTCCTTTCATATGTGTCCAAACCAGTCATGGTTTGATGAACTGAAAAGAGAAGATGGTGGAAATGTTCTTCTGGGAAATGACCAATCATGTAAGGTCAAAGGAGTTGGATCAGTGAGCATAAGGATGTTTGATGGTGTGGTCAGAGTCATCTCAAATGTAAGATATGTTCCTGGCCTTAAAAGAAATCTTCTATCTCTTGGTTCTTTAGTAACTAGTGGGTGTCAGTTTAGCTCAGTAGATGGCTTCTTGCATATCACAAAACATGGAAAAATGGTGATAAAAGGTAGACAGCATAATGGGTTGTTTATCTTGATTGGTTCACCTGTTGTTGGGAGTGTAGATATGGTCTTGAGCAGTTCTGAGCTTGTTAAATGGCACAAGAGACTTGGACACATAGGAGAGAAAGGGTTGAAGGAACTGTCAACAAGTGGAGTAATTGGAAATATGGGAAATCAAGAACTGGAGTTCTGTGATTAGTGTGCTTTGGGCAAATCCAAGAAGCTGCCCTATTGAAAGGGTGTTCACACAACTCAAGAGCCATTAGATTATGTTCACTCTGACATATGGGGTCCTGCAAGGACAGAGTCTCATGGTGGTGCAAGGTATTTCATGTCCTTTATTGATGATTACAGCAGAAAGGTGTGGATCATGTTGATGAAGAATAAGAGTGATGCTTTTCATAAGTTCAAAACATGGTTGATTCAACTGGAAAATGTCAAAGGGAAGAAGCTGAAGCACCTTAGGACTGATAATGGACTGGAATATCTCTCTACTGAGTTTACAGACTTCTGTGAAGAAAGAGGAATCAAGAGACACAGGACTGTATCAATGAATCCTCAACAGAATGGAGTTGCTGAGAGGTTTAATAGGACTCTCCTTGAAAGAGTTAGGTGTATGTTGTTGGATGCTGGGTTGCCAAAGGTATTTTGGGGAGAAACCATTGCTACATCATGTTATCTCATTAACAGGTCACCCTCATCAGTGATTGGGTTCAAAACACCTGAAGAGGTGTGGAGTGGACAGAAACCAAGTTATGAAGGGTAAAGGGTGTTTGGGTGTCTTGCTTTTGTCTATGTCAAGCAAGACAAGTTAGATGCAAGAGCTCTAAGATGTGTATTTCTTGGATATCCGGATGGAATAAAGGGCTACAGATTGTGGTGCTTAGAGAAGGGAAATCAGAAGATAATCACAAGTAGAGATGTAAAGTTTAATGAGAATGTGATGGCTTACACTTCTACAGGCTCTAAGGAAGAATTTGATGGTGCTAAAGAGACAGAAGAGATATCAATTCAGGTGGAGCATCCTGCTGAAGATAATCACACACCTCAACCACAAGAAAATCTACAAGATAGTGATTCATCATCTGAAGAAGAAGAACAAACTGGACCTTCACAAAATGTCAGAGAATACAGCATTGGAAGGGACAGGCCTAGAAGAACAATCAACAGACCTGATTTCTATGGTCAAGCAAGGAGTGTTTACTATGCCTTGAGTGTTGCTGAAGACCTGGAATCACAAGAGCCTAGTAGTTTTAAAGAAGCACTAGACTGTGAAGAAGGTGAACACTGGATACAGGCAATGATTGAAGAGATGGAGTCCCTGGAAAAGAATGAGACCTGGATATTGGTGAATAAACCAAAAGGTCAGAAACTTGTAAGCTCTAAATGGGTATACAAGAAGAAACTAGAGACAGCAGGATCCAAACAGGTGAGGTTTAAAGCAAGATTGGTGGCTAGGGGCTTTACACAAAGAGAAGGAATTGATTTTAATGAAGTTTTCTCTCCAGTGGTAAAGCATTGCTCAATCAGGTTGCTTTTATCAAAAGTTACACAAGAGGACATGGAATTACAACAACTGGATGTAAAGACCGCATTCTTACATGGAGAACTCAATGAGAAGATATATATGAAACAGCCAGAAGGCTTTGTTGTTCCTGAACAAGAAGACAAAGTTTGTTTGCTGAAGAAGTCACTATATGGACTCAAACAAAGTCCAAGACAGTGGAATAAGAGGTTCAATGACTTCATGATCAGTGTTGGCTTTGTAAGAAGTCTTTATGATAGTTGTGTTTACTTCAACAAAGGTTCAAAGCAAGATAAAGTCTTCCTTCTATTGTATGTGGATGATATGCTAATTGCAAGCAGGAACAAGAAGAGGGTACAATGGTTGAAGGATAAACTTAACACTGAATTTGACATGAAAGATTTGGGAGAGGCCAAAAAGATTTTGGGCATGAACATTCTAAGAAACAGAGAAGCTGGAGTGCTTTGGTTATCTCAGAGGCAATATCTACAGAAGGTGTTGGAGAGGTTTCATATGCATGAAGCCAAACCTCTCTCCACTCTAGTTAATCTACAGAAGAAACTCTCCAAAGAACAATGCCCAAAGACTGAAGAGGAAATCATACATATGAGCAATATCCCTTATGCAAGTGGAGTTGGAAGTCTTATGTATGGAATGATTTGTAGCAGGCCTGACTTGGCCTATGCTGTGTCTTTAGTAAGCAGGTTCATGTCAAACCCAGGAGTTGAGCATTGGGAAGCTTTGAAACATGTGATGAGGTATTTGAAAGGATCAGTGAACTTGTCACTGAAGTTTTAAAAGAGAGTGGATGGAAGTACTGTTGCATTGGAGGGGTTTGCTGATTCTGATTTTGCAGCAAACATAGACAGAAGGAAATCTATTTCTGGATTTGTGTTTACCTTATTTGGAACAGCCATCAGCTTGAGAAGTGTACAACAATCAGTTGTAGCACTGTCAACAACAGAAGCAGAATATATTTCCTTAACTGAAGCTATCAAAGAAGCAATCTGGCTGAAAGGGATTTTGAGAGATTTGGATATCAAGCAGAAGTGTGTGGCAATCTACTGTGATAATCAAAGTGCTCTACACCTTGTGAAACACCAAGCATTTCATGAAAGGTCAAAACACATTGATGTTAGGTTGCATTTTGCTAGAGATATCATTGATTCTGGTTCTGTGGAGGTGAAGAAGGTACACACATTGCATAACCCTGCTGATTTTCTTACTAAGGGTGTACCTGGGAACAAAGTGGAGCATTGTTCGAGCTTGCTGCAGCTTGAGCAATGTCATGAAGAGCAGTAACAGAAAGGCAGTGATGAGGCAGGAAGAGGCACACTTGATTCATTGAGGTGGAGATTTGTGAGGTGGTGTTCAATCTCATCAAGTGAGCTATACTTTGTAGTATGGTGTGTTGGGAATGTGGAACCGGGATCAGGAAGTGAAGAACCGGAGGTTTGAACCGGGTTTGAGCATCAAGAAGTCAAACTGTTCAGAATGAGCTGGGTTTGTGGCAGTTGAGAATAACCGTCATTTGTGACGGATTAGTTTCAGAGTTTGTGACGAAGAAAACCGTCGTTTTTGTCCGGTAGCTGAGCTCAACTTGATTCAGTTAGAACTTTCTGTACGGTTACATTCGAGCTCCAATTCTTATATCATTGTAAAGCTCTCATCAAGGAGAAGATCACTACGTCGAGCAATTTCCTTGTTTCTTAGATTAGAGAGAGTATTTTGAGATAGAACGTTTCTGCCCTAATTTGTAACCAGAATTGGGCATTTCGTTTATTGGGTGTATTCTCTGTAATTGATTGAATTTCTTAGTGGATTGGGGTGTGTCTTGCCTCCGTGGATGTAGTTCATCTTGAACGAACCACGTAAAACATGTGTGTGATTCAATTTCAGTTCCTGTGCTGCGTAAGTTCAATTCGACCATAAGTTTGGCCGAACTGAGTGTGTGTTTTTCAGATTGATCTTTGTGCGAATTCCATATTCTGTCTAGTTGTGTGTAAAGGAGTTGAATTCACTAACAGTTCATGCTATGTGTATTACATCCACTAATAAAATATTGACTTTCACATCAATATTGGTGTTTGAACTTTATAAAAAATATCGGTATCGGTATCGGTAGAATACTGGTGCATTTTTTAAAAACTGTTGGAAAATGTATTATAAATTTGGGAAATTTAAAATGATATTTTACATATTGCTATAAATAACTTAAATACAAATATTTATCTCAAAATTTTATAAAAATGTTTACAATTAATTTACAAATATATATACATATATATATATATATATGTAAAGAGTGGGTCTTGTGTGCACCCAACACACAATAGCACTATTGTGCACTTTCTATGGCCCACTCAACAATTTAATCCACTAGGTAAAAATTAGCCCTAGGTTAAAACAAAAAAACTGTACAGAAAAAAGGCCATACTCCCTCACCTTCCTCAGCTCGCCGCAACTGCTTCTCTCACCTCCCTCAGCTCGCTGCGACGGCTCCGTAACACCTCCACGAGGTCGCCATGACGATTCCGTCATGTCGTCTTCAGCTCACCGTCGTTTACCTATGGCGGTGACGTTGATATCTCCTCTCTCTGCTCCACGACACCAACCTCTACTCCGCGACACCAAACTCTGCTCCTCCTTCCTCTTCTCGCAAAATCAGGACTAAATAGTGGGTACGCATCCCTTTTCAAATTTCAATTTCTAGCTACTGTCCATTAATAATATGCTTTCTTCTTCTGCATTCTTATGATCACTTTGAATGTGTTCGTCCTACTGTTACAGTACTGAGGATTCACAGAAATTTTGATTAGAATTTCGGATTATATATTTTTATTTTGTACGCAGTTTTAGAATGACCTTATTATCCATAATCAAAGTGGACTACTTTGCATGACATTAGCTCATTTCTGTGAGTTCTCGTCTTCATTTATTAGCACTTGGAACATAAGCTGAAACTAAAACTTTGAATATTGTACTGTACTGTGCAACAATTGACATGATTTTGCTGTTGGTTTGATCATAATTACATATTCGAGTTACTTATATTTTCAGTGCATTTATATCATAGTGCATATTATATAGTATAGTTTATTCTTTGCAACAATATACCTTATTCACCACTGCAGTATACGTTGATGTTGCTTATTTTCTGATTTTCAACAGAAAAAGTAAAAGAATCAATGGATATTAAATTACAAAGTGATAACGTGGGGCAAGAAAATCACCAAGGTAACATTTAAAAAAAAATGATATTTAATATGTAAACATAAATTATATACACTTATACATTGTTTCATGTATTCAGTTTATGATGCAAACTTGATTGAAAATGAGCTTCGAACTGAAATCTTAATTTCAATACAACTACATCCCGCCTTGAGCTTAGATGATGGAGTGAACAACAATGAAGGTAAAAATAAAATGTACCTTACTGTTTTGACATACATAGTATAGGTTATTTTGTCCAACAATGTGCTTTAGTATCTAACTTTTTTCATAATTTTTAATAGAACTACTGAAAGAATCAATAGATATTGAAGTGTTTAATGATAAAATGCGGCGAGAAAATCATCAAGGTAACATTTTCAAAAAATGATGTTTAATATTTTTTAAATATAAATTATAAATAAAGACGTATAACTTGTTTCATGTTTTCAGTTTTTTATTCGAACCTGATTAAATTGAGGTTGAAACTCAAATGTTGAGCTCAAATAAATACATACCACACTGAGCTTAAATGATGGGTTGAACATCAATAAATGTAAAAATAAAAACATACATATGAATTAATGTTTGACTGATATAGTACACTTTATTATATATAATACTATACTTTTAGTTGCTTCACAATATACGTTATCTGCTGATTTTTTTTGACAGACTGTGCAAATGAATCAATAAATGTTTCTGGTTCACTACTTGGGTTCCAGAGAAGCACAATCCTTGAAATGTATGATTTGTAATGCATGCATGCTCGTAACTTGGATTTCAGTGTTCGAAAGTCGAATAAGAGATTCTCATCTAAAGGAGATATCTTGGGGAAATTATTTGTGTGTTCTAAGGCTGGGGAAAAGAAAATAAATTCAGAAGAAAAGAGAAAAAAAATCGAGCATCAAAACAAATTGTGAGGCTTCTATGAGAGTTTTAAAGAATGAAGCGGGGCAATTTAAAGTTGTGAAACATTATCTGATATGCAATCATGAATTGATTAGGCCAGGATTAAACCATTTACATCGTTCAGAGAGGAAAATCACAAATGAGAAGGTAGAAATGATAGAAAGTATGGTTACTTCTGGAATAAAGCCAATGTATTCTTACAGATATATGATTTATGAAGCTGACGGAGAAGAGGGTCTTCGGCACACCATGAAAGATCACTTGAACTTCATTAACCGAATGAAAATGGAAACAATTGAAGGGGGGATGCTGAAACTGTGGTAGATATCATACAAGAGGAAAATCAAGAAGATGTTGATTTTTTCTACAAAGTGAAGATCAAAGATGGAAGATTATGCAATATCTTTTGGAGAAATGGTATGATGTTAGAAGATTTTAGTGTCTACGGAAATGTTCTAATATTTGACACAACATACCGAACAAATAAGTACAATTTAATATGCGCTCCTATAATAGGTATAAACAATCATTGGAAGAATGTGATGTTTGGTTGTGCTTTCCTATTAGATGAAATGTGTCAAGCAATCTGTTGATTAGGGCAATTGAAGAAGTAAAGAAGGCGGACTTAATTTTATCCTACACAAACACTAATAGACTCACATAAGTGTAAAGAATTATGTATCAAATAATAGTTATGGACTAAATAGGAATAAATCCAAAAAAAAGTAAAGAATTATTGATCAAATAAATATTATGAATTAAAAAAGGATTAAACAGGTAAAAATTAGGAACTACACTATATATGTTGGATCAACGAACTATCATGACTACCCATATGGACTAAATAAAGAGTTTTGGCTATAGAACATAACATTAACGAAGTTGGGTAATCCATAAGATACCAAATAAAAATTAGTGGCTCTATAGCCAATGTCGTTGTTCGCTCAATGTGACAAAACATCAGCATCAACTACAATTTAGGGAAATTGAGATACGCTTACCTGGTTCGTCTAGAAGAAATAAAAGAACTCCTCCAAATTTTTTTTTTTTGGGTGTATCTTCTTTTGTGTAGCTTGTGTGAGTATTAGACAAGAACTTATGAGTGTGTATTTATAGTTAAGGATTAATACCTTCTCATGTGAGGGTTAGAATATCTTGTTAGATAAGTTCTTATTCTTGTAGGATTAAGATTAAATAATTGTTACCTATTTGTAAATATTAAAAGATTAATATGATAATTCCATACATGTTATCACATTCACACCAACTCAATATTCAAGAAGGATTCTTAAATTATAATAGAATTCTTAAAAAATAAAATCTAATAGATTTCATAAATTTAGAAACAATTAAATAATCAATATCTACATAAAATGATTTTAATACATGAAATAAGATAAAGTTAAATAATTAATTTATTTAATTTTAAATTAAATAAATGTGTCATGGTAACTGCAAACATCCAAAACTCAATAAGAATAGTATAAATTTAATCAAGAAAATATCAAAATATGCAATTATAAGATCTACTACAACATGTGTTTCCTTCAGTGTTCTGTTCAGTGTTTCACCTTGTGTTGAAACACCCTGGGAAACATGTTCTACTCTTCCTTTCAGTTTTACCTTGCTGCCCTTATACGTTTGCTCTATATGTTTAGTATGTTTGTGAATTCAGATAAGTTTAGTTTTACATATGTAACTGCATGAGAAACGTATCCAAATTGAATGTCTTCCTTTGGAAGATTGGCGGTTATTATCTTTGATCTTATCTTGCAGGAGATAACTACCTTTCCTGGTGGATATTTATATGGCTGACAAGAGAAGATCGGGTGTGGAAAATAGGAGAAAGAAACCGAGTGTAGAGATCAGAATTTCTCCAAGATATTTTCGCACCAAAAGTTGAAGGCTAACTTCTTCATACTTCTCACATTCTTTGGTGTGAGACTTTGTGCGATCCCTCTCTCAAAAGATGATTGCTTAGTATGCAGGATATGGTTTGAGCGTAAATTTGATCATTTCTTGTATGATCAAATTTAGGATTTTCGAAGGCTTTCTATAAAACTTATTCCGTTGTGATTAAGATATAACTGCTCAGGCTTCGTTTTTGTCTGAGTTTAAATTATCTTGTCTCTGTTTATCATTTTTAGTTTATACAATTCACAATTCAACTTTAAACAAGGCGTGTGTTCGTCCAAGTGTTACAGCACCCCCAGTAACACTCTTCATGACCAGTCCATAAATTCCTTCAAGATCGAATGAAAAAGGTTAATCAGGAAAAAGAAAGTACCATGTAGAGTTGTTGAGAGAAATTATGAAAGCTTTAGTGATTTTTGTTTTGATTGTTTAGTTATATATTTATAGTAAATAGAAAGTTTCTTCCAAAAGAATATACTCCCTCCATTTAAAATAAATAATGTTTTAAAAAGAAATGGAAAATTAAGAAAAAAATATATTGCGAAGTACACTCCTAGATTTTGTGATGATAAGATTTGATGAAATTTAATATGAGTGGAAGGCTGAAAAATAAAAGATATTTAAAACTAACATAGGAGAAAATTGAGAGAAATGGTCAAAAGTTGCTAAAATATTAATTATTTTAGAAAATTATTAAAAAGTTAAAACATCATTTATTTTGAAACGGAGGAAGCAGTAAACTGAGAGCATTGTCAGTTTTAATGACTAAGATAATCTTGATTTGCTGGATTTGTAATTTTGGTAGCAAAATCTTCAAGGAGATATATTATTCTTTCTTGGAGAGGTTATCAGTAACGTTTGCCTTTTGAATATTTTTATTTGGTCTGTTTATTAGTTCATGAATCCAACTAAGTTGCGAGAGAACATTATCAATTAATATTCTACTTTAATTTACTGAAGTTGTCAGATTTCTCAATTAATTTCTCACCAATTTAATTATTTTGAGAAATTAAACACAGTAATGTATGCAGGGGCGGACTTACATGGGGGCCAACGGGGGCGTTGGGCCCTTCTGGCCCCCGTACAAATTTGTTACTATGTAGGTGTATTTTAGTCAATTCTGATACAACTTAATTACATAAAATTTATAATTATATTGTGTAACGTGAATAATTTTTTAATAATAATCAACTGATGTATTTTTAAGTGTAAACAATAGGTATATAGATTCTAAGAAAATCGAATGAATGATTATAAACGTTATATCTTGACTATTCATTTTTGTAATTGAATCAATTTATTGATTTCATCAACATTATTCGTACTTTCTAGTGTTAGAGTTGAATATTGTTGAAACTCTGGACTGATTAAAGGGGCCCAAAGCAGTGGTCCAACCTTTTTAATTGTCCAAAATTTTATTTTCTAATGTAATTTATTAGCCTAATATATGAGAGTTTGTTTTCCAGTCTCCTCAGAAGGTCTTTTGCAACTACTTGTAGTTGCAAATACATTAGTAACTACAAAGTAGTTGCAAATAATAGTTACAAATACCTTAGTAACTACAAAGTAGTTGCAAAAAACGTTGTGCATCTTACAATAAGTGGTTACCCTATAATAACCACATGTAGAATGTGGTTACTAAAAATACTTTTATGACCACTCTCCATTTTTTGTAACTACATTTCGTAGTGATAAAAAGCCTTAATTCTAGTAGTGTTAGACAGAAAATCCAAATATTTCTTTTTCTTCTTTCTTTTAACATTAAATTTTAAGCCACAAGTTTGGATCTTGAGTATATTTACCGCCAATGTTGACAGGTCTCCTTTCCAATAATTTTGTAATTTAATCCAAAATATTATAATATTTATATATATTATTAACCATATAATGGTGATATTTTTAATATTTTATAACTAGTATTCAACTCTCGTTTTGTTAATACTTTGGGTCCGATTAGGTCTTCAGTATCTCAATGTGAAGTGGAATACATTATAAGAATTATAATTTAGAGTAGATCTTGTTTGTGGCGGTCACACAGAACTTATTCCGTGTGGCCGAGCGACATTTTATTTTTTTGATAGGGTTAAGACTTAGATATGGGAATTGAGTCATTATTTAGTAATATAATAGACCTTTTACACGAAATGGTATCTGTGTGACTGCCACACGCAAGTTTTTGTCTATAACTTATTTCTGCACATGCAAGGTTTTGTCTATAACTTATTTCTGCACATGCAAGGTTTTGTCTATAATTTATTACTGCAATATTTAGATTAAGATATTATAGAATATAGAGAAATTAAGTATCTCCTATACTAATTATGATATGTTATTTGGGGAAAAAGAATATTGTGATATATTAATATATTTCTTTAAAAGTAAGTGTGTATTCAATATGTCCACGTTCGAAGGCCTGCAACCATTGACACACCCAAATTAGCATATTATTGAAATTATAAAAAACAAATACTAATTTCACATGATTTAATAGAAATTTAACAAAATCAATAAATAAATGCCAAAATTGATTGACAAATAACATAGGCACCCACGTATTGTAAATATAAAATATGATCCAAAATTACGTGACTCAAATCATTGAATGACAAACTAAACAACTTCGAATATGGTCAAATAAATTTCTTTGTTCAAAACTACCACTTGCTTCTCAGAACTTACAAAAAAAAAGAAAAAAAAAAAAGAGTGTTATCTGCGACCTTGAACGATACAAACATAGAAAGCACATCTTTAATCTATAACGTCTTTACCTCATAATCTTTGTTGGGATCTCTTCAGGTTTCTATAATTTGAATAATGAATACCAAATTAATGAAATTAGGATCACATGTTGCAAAATATTATTTGAAATAGAAGTATGGAATTGAACGCACAAAAACCTGAATAATCATTTTCTTTAAGTACTTGTCTCCTGCTCCTCATAAATTTGTTGTTCCAAGTAAAAGAAAATGTAATCAAAGGTCATATATATAGATAGATAGATATGAATAAAATCAAATATTTTAAAAGGAATTCTTACCTGAGTCAAGGACTTCTTTGTAGACAATGTTTTTAGTCCATGTTCCACCAATTTCATCTTTTTTGGTTAGTTTAATCAATACTTTGGTGGTAGACATCGAAGTTCCAAGGGATAGGGCCACATATAGTTGTCCATGAGAAAAATACGGATTTTGGTAGGTAAACTCCGACGTTTGGTATTGTTTGTCCCTGAGCTTTGTTGATAGTCATTGCAAAATAAAGTCTAACTGGGAACAATTTGCGTCTAAACTGGAAGGGAAATCCTTCATTTTCAGCTGATGAAAGTGGTATTATTGGTATAAAAACATGTTTCTCAGTATGTTGACCAAACACAATCTCTGTATCGATCACATTATTCTTAAAGTCTCTACATACCATTCGTGTACCATTACATAAACCGTTTGATGGATCCAAAATTCTTAAACAGGGCAATTTTTTTTTCAATACCAACTTATGAGGGGGTAAGCCATTTGGAGTTAAACTATTTAAAAGTTCCTCACCATGATGTTTATTTGTTTCGCCAATCCCTTCATCAAAACTATTAAAAGTCTCCTCTTCACCAGGGAACATAGTTATTAGCTCATCGTTCAACTTATCTACCTGCTGATTTGTAGTTGCTAATATTGCATGTTCTAACATGTATTTAGTTGACTTTGCATTCTTATTTAAGTTTGGGAAAATAGATCTGATTAGTCATTGAATTGAATCCTTTTCATTGTCATATCCGATAACCATGGCATCTGGAATAGTTATGTTGCCTTCTTTATCTGTTCGTCCACACCATTTCCAACTCTCAGTAAGAACTCGCTGAAGTTGGATCATTTTTTTATCTCATGTTTGCAGACAGCGCTAGTTTCTTCATTTTAAACCACAATTCTGACTTGACCATGCTTGCAGAAATTGTCTGAAGAATTGTTGTTTTTGGAACAACAGGTAATACTTGTTTGAAATCTCCACCGAATACTACCACTTTTCCACCAAAGTCTTTATCATTTCCCATTATATCCTGAAGTAATTTATCTACGTTTTCAAATGCCCATCGTTTGGTCATTGGTGCTTCATCCCATATAATCCACTTTGCTTTGCGCAATAATTTAGTAGCTCCACTTTGTTTAGAGATTGAGCATTCACTACTTCCATCAGCATTTATTGGTATTTTAAAGCGCGAATGTGTCGTTCTTCCCCCTGGAATTAATGCGGTTGTCACTCCTGAAGTCGCGGTTGCAAGTGCAATAAGACCTTTAGATCTAAGATGATCTAATAAAGCATGGTACAAGAATGTTTTCTCTGTCCCACCTGGAGCATCGATGAAAAAAATACCATCATTTTCCTTATTTATACACCCCAAAATATCTAAAAGAAGTTGTCTGTTATTCATCATTTAGCTTTAGTTCTGCATCCTGATCTTCTGGCGGAATTTCAATCGATAGTTCTTCTCTAATTTCTCTACAAAAATTGTCTTCCAAGTCATCACCATCAATAAGATTGTTTGGAAGATCATATGAACTTATATTTCTTCCCATACTCTCTAGAAAATATTTTATATTTTTCAATGTTTTTTATACTCGCAAAGTGACTGAAGTATTTGCCTCTTATGAAATCTTCAGATAGTGCATTGAAGTAGGTGTCCCATAGAATTTTGATTTTTGTAGGTGCACAATATACCAATATAATAGCAAAAAAGTCTGCGCAATTCATATGGCATTTGAAAAGTAACAGCTTCATTTAGACATTCATAGATACTTTCACCCGCTTCTAAAAATCCTCTTTTTTCTGTCGCTTCTTTAAAACTGGAGTAACGAATGCTACCTACTATTAACAAATCTTCATAAGAAATTGGTCCTCTCACATTATTCAAGAGTAACCACAGATAATATCTTTTTCCTTCACTGGGATTTGTTACACTAATACGTCTAATAACCTCTCTTTTCTGCCTCTCTCTCCAACATCTATCTTTCCTGCCCCATATGTAATGCTCTGGAAATTCTCTATAAAGATACTTTTTTTGTTTTTTTATCTTTAGAACACATTGCAAAATACTCCGTTAGCATTGTCTTTGAATAATAATCCCCATCTAGTATTTTTTCCAAATTTTGGTTTTCCCAATAAGTGACGCACTGTTTATTTGGTAAATGGAGTTGCAAGTTAATAACTGCTGGGTAGATTTCATTCAAATTGAATTCAAAAATTCTCCACATGGCTTCTTGAGCTGACACCCACCGAGCATCTTGAAATTGTTTGACTTCATCAATGGGGCTCTCGTCATCATTTTGTGTCATACTAACAGCCACCCTGTCATGACCTTTGTAGATATACTTATACAAATATTTCACTACAGTTATACTAGAGCATATCTCAACATTCATATGACAATTATATCGACATAATAAATATGAATTGTAAGGAACTACCCATTGATTGTCCAATTCAGCATTCCGAACTTTAGCTACGACTCCATTATTCCTTCTCCTATATGTTGGAAAACCATTTTTCCTTGTATTGTTTTATCACAAAATGGTCTCGGATAGTAACATTTACATTCTCCTTTCACCATGCAATTTTTTTCAGGATTTTTATCTCCACATGGTCCATGCATCATATGTTTCCTCACTAACTCTTATAACTCCGGATATTTTTCTTGATCAGGCAGCTCCACACAAACAAATCGATCAAATTGATCTGCATTAATAATTTTATCTTCAGACATGAAAATTATAAGTATATGTGCATGTGGCAATCCTCTTTTCTAAAATTTGACAACATGAGTATGTGCTGCTACTTTTCCAAAGATCTCTTTCTTGAATAATTGGTCTTTCAAATCTTGCAATTTTGCACGAAACACTCTCGTAGTCAAATTTGGACGTTCCTGTGCTTGTTGCCCCTTATATAATTTTTCTTGAATTTCCTTCCAATCCGGATTACATGTCATTGTGACAAATAGATCTGGTTTTCCAAATCTATGGACTAACGCCAGTGCATCAAGATATCTTCGTCGCATATCTCTTGGACCACCAATAAATGACGCAGGAAGAACAATTCGCTTTCCAACTTGATTACCTCTTATTTCACCTTTGAAAACACTATCCATGATTCCTTGGTATAATTCAAATCTTAAATCTTCTTGATGCTGCCTAAAATAATTTAATCTTATAGTCTCCAATTTTATATAATTATCAACTACATACTGTTGGAGCAATCTCTCTGCTAACAGAAGTGCAAATTGCCTTGGATTTCTAATCTGAAACATGTAACAATTGTACTCTCTACAAGAAATTTTCTTATCACTTCCTTTTCCTACAACTGTTACTAGAAATGATATAAGTTAAAAAATTATTTTTTCCAAATGAAAAAATTATTAATTTGAAAATAAATACGTACATTTTGTTCTTGAGATATTATATCCTCGACAGTAGATAATGTTGATATTTGAGAAGTGTTGTCTATTGGTTGAATTTTCTCTGGTCAAAATGGTATTATTCTAGAATTAGACTTTCAATTGAGAAAATATTTTTGAATTAATTGGCTACGACATAAGCAACAAAATAAAATAGGAATATTTCATGAATTTTAACTCTTGTTTAATAAAATATTTAAATTAATTTACATTGTATATGTTTATCAATGCATTAAAGTATAATATAATAATAATGAATTAAAAAAATCGTATAGTATTTAAACTAAAAGATGTACCTTGGTTTTGTTCACAGGGTTTTGGTTCACACGACCTCCTGCGGCAAGTGCTTGTCACTCTTTAGCAATAACTTTTCGAATATTCTGGTGCCATCTAGTTTCACCTCTTGAAAAAAGTAATGGATATTGCAACGGGTCATAACATCCATAATAATGCATTATTCTATATTGATCTCTCGAATGTGCATTAAATATAATGTCTCGTTCAAATGGTATATTATCGTTGTTGCCCTCAATCCATATAGTTGCAACTTGATCTGAAGTTGGGGCATTATACACTCGTTGATCCAATCTTGCATCTTTCGAAATATGCAGTTGAACATCATCTAATGAAGAATACTCCTCTAATCTTCGAAAAATTCGAGCATATGGATTTTCATCCATAATTTTTATGATCTTCCTCACAAGATCTTCTGATACATAAGAATTCAATTTCATTCTATTTTCAACTTCATTTTGAGTTTCCACAAAATATAATTGAAAATGGTGTGGATTGCCTTCATTTGTTTTGAATCCAGGAAGATTATGATAAACCATTCCTTCTCCACGAAAAGTAAAAACTCCACGTCTAGCCGATGCAAGCTCCTTATCCAGTTTAACACCAAATGAAGTAAATGAAAAATATGAAATGGTATGATCGAATATTCATTCGGAACTCAATAGCCTCTTGTGAGTTTGACATAAATAATTCATATAATTCTTCTGGTAATTCAATAGGTGTAAGTTTGACTTTTCCGTTACCGCAACAAAATGTGGGAGACTCATATTCAAATTTTGTAGCACCACAATGAATGCACTTAGGCACTTTTCTTAGCTCATGCATTTCAGATACAGCAAATTCATAAGTTCTTAATCCTATTAAAAGAAAGATTAAAATTTAGATAGAAAATATAAATTCGTATATAATATATAAAATAAGGTAAAAAGATACCCTGACCTCCTAAATCTGACAGAATACTTTGTGCTTTTGAATAACATGTAGCTAGTGCTTTCGTCTATTTTTCAAAACATTATTTTTATATTTTTCCTTCTTGCTGCGACTTAAGTTAGAATACTCGGAACCTACAATCTCTCTCTTTTGTTTGTTTTCTATAACTTTATCTTTATATTCTTTCTTCTCGGCTGGACTAAGGTTGAAATATTTTATTTTCTGCATAGCAAGCTTTCTTGCTCGATAAACATTACTCATCAACATTTCTACTTAATCAATAAGAACAAAATCATAGCATCACATTCATTAAACATTGTAACTTTATCAAATTAGTAGAAAGTACATTACACCTTTATGAAATATGACACTAATTAAATCTTGAAGCACAAAAGATAAATTTATGTCTTAATATAAAATTTATGATAAACGGAAGGAGGAAAGAACTATTTGGATTATCTCTCCAAAGATTCTCCAACAATTAAACTAAATATGCTCCTAAAAGATAACTAAGGTTGATTTTGAGTTTTGACCAATCAAAATGAGAATTTAATATTAAAAGCATAGATTAGCTAAACCATACTACCTCCGTTTTTTTAGATGTCTTTTTAACTTTTGTGTTTTGTTTATAAATAGTTGTTCTTTTAGTTTTTTTTTTTTTTCTACATTTTTTTCAATAATACCCCTATAATTATTCCTAAAGAAACTCTAATTGTCTAACCTATCATATCCATATAATCTAATTGAGAACTTATTTGTCCATTTTCGATACCTCTTAATTTTCTTACCTACACCTGAAAGAACATCTAAAAAAGCCGGAGGTAGCATTAGGATTTTAAATCGAATCAAATAACTACATATTTAGATAAATAAATAAATAAATTATGAATCTCTTTATGAAGTATGACACTAATTAAATCTTGAAATACAAAACATAAATCTATGTCTTAAAATAAAATTTGTGGTAAAAGGAAAGAATAAAAATAACTACTTGGATTAGCTATCCAAAGATTCTCCAACAAAAAGACTTTGATTCAAAAAGACATTATTCCCAAAATCATGATTCGAAAATGAGAATGTGAATCAAAATTCGAACAAATTAATAAAGAAAGAGTATGCCAATAATTTGAACAACCTGTATACGGTGATAATCTTTTTAAGTATATTATTATATAACTAAACTCTATGTAATTCCTAACCAGCCGTAAAAAAAATTATATAATTCTTATTCAAGTTAAAAAAAAATTAAGATTCATATGTCACCAGATTCGATTAAGATTTTTTCTTTGGGGCCAAATCAAGTTTAAATTTGAATTTTAATATCTAAGCCAAAATCTATATTTAAATAAATAGACATTTTAATATCATTTGAAAGAATCAAAATAACCAACAGGGACCGCGGTTCTTCTTACCTCCCCTTCACAATAACGTACGAAGGTCTTTTCCAATGTTTTTCTTAATTAATTATTTAATTTACTGAATTACCGTCTCAATACCATAGATACTCGAGTTTTGGCCAATTGAATGAGAATTTAATATTAAAAGCATAAATTAGCTAAATCACATTAGGATTTTAAATCAAATCAAATAACTACATATTTAGATAAATAAATTTAAAAAAAAAATAAATAAATAAACATAGAATCCCAACACGTCATTGATTTTCTTGCTTCAATCTGTTCCATACCCAATGATGCTTTGATGCCTGAGTCTGACGGTGTTTATTGCATTGTATTACAAATTCGGTGTTCAACGCTACTTATTTATTTTGCTTTTAGGGGTCTTATTTATTTTTCTTTTCGGGTGATATCGCAAATTGATTACTTGACATTGCAAATTGATTACTTGTCTGTAGATTTCTTTTTTAGGGGGCTTTCAATTTGCAAACTATGTCAAATTGTAAAAAAAATATATCAAAATTTTATATATATATATATATATATATATATATATATATATATATATATATATATATATAACTACCAAACGTATTTCAACAATCTAAATTCAAGAATAGGATCTTCAACAACATATCAGTCAAAATTCGAGTCTAGAAACAAAGGATAAAAAAATTATATCGGCATTCAACATCAAGTTTACAACTAATAGAAATTCAATAACAGGAAAAGAAGAAATACACAACTGAGGAACAGGAAAAATACACAACTGGTACCATTGGACAGACCTAAGAAAAGATCAGGTGATAATGTAACCAACAATTCATATACATACCTTCGATCAATGTATAGCACAGATGCGGCACTTTTCAGAGAGATTTGTTTGCTTTTTGGGACAAAAGATGTAGGCTTGCTTGGATGAAAAGTTCTTTTGAGACAAAAGATGTGGTACTTGGAACCTAGAGGATTTCTAAATTGGAATAGTAAACTGAAAGGCTGGATACGAATTCTGGGAAAAAAAGGAATCTATATTTATAAGGTGGATACAAAGAAAAGAAAAGGATTTTATTGCAGAATATAGTCGCGTAAAAGCATTGCCGGTTTTAATGATTAAGATAATCTTGATTTGCTGGTTTTGTAATTTTGGTAGCAAAATCTTCAAGGATATATTATTCATTCTTGGAGAGTTTATCAGTAACTTTTGCCTTTTGAATATTTTTATTTGGCTTGTTTGTTAATTCATGAATCCAATTAAGTTATAAGAGAACATTATCAATTAATATTCTACTTTAATTTATTGAAGTTGTTAGATTTCTCAATTAATTTCTCACCAGTTTAATTGTTTTGAGAAAATAAACACGTTACTGTATGCAGGGGCGGACTTACATGGCCCCCGTTGGCCCTTCTGGCCCCCGTACAAATTTGATACTATATAGGTGTATTTTAGTCAGTTCTGATACAACTTAATTAAATAAAATTAATAATTATATGGTGTAACTTGAATAATTGTTTAATAATAATCAACAGATGTATTTTTAAGTGTAAACAATAGGTATATAGATTCTAAGAAAATAGAATGAATGGTTAGAAACGTTATATCTTGACTATTCGTTTTTGTAATTGAATAAATTTATTGATTTCATCAATATTATTCGTACTTTCTAGTGTTAGATTTGAATATTGTTGAAACTCTAGACTGATTAAAGGGGCCCAAAGCGGTGTCCAACCTTTTTTATTGTCCAAATTTTTATTTTCTAATGTAATTTATCCTATATTTTTTTAAAATAGAGCCTAATGTATGCGAGTTTGTTTTTTAGTCTCCTCAAAGTGTGCCTCATTTTGCATAACATATTTCACCTACTCGAGTATAATTCGAAAATTTTGCCCCCATAAAACAAATTTACAGATTTAACTGTAGTTGGGGCCCCCCTCGACAAAATTCATGGGTCCGTCACTGAATGTATGGTGTAGGTTAATTTTCCCATAGTCCACTCAATTTCCTAATGAAGCTCACTTCTTCAATAAGGATTCTTAATCATAATAGAATTCTTAAGAAACAAAATCTAATATATTTCATAAATTTGAAAACTATTAAAAAATAATTATCTACATATAATGTTATTAATATATGAAATAATCTAAAGTTAAATACTAAATTTAATTTATTTTAAATTAAAAAAGTATGTCGTTTTAATATTATATTAAAAAAAAATAGGTCTGTATGCCTCGTTTTCGAAAATACATCAACGGCATGTTTGAATTCTATATATGTTGGATGTTGTATTTATCTATATAAATATGAAGTTATTTAATTCAATTTAAAATCCTATTGTGATTTAGGTAATTTACACTTTTATAATTAATTCTCATTTGATTCGATCTAAGTTATTTAATTTAATTGTTGGAGAATCCTTGCACTACAAGAAAAAAATATATTATTGCTACTCTTTTTCAACTACAAAAGTAGTTACAAAAAATTACCTTTTTGTAACTATTGGTAGTTATCCCCTTAGATTTATATTGATATTAAATTAGTTGGAATTGTTGATTTTATTAGGTCATAGATATATATGGATAGATATTGATATTAAATTGTAATGTATATTGATATTATTATTAATTTTTAATAGGAGGGTAATGTAATTTATCCTATATTTTTAAAAATAGAGCCCAATATATGAGAGTTTGTTTTTTAGTCTCCTTAAAGTGTGCCTCATTTGGCATAAAACATTTCACCTACTCGAGTATAATTCGAAAATTTTGTCCCCATAAAACAAATTTATAGATTTAATTGTAGTTGAGTCCCCCCTCAACAAAATTCCTGGGTCCGTCACTGAATGTATGGTGTAGGTTAACTTTCTTGTAGTCCACTCAATTTCCTAATGCAGCTCCCTTATTCAATAAGGATTCTTAATCATAATAGAATTCTTAAGAAACAAAATCTAATAGTTTTCATGAAAAAAATTAAAAAAAATAAATTATCTACTTATAATGTTATTAATGTATGAAATAATCTAAAGTTAAATACTATATTTAATTTATTTTAAATTAAATAAGTATGTTGTTTTAATATTATATTAAAAAGAATTAGGCCCGTATGCCTCGTTTTTGGAAATACATCAACGACATGTTTGAATTCTATATATGCTGGATGTTGTATTTTTTTATCTAGATATGAATTTATTTAATTCAATTTAAAATCCTACTTTGATTTAGGTAATTTATACTTTTTATCTCATTTAATTGGATCTAAGTTATTTAATTTAATTGTTGGAGAATCATTGCACTACAAGAAGAAAAAAGGTACTTATTGCTACTCTTTTTGCAACTACAAAAGTGGTTATAAAAAATTACCTTTTTGTAACTATTGGTAGTTATCCCCTTAGATTTATATCGATATTAAATTAGTTGGAATAATTGATTTTATTAGGTCATATATATATATATATATATATATATATATATATGGATAGATATTGATATTAAATTGTAATGTATATTGATTTTACTATTAATTTTTAATAGGAGGGTAATGTAATTTATCCTATATTTTTAAAGATAGAGCCTAATATATGAGAGCTTGTTTTTTAGCCTCCTCAAAGTGTGCTTCATTTGGCATAAAACATTTCACCTACTTGAGTATAATTCGAAAAGTTTGCCCCCATAAAACAAATTTACAGATTTAATTGTAGTTGAGCCCCCTTCAACAAAATTCCTGGGTCCGTCACTAAATGTATGGTGTAGGTTAACTTGCCCGTAATCCACTCAATTTTCTAATGCAACTCACTTCTTCAATAAGGATTCTTAATCATAATTGAATTCTTAAGAAACAAATCTAATAGATTTCATAAATTTGAAAACTATTCAAAAATAATTATCTACATATAATGTTACTAATATATGAAATAATCTAAAGTTAAATACTAAATTTAATTTATTTTAAATTAAATAAGTATGTGTTTTAATATTATATTAAAAAAAAATTAGGCCCGTATGCCTCGTTTTCGAAAATACATCAACGGCGTGTTTGAATTCTATATATGCTGGATGTTGTATTTATTTATCTAAATATGAAGTTATTTGATTCAATTTAAAATCCTACTGTGATTTAGGTAATTTATACTTTTTATATTAAATTCTCATTTAATTGGATCTAAGTTATTTAATTTAATTGTTGAAGAATCCTTGCACCACAAGAAAAAAAAGGTATTTATTGGGGGTCAAGAGTCTAGCATTAGTCATGAATGAGAAAGAGTTCTTAGCCATTTTGGTGGTTGTGGAGGCGTTACTTAATCCATGGGCCCTTCATTATAAGAGCTAACTAGAAAAGTTTGAAGTATTTACTTGAGCAAAAAATCTCTACTCATTTGCAGCATAAGTACATAACCAAACTCTTGGGGTTTGATTATACACTTGCGTATAAGAAGGGAATAGAGAATAAGACAGCAGATGCCTTATCAAGGGTGGAAGAGGGAAGTTGTTCTGCTCCGTCCATAGTTAAAGTTGTTTGGATGGAAGAGATACAGATGAGTTATGAGGGAGATCAGGAGGTTCAAGCTGTGATCATGGAATGTTTAGCTGAACCCTACAATACTTCCTTCTCTTATAATGCTGGTCTTCTAAGGTATAAAGAGAAGCTATATGTTGGCAGATATGGAGATCTCAAGCAGAAAATACTTGAGTATATGCATTCCTCAGCAGAAGGAGGACATTCAGGTGAAACTGTGACCTTTCACAGGATTAAAACATGTTCTGGTGGTCTGAACTGAGAAAAGATGTCCATGAATATGTCTCAAATTGTCACCAATGCCAGACCAGCAAACATGAAAATCTGAAGTCACCAAGTTTGCTACAACCCTTGCCAATCCCAGGCCAGGCTTGGAGGGACCTTCTATGGATTTCATAGAGCAATTGCCTAATTCAGTTGGAAAAGATACTATATGGGTGATTGTAGACAGATTCACTAAGTACGGTCATTTCATTGCACTCACACATCCTTTCACAACCTCCGACCTAGCAACTATTTTCCTAGATTCCATCTATAAACTACATGGATTACCACAAAGTGTTGTATCTAATAAAGATAAAATCTTCACAAGTCAGTTCTGGCAGCAACTCTTCCAGTTATTGGGAATTCAGCAGAACATGAGTTCTGCATACCACCCTCAATCAGATGGGCAACAGAAAGGGTGAACCAATGTTTGAAAAATTACTTGAGGTGCATGTGTAGAGCAACACCTAAGAAATGGTTTTCTTGGTTATCTTTAGCAGAATTCTGGTATAACACTAGTTACCGTCCTGCCATCAGAATGTCTCCTTTTGAGGCATTGCATGGATTCACTCCCATACCCCTCATATTTAGAAGCTCTATCCAAAGTGCAGTGGTTGGAGTAGAAGCTGCACGTAAAGAAAAAGATTCAGCAGCAATTGAAACAATTCTTACAGAAAGCCCATAAGGCGATGAATTTATGCTGATAGAAGCAGAATTGATAGAAATTGAATTGGGAGATTGGGTATATTTGAAGCTTAAACCATACAGGCAGAGATCATTACATAAAGGGAAGGTTTGGAAGTTGTGCCCCAGATATGTTGGACCCTTTCAAGTAATTCAGAAAGAGGGCAAGGTAGCTTACAAGCTTCTGCTACCTGATACAACAAAGGTACATCATGTGTTCCATGTGTCTATAGTGACTGATACTAAGGTCACCTCTGAGCTACCAGTATTTGATGATGAAGGAAAGGTAGTCTTACAACCAATCAAGATTTTAGCTCGCAAGCTGTCAAGCAAAACAACAAACCTGCCACACAACTTCTAGTGCAATGGACTAACTTGGCGGAGGAAGAAGCTACATGGGAGGATTACTCTTCGTTCAATGAGAGGTTTCCGGAAGATGTTGATGTCTTGAGGTCAAGACATATTTTTAAGGGGAGGCAAAAGTCACACAAGGAAGAACATGACCGTTTTTATTTTAATTACCGTTCTATTCATTTATTTCCGTTTATTTACTATTTCTAAGAGTCGTGTTTTTCGTTAATTAGTTGATATGCAAGTCTTAGTAAGAGGGGCAAGATACGATGTCGTTTCACTCTAATGAGGTTGTTAGATAGTATGTTGCACAACAGAGGTTACATGTTTTGTGACAGTTCATTCTGTGAATGAATTCTAAATATTCCTCCTCAAATTTCTCTGTTCCTTCTCCCATGTCTATTCTATCATATTGAGTGTGTTTCTTCGTGTGTTTTAATCGCTCGATTGCAACATACGTAACAGTGAGCTCTGATGCCGTTGGGCAAGTTCATTTTCTCTTAGTTAAAAACAAAAAAAATAATATAACAGCAATTGCAGATCTGTTTTGTCGAGTGATACCTATTTCCCTGCCAAGTTTGATCTTTCCGAATTAACAGTAACCAAAGCTTGAAGCAATAACATGCCTAGGTAGTCCAACTCAAAGTCAATAGAAAAACCCAGAAGATCATATGAAGTTTTTTCTTTTCTTTTTTTGACATAATGTCAAAATATAGAAAATGTATTCCAGCTAGCACAACCTTATAAATAAGTTGGGGCGTCTTTAACTTATAATCCCTGAATCTTTTGAAACCAAGAATGCATTTCTGCAAAAAATGACAATCTTGCAACACTAGCTATACAATAATACAACATTAACAAAAGCTCCATACAAACAATGTACATACATACAAGCTCCATACACACAATGTACATACCAAATAAACCAGTTCAGAAAAAGTAAACAGGAAAGCAACATACAATAACAGATGCAACTTACACGTATACTACCAATATTAGGTGTCACAAAAACAACCATAACTCACTCCGTATAGGATGTACCAGACCCCAGTAATACTTCTTTCACAATGCCTCTCTAAACAAGGTTTACGCAGCCATAGGCTCTCTAACATGTGTATTCCGTCCCGTCCTACACACTAGTGTAATCAACAGGTGTTCATCCTCCACAAATTTACACAACCACACGTGATTCTGAGTTTGTGGAAGATTCTACACCAAGTGGAGTACACTTGAGTGCACGATAAGGGACCCGCGATCACATTGCATAAATGACCTCTCCACTGCTGTCAACATCAAGATCAGGGTCCGAATCAAGGTCATCCATGTCATCATCCATCATGTCAAGGGTATACAAACCAGCAGGAGGTATAGTGGCTTCCGAGATTATCTGCATGATGGTTTCAAGGCTCTGCATTGGCAGGTCTGGCTCCTCGTATTGGTTGCCCGTTGTCCCTTCATCCATCAGGTCAGCCGGAAGGTTCTTTAGAAACCACACATGGTTCCTGATTTCAGGCATCGTGATGCGCTGACCAAGTATATATCAATGAAATAAGAATCAAAGAGCGGTCTAGAGTATAAGAAGTCAGTTTTGCAATAAGAAAAGAAAAAATATCAATCGTTGATTACTTCGCTTGATGTAAATTGGATACTGTAAAGCAGAGAGAAAGATAGACTTGGAATCAATTTCAACTTTCAAGTAGGTTGTTGCCAAATTCTTTCTAGTACAGCTGGTGAATTGTGCCTATATCTTTTGACCGTTAAATCTTTGGTAATGACTGATTCTCTTATTTCATGTTTGCTTAAACAATCCATTTTTCATGTATAAAAGTGAGACAATAATGCATACTTTCTTGCATTGCATATAGATGAACAGACCAAATATATCACCTTAGCATATCCCCTCCACCCAAGTGCGCAAAACATATTTAGTTAAGAAAAATAATACATTGATGCTCAAGTCACTCACTTGTGCAGGGTCAGCAACAAAGATCCTCGAGATTAGATGCCGACATTCGTCAGATATCTGAACATGTTCTGGAATAGAATATTGAACATTTAGGACCCTGTGTATTGTCTTTCGAAAGTCCTTCGGATTTTCAGGATCTTCAAATGGATAGGAACCAACCAGCATAACAAATAAGGTCACTCCACAGGACCACACATCTGCAATCTGAAGCAAAGGTATCATTAATTCACAGTGACGAACATTATACTTAGGAAAGGAATATATGTACACCAGGGAGCTGAAATCGGCTCTTCTTGAGCTTTATGGAACCTCTTGCCAGTGAGAAGATATGAGATCCTCCATTCATATCTCCAAAAATTGGAACTGATACTAAGAGTGGGGAAACAAATACAGATAACCCACTACATCTAAAATTTCTCAATGGAAAAGCCTAGGTTAGTAAAAAGAATTGATAGAGTAACCTTACCAAGTCAGCATGATGTTCAGTACCACTTAGCACTATAACCACTATTCCATATAGGCTCTTTTCAGGAAATTATACATGTATCTAAAATGTGTGCTGAACTGTAGTAAGTAATGCAAGTCATCTACAAAGGACAATGATGTTGATACAACTCAATTCAAGACAGAAAACCTTGCAATAGCCCTACAGTGCCTTCAATCCCATCAGTTCTTCGATAAACTTTCCAAGCATGACTTTTTTTTTGCAACCCATTTATCGTCGGTAGATTGTGACCAGAGTAGTAAAAACTGACTCCCAGAAAATTGCAGCCATGACCATTGGTCATTGTCAGTTAACCAGAAACAGCTCAGGGGTTTCATATGCGAGAGCTACTTCTCCATTAACCGATTTGTTATGCAAAGGCAACTTCTCATGGACCCTAGGGGAAGATTTTAACACTCAAAAGAGGCTATGACAGAAGCTAAGGTTCACCAATTGCTGGACTTTCTTGGAGTTTGTGACTGGAACTGACTTTTGTGGTGTTGGAATGGAGCAGTAGTCATGCAACAGACACCAAGACCCTATATCCTATGTAGCATCTACTTACAATAACGAACTCTATGCCATAACTGAAGCCATCTTCAACTGGTGACGGTATCTATTGGGGCTAATTTTCATTAAAGAACATAGCAACCAAGCATCAAGAAACAAGTTATGCAAATGTTGGGCTACGATTTTTAAATGTACATCAGGACATACATACACTACTTTGAATGCACTTTCTAGATTGCCAGAAGAGGTTAGTTCCGTTGAACCTCATCTGACTTTTTTTGCCCTGGTATCCCAAGCCTTATGTGATCTGCGAACAACTTTAAAGGCTGAGATCACCACACATTCACTGGTCAATCAATTTCATGAAAAATTCAAGGAAAGCCCACTACCATCACATCCCTGCTGTCACTGATAAAATTCTCTAGTACAAGCAAAGGTATGTATTGGGAGGGGATCCAATTGGAAGCATACTCTACAGTTTTAGCTGGATACCAATGAACACTTGGGAGTCGCATGTACCTTCATTTGATTGGCTTCTGCTTTCTATTAGCTGTGAATGAGAAAATATGCGGAGAAGTGAGTGGGTTCATGTTAGGTGTGACAACAAATGAAGGTCCAGAACCAGCAGCCTGCGTGCCAAGCAAGACAACCCAAACTCCAGCAATCTTTTAGCCTTCACCGAAGCCCTCTTTGGTCATGGGAGATCTCACAATGCATCTCAACACTGATGTGCAAAATTTAAAAGGGAAATCCATTTATGTTAGTCATGATACATCGCTTGACAGAATCAGCTTATTTTGGAGCCTTCTCAGCAGATTTTTCAGCCATAAAAACTGCTCATTTGTGGTGAAGTTGCATGGTTTTCCTAGAACAATCATATTGGGCAGCGATCCTACGTTCTTGAGCTTTTTCAGGACATCTATTCAAGTTCAGTGGTACTCAACTCCAAACAGTACATATTACCACCCTCAAATGGCTGGCAAACCGAGATAACAGGGGGCTAGAGCAATATTTATGGTTTTATACACTAGAAAAATAAACAAGTTAGGCTACTCTTTTGTCGTGGGTGGAACTAAGCTACAACACTAGTTATAACTCAAGTATCTCGATGACTACATTCTTACAGCCAGAAACTTCCAACCACACCTCCTTGAAATGCTCAGTGAAAGGGACACAATGCACAGTCCTTGAAACTGAGTTTATCACGTGCTCAGCATGAAATGTGGGGCGGGGGAAAGCTAATGGTCGCCAGCATGAATTAGAATTTGTAGTTGGAGTTGTAGGGATCCAAGTATCTATTGCCCAATGTCCATTCCAAAAGTAAGCTTGGAAGTATTATGGGCTGTTAATTATGTTGGCAATAATTAGCTTTGCAGCGTACAAGTTGTAGCTGCCAGAAGGGAGTAGATTATCACCATGTTTTACACATATCAACACTCAAACTGAGGGGAAACTTCACTGATAGCTTCATATTTACCTCGTGAAAAATTACAATAATCCACCTCTGTTCCAACCAGTAGCATTTTTGTGCTAAAATCCATGTAAAGGCACCGCAAGATGGTTCCACATGTGTCAGTTCAGTGGACAAACAATTCTCCTGAAAGTTCATCCAGGGAAGACTTGGACGGAATCAAAGAGTTTTGTCCTAAATCCCACCTTGAGGACAAGGTGGCTGTCGAATGGAAGGGGTCGATAGTGATACAACCCAACCCAAGCCAGGGACAACGCAATGCAAAGGCATAAACGCAAGCTCCAGCTCATTCAGCAACCAAATCACTAGAGGCCCAAGTGCATATAGAAGGTCCGCAGTTTGGCATCAGGATTATAGCATCCCACACACCAAGAAAACGCAAAAGAGAGGCATTCTCTTATCACTGAATTATTAGCCAGTTCGCTAACCTAGGCTAAGAGGATAGTACATAAGCAAGGAATTTCACATTGATGATTTCCTATATTACTAATTTGTAAGAACTTTGTATCTCTCGCTCTGAAAATATACGATATTTTCATTTGAAGTTTTTTACTCCCTCAAAAGTGCTTAATGTGTAACACCAAACAATATAAGCACCAAATGCTGTCGGCCTTTTTAGAAAAATATATATATAAAAAATGTGTTCTAAACTGTGATAAGTACCTAAACCTAAACCTAAACCTAAACCTAAACTGTGATAAGTACACCAAGTCACATACATGGACAAGGACAATATGCAATATACTAGTAATACAGTTTAATAGTCTGTTCAGAACGCAATGTTTGTTACCTTGCCATCGTATTCTTTCCTGCGTAACACCTCAGGAGCAATATATGCTGGAGTTCCCACTGTAGATTTTGGTTGTGAATGCAGCAAAGAAGACTGGAAAAGCACAATTATAACCAGTTAAGTAGAACTAGAATATCTTCTAAAAAGTGGGCCAACAAAGACATCAAAAAAGAAATTAAGATGATCAAAATAGTGTTTTGTCATTTCAATTCCAGAAGATAGAGAATTTTTACATAATGACTAGGCAAAGTGTTTTGTCATTTCAATCCAGAAGAGAATTTTCACATAATGATTACACAGATAAGCAGACAACAGCGTGGCAGCAAGATTACCTTGGAATATCCAAAATCACAGATCTTCAACCTCGGAGCTGGGCTTCCATCCAACAGTGTATTTTCCAGCTTTAAGTCCCTATGGCATATTTGCTTCACCAAGAACAATATGACAGATAAATCAGATTGTTATTATACTAAGTGCAGAACTGGGATTGAAAAATACTCTGATTATAAGATTATGATACCATCGAATGACAGTAGCTCACTCCAGATATAAGTTGTTGAAAGAAGAAACGAGCCTGCATGAGAAAACATTGCAAATAAATAAACAATAAATTGAAGACCGCTTATTGAGAAACAAACTTGATGAAGCAAGTAACGAACCTCATCCTCATTGAATCGTCCTGCATTCGATATGCGCTCAAATAGTTCTCCCCCAGATGCATACTCCATTACAATAGCAAGATGGGTAGGAGTAAGAATCACCTGAAGCAAAGTAAATTACCGCGGATACAACTCACATTGAAAATTCTCAATGTCAGTTAAATGTCAAGAGTGAATCAAAGAAAAACCTCTTTAAATCTGATAATGTTAGGGTGCCTCAAAGACCTGTGATTGATAATCTCCCGCTGAACATTTTCATCTATCTGCGACAAATATTTCCGGACATTAGTGATTGTAATTTCTGAAACATTGTTCGAAACAAGTTCTCCACCTCACTCATCAATAAACCAAAAACTACACCAAAATATCTAATTAAACCGCCCAGCAGGGGAAAAAACTACACCAAAAATATGTATCCAAAAGAAGAAACTACAACCATACAGATATTTCATGGGGGAGTCGATAATAAACAAAGTGGTAAGTGGATTTCATTGGCAAATTTGAGGAATGTGTCAAATATATGATCATAAAATATGGATAATGATATTAATGTCACGTCTGGCAGAAGATATGGTTGGAGATCAATGCGTTAATCAATCATATCTTACCTAACCAAAGAAAAAAACATCTCATAGGATCAAACAGAAATATAATTAAATTCCCTAAATCAAAAGATCTTGATATAATGAAATCCCAATATATGCACCACCAACAGTATATATTATTGTCCGCTAAGAAGTAAGACCACATAAACATTGCTCTGAGAACCAGTTCCAAAGAAAACAAGGGCATAGTAAACAGACATAATTTCTATTTAAATTGTAACTGACCGGGTTGCCTCTCTCGATGTATTTAATAGCAACCAGCTCATTAGTCTGTTTATTTCTCATGAGACGGGCTACCCCAAAATTTCCAGACCCTATATTTTTAATAAAATCATACTGATCACTGTCATGCAAAATTGGCACACCACCTGGAGACTTTTTTTGGGCCTCAGACTCCATTCCCCAGCTAAATATTACAAGCACAAACACTACTGCAATCAGAATATACTCAATTCAGATTGTTTTAAACACCGACAACAAGGATAACTAACACGAAGCACCAGTTGATTAGCGCAAGATATAACTAAGTAGATGGTTCTGCAATCAATATTGAAGTCTAAATAAACTGATGGAGACAGTACAGTTCAATGGGGGGATTTTTTTCCTTGGGGGGGAGGGGGGTGTGGAGTATGGAATCATAAATCAATAAGACTGGTATTAATATGCATTGTATAATAAAGCAATAGATAATGGAGAAATAATAAATGTGATTGCTGTTCCCATTCAGATGCATTGTATCGTAAAGAATAAGATTACGGAGAAGTAAGCGATGATGACAACATGGTGTCATTTTGCACTACTTTTACAGTTACACATACAACAATTTTCTCATCTAAAAGGGCGAAAGAAATTTTGTTTTTTTGGTGTTCACTCTTTTCTTTATGACGTACTCTTTTTCTTTATTTTCATTCATTTGGCAAGAAACGACAAACGCGCCCCTCATAAATACAAGTCTGCACTAATTACTATAGACTAACATAACTTTGTTCACAGTAATTCGGTGATTTTATTACTGCATATACCATAGATTTATTGGGTACACCAACAAAAAATAGTTATGATAATTGAAAAGAAATATTGAACATCTCATCAACCCTACTTCTATTTTATTTCGGTTTCTTTAGGATATCATAACATGATTGGTAGAACATGCTCATACTTGGGCTTTGAGTAACTCCCACAAAACTAATTTACAGAGGGTGAGGGCTTTAGATTTAGCCCTTTTCAAGTCAAAATACTAAGTTAAACTACTTGTAACAGATCCGTTAACAATCTAAGTAACATTCGTGATTGAAAATGAGGCGATTATAATTCTTAGCATTTGTTTCATCAAATAGATATCATCTATGTCAAAGTATGAAATTGATCCCTCAATGAATTCATGACTTTTAGGAACCGAAGACAACGAACAATGCATACACAAAACGATCATTAGAAATTAGAACTATTTCAAAGCTTTTGTGTAAATCCTGTTAAAAGTCAAACTTTCTCATAGGCTATTTTGAAGTTTTTGTGTTGTGTACACCCTTTGGTGTTGAATTTTCATAGGCTGATAGGCAAGTATCATAAGTCACTACAACCACTCTACAAACAGAATATCGTCCACAATCAATACTAATCTCAGAAATTACTTGGACCATTGCTGTTGGATAGCATGAGATACTGATACAAACAAATACTATCATATTTGATGCTTCCTATCAAATAAATTTGCAACTGTTACTGATGGTTAGTAAAATATAAAATATCTGAACGTTTTATTCAGTAAGTACTAAGTAATTCATAATTCAGATATGGTGGCCAAGTATTTGAGTTTAGTGATGTGTAAATGATGATTATATATGCCACTATATCTCATCTTATGTAATTTGGATTAAATGATATGGGACACACTGATCTGGAAAATATACAGATCTCACGGGTGAAGAGGGATGAGTTTGGTCGCCATGAATTATATGTAACCGAGCTAATGAATAAATCATACTGACAACTTAGAGCAACACATGCGATGTTATCATGCTAATGAATATATCATATCAACGACTAGGAGCAAATATGGGTTATTTACTAAGAAAGTTCTTTTCAATAGATGCAGAAGCCTAATCAAGCTGGGCTCAATTTCTCCAAAAGCCAAAATCATAAAGCAAAGCAAAAGACATGCCTAGGTAGTCTACCCAGAAACAACCATATGCTGCAAAACAGAACCCAGAAACAACCATCTGCTCTCAAGCTGTAACCACTTGACCATTAGGTATTATCGTCTTAACCACATTAGCCATGCCTATAAGTGTTCATGAAAATCCAATCTACACGATATCTTTCTACCTTTGTTCTCCTCAGAACTTCTCCAAGCATTCTTGTCTCCTCTCAAGTCATGTTTAAAGTTTAAACCCGGAACCTATATCATTGAAGGACTTTTTACTGGGGAACCCACACCTCTAGCTTGTTGTTTTCAGTTCTATTTTTCTTAAGGCAGATTCTTGTCATTCAATTTCGAACTGTTTGCAAAGATTCCGAGAAGCATCAATATTTGGTAAGACCATATTGCTTCAATTTTAGTGAATTCAAATGACTTGGTTGAAGATTCATCATTCTCAATGAGCTTCATGAAACTATTTATGCAAGCAACAAACAAGAGGAATTACAGAACTTACCATAAACCCATTAATTGACTGGTGAAAGACAGTA
The DNA here is from genome assembly GCA_958295605.1 of Ajuga chamaepitys. Lineage (NCBI taxonomy): Eukaryota > Viridiplantae > Streptophyta > Magnoliopsida > Lamiales > Lamiaceae > Ajuga > Ajuga chamaepitys. The sequence continues at coordinate 24,231,240 of OY282497.1, read as the reverse complement.
AGTGGTGTTGAAAGACAGTAAGCAGTGTTGAAAGTATGAAACTATTGTTACAGTGTTATATCATTCAGTATGTTTCCGTAGAAGCAAATCCATGGTTATGTATATAAGCGATCATGTGTACATAATTTCGCATCAACTCACAAAATCTAGTTAAAGATAAGATTGACAGCAACGCTTAAATTGATTCAAAAATCTTAATTAATCACCTAGTTTATCAGGGCAAGCCCCCATTTTCCCACCAAAACATATAGGTATACTATATAGAGTTTATATCCGTGCATAAATGAACAAATTTGCTGTTGTTGTGTAGTGGTAGCCTCTCTGTCTCTTATCTGTATGGTCGCGATCCTGCTCCTAATTATGCCATTTTTATTGCTTATTTTGTCATTCATTTATGCACGCATTTTCTGTTCCTTTTGGTGCAAGCATTTTTATCATGTGTATATATATTTTGCATTCTGGCTTGTTGCCTATATAAGTGTATATAACATTTTGCTTGTTATGTAACTATTTATTTCTCATTATATTTCAAATACTATTAAATAGAATTTCTCAGGGCCTACTTATATGTGGGCCTACTTTTAGAAGAAAACAAAATTATTTCCTAGTGGAAGCTAGAAAAGATTTATTGTTGTTTCCTATTTCTCTAACTAATTGTGTTTATTGTATTATTTGCTTTTCATATTTATTTTGCGCAATAAAATTAATTAAAAAAGAGAAAATTGAAGTATAAATATATTTTACATGTTCGCGACATGTTTTTTTATAAGAAACGAGATTATGTTCGCCACATGAGGCTTATATAGAACAAATTTATTTATGCAAAAAAGTAATTAAAAAACTCCTTCTTAGGGGCCCTTTTCTTTTTATCAGTCATGGGCCCTAAAAACCTAGGGCCGGCCTTGACCACAGTCATATCAAGCTTTAGTAGCTCTCAAGTTGACGAAAATATTTTAGTAGTCTTACATCAGCTTTTGTCGTGGACTCATTACCTACTAAAGCTAAAATTATGTTTCAGTAAAACTAAAAGAGAGAGATATAGAACTCAAGAGGAATCAGCAAAATTTCCCAACATAAAACATTCATATTTCCACGATTTAAAGAATAAATGGCATTTTCGCTCACAAACACCTGTAGTATGAAGGGGTGTCACTACCATGCATATACTCAGTGCGCCAATAACATCTCTGTACTGGTTCTAATCACTTAAGAAGTACACCACAAGCATAATTTACCGAAACTCAATAACTACCCGGATTCATTCTCTGAAATAACTATTCGTTGCACTCACGCTCTCACAACAACTGCCAAGAAGAGAATATTCTATAATTCAAAGGATTAAGAAAAAACTAAAAAAACACAAAATATGGAAACACTGCCAGGAGATGTAAGGGAATACTGTATACTAGTCTGGGTGAAAAGGTAGTCACCGCATGTCAATTTTTTGCATCTTCCCTTTACAGCACCCCCGGCCCCCAATTTTTTATAGTGAAATGCTTTAATACTTTGTTTTAGAAGGGTCCATCAAATTCTTTGTTCTTATATTACTGGTTCTAACAACCTCAATGCTTTTCTTTATATGCATTGTTATGGTCAAACTTATTCGTTCCCACCATTTTACGAGTGTATACATGCTGAATAGCATGTCCAGGAAAATGAAGAGAACTACTCAGACAACATCAGCTATCAATAGTATCTACATTAATGTTCAATTAACGTAATCAATAGACAGGGAATATGTATATCTGTAATTTCATTCAGACCCAGTTAATTTTCAGTAAAAGCTCTGTTGTCATTAATCTGTTCAGTACAAATTAATTGAAGAGGTGGCCTTTTTTAAAGATATCAACCCTGCAATCTTTTTTCTGAGAGCAATATCCAAGCGAGTAAGTTTGAAATTACACAAGATCACTTTCCAATTATTTTGATAGTTAATAAAATAGTGTGCAATAATTATATAAGTTTCTTAATACTTTATCTACGTTGACAGGTATATAAAATTGGAAGTGCAGTAACTAGCTAAGGTTCTCATTACGTTCGTTTTTTATGCTTTTTATTTAGATAGCAACCCCTTAGCATGAATGGCTTTATTTATTGCAGTTAATTTATAGACGAGCATAGCCTTGTCATTATCGGAATTATCATTTTTTATTCATAAAATATGAATTGGGCAAGTGATCAATACTTTGTTTTAACAGCAACAAAGCAAAGCCAACTTTCAGTTTCATCTACATGGATCATAATAAGTACAAGAAATTGATTTATTGCTTCTTCGTAGTATAGGTTTGTAGGTAAGAAAAGTAAATATTCCTACAGTAATTGTTTATTGAAAAGCTTGTAGTAAAAGTTCCCATAAATCTCAACTTGGCAACTACGATTTTGACAAGTGTCATAAGCGCGCTAACTCATTTTCAACCTTTACTAAACTCATCAGTCATCATATTTGGAAATGCAGCTGCAACCAAAACCATTTATCTTTATCTCAGAATTTACCAAGTTCAGCATCAAGTGCTTCTGAAAAAGCCCAGGTGGATTAGTTACCGACTCTCAACACTACGGGATTGTGTCCACAAATTCCCTTCACTACTCAGAGAGATTCAAACATTTTCTGACAGCCAAAATCAATAGAAAATGTAGACTACATGAAAATTCTCCATGTTACTTGACTATAGTTGAAGCTAGCGCCTACCTTATCCTTTTTCCTATTAATATCTGTGCAATAACAATACTTAAGAACCATCGGAACGTCAGCTTTAAACTGAATTGTGGAGAACTAGAAGCAACTAGACAAGGCAAACTGTTGCATCCAAGTGAAAACAAGGCTTTATGAAAAAAACGGTTGAGATGACTGCTACTTGATACAAACACGAATAAGTTAGCTTTCTAAACTAAAGCATCTGCACTGGCTAACACAAAAACTGATTTCAGATAATCCAAGCAAGACCAAAAAGACGTTGAAACCTAACCTTGTCGCCTCGCTCAATATACTTAACCGCAACAAGCTCTTTCGTTTGCTTATCCGTCATCAATCGGGCTACACCGAAGTTACCCGACCCGATATCTCGAACGAAGTCGTAGCGATCACTATCATGCATGATCGGCATATCCATACACGGGCCCGCTGTCATGGCGACCCGATCCATTTCACCTAATGGATTGCTGGACAGTAACACAAAACCCCGCCGTACTCAGTCCTCGCGCATTAGTCGGTCCAGTGAACGGCGGCGAAGGGTGGTTACCGGAAAGTTGACTTGATCGGGAACGGATGATCGGAAAGTTGATAAGTCGGTTTTGCCCTCGGTTACTGTTTTCAACAGAAACAAGTCAAAAGAGGTATTTAGGTGTATCCGTGGTCGGCGAAGGATAGGGTTATTATTACCTTGTTGCGTTTGTTGACGTTGCAGACTTGCAGCAGTGGGGAAGATATGGAAACGGTATCGTTTCTTGGTAGCTAAAAGACGTCGAATACGACGACGTTAGCTCAAACGATAATGACGATACTTGTCTACCTGCTGCCCAATTTGACGAAAAAGCCCACCCAATGGTATCCCTCATTTGGATAAACTTTGGTAGGGCCAATGACACTTTTACAGGTACAGATTTACAACTAAGGTCTCGTAGAATTAAAATCAATTTTATTGCAAGATATTTATGTGTGTTTGTAAATAATCTATGGTTATGTTTGGTTGGGTTGATCCAATTCCAGATGACTTGGTTCAATCACTTCCTATGTTTGTTTATATAAATTGGCCCAGTCACCTCAAACTACCACTTTAATTAAATCAATTGTAATTAACAAATTTTTAACATATCACATCACATTTTATAATTAAAAAATTATATCTGACACTAAAATCACTACCCAACAACCCAAACAAACATCATTTTTTTACTCTCACAGCCACTATCCTCAGCCAATAGTACTTCAGTCACACCCAGCCCCAACCAAACAGGCCCTATATCTATATCTATATAATAACAAAATTCCCAAAAAAGTAACCTAAGAATTTTTTTAGCCCAAATCCGCTTGTCATTTCCGAAAAATATTATTTTTGGTATAAAGCATTTTATTTGAAAAAAAAAATCTACATATATTTGCCTAAAATATATTTAGGCATCATTATCTCAAATCAATAGAAAGTCCCTACAATCAGCTAAATTTGTCCAAGTCTATAAAGCGAGATACTCATGCAACCTTCCAAAAAGAGATCTAAACCCATAACTCACATAATCTGTTCCGTGCAATGATTTAATTTTTTAAATGAAATCAACATTGATCAAGCTGTTGATTCAGTTAAATTTTATTGTCTACTTCCAAATTTTATTGTTCTTTAAATAATTTTATTTGTTGTGAAGATTCAGAGATCCAAAACTGAGGGAGAAGGGAGACGACATCACCACCCACCAGAGTAACAGAGAGAGGTCGACATTGTGAGAGAGAGAGGGTGTGAACGAAATTGTGTGAGAGAAATCAACAGAATTATCTAGAATTTAAAATGGGGGAGAAGGGGCAAAAATATGGGAAGGGAGTGGGATGGGAGTATGTTTGTCTACAACAACAAAATTACTACTCCCTCCGTCCCACCTTATCTTGCACATTTTTCGTTTTCGTCCATCCCAGACGAACTTGCACACCCTTTTAAAATGAAAGTTATAACATAATTTCCATCCTCAAAATCTTAACCATCAATCTCCACAATCAATGCACCTTTTAAAAGTCAACAAAATCCCAAAAAATAACTTTTCTTAAAACTTATGTCAACCCCCTATGCAAGATAAGGTAGGACAGAGAGAGTATTTTGTTTTTCCTAAAATCCTATGTATTAATGTACCCATTTTTCTTCTATTAATTTTATTTTAACTTAATGTGTTTTTTAGTTTGTGTTGTTATGTGTATAAAATTTTTATGGTCAAATATATTCATACCTAGAAAGGGAAAACAAATAAATATAGAAAAAATTAACACAAAAAATAGATTTAATACGATTTTATCAAATAAACCCCTAATGGTATTTTTATATTTAATGTTAATTTGAATTTTGTTTCAATTTTATTAATTAGTTTTTTCATTAATTTTTTTAATCATATAAAATATAAAAATTGAATTATTTTGTAATGTTTTATAATTTCAACAATTTTTTTTTTTTTTTGGAAAAGAAAGTAATCTAATATTTTGAAATAATTTTTTTTTTTTTTCATTTCTAATATGATTTTCCTGTTAAATTAGTGACCTATTATCGATCTATAGTTTTTTTAGGGATATTATCGATCTATAGCTTGGAACCATATTGTATAAATAAATTGAATTATATTAAAGACAGTTAATTGTTTGTTGATTGATTATGTGGGTTAATTATTAGTGTGTTTGTGCTACACATAAAAATTAATAAAATTAGAATGTAGTGTTGTTGATACTTACTAAAAGCTTTTGAAAATTTCTTTAACATTATAATTAAAAAAAATTAAAAAATTAGATACTTTGAATAAATATACACGTTTATCATAAACATATACATATATATATATATACTCATCATTTGTACAAGATGATTATTCCACACAATGATGCTATAGATATTCATACATTAAGAAAAACGAATAGAATATTCTATAACTTACTCAAATTTATATATTTTTAATTTTTAATACTTTTCATTGACTCTTTTTTCATTAACATATAACTTTTCATCTCTTATTATATATTGATTGTAATATTTTATTATATTAAATTATACAAACATAAAAAATCTTATCATTTATTCATTTAAATTTACAAATTGTGCATCGCACGGGGATACTACTAGTTGTGCTTCTAAAAAGGTGATTTAAATTAAAATTTAATAGTTTTTAAAAATAAAGTTATATTGGCCTAAAATATTCTTGAAAATGGGTGATAACTTCTTAGAATTAGATTTTAAGTAATTTTGAAAAGCAAATCAAATAACTTTTCAAAAACACACGGTCAACTCTAAGTAATTTTAAAAAGCAAATCAAATAACTTTGCAAAAACACACGGTCAATTTTACTTGCCAGAAGTGATTTTTGGCATGATGATGTAAACCCCCTGGTACACGTGTTCCGTGCACGCACTTTAGGGCACTTTTAGTGTCATTTTAGTGTCAATAACGTGCATAATTATGTGTATTTAGTACTTTTATATTCTAATGGGCAAAATAATGCGTTTGAGCTATTTTTGTATTAAGACAGGTGTAAAAAGGGTAAAAATCGAAGATTAAACGACCGAGGAGTCAAGGGATCGATCGAGGCAAGAAAGGAAGAGCCACATGAAGATCTCGGCCGAGACAGGATGTCAATCTCGGCCGAGATGGGCCTCCAGGGAATTTCTAGAGTTTTGCAAGATTGAAGATCTCGGCCGAGATTCAATCCAATCTCGGCCGAGATAAGTCTCCAGGGAATTCTTGAAGAGTATCAAAGATGAAGATCTCGGCCGAGATACAATCCAATCTCGGCCGAGATGAGTCAAATCCCAAAAAGCCCTAATTTTCCCTGTTTCACGTCTCGGCCGAGATTTGGTGGAATCTCGGCCGAGATTGACCTTCGACCCAAAATTCCTGAAAACCCTCTTTCACGTCTCGGCCGAGACACACTCCCGTCTCGGCCGAGATTCACTACCCTGTTTTAAAATCCTGAATACGTTTTTGCCTATTTTTGTCTAGCACTTTCTCCATTTATATATATAACATCCCATTCGAATTTAACCTAACTTTTAGACAACTTTTGGAGAGCTTTTGATACTTGGAGAGCACATTTCAGCCACCAAAGAAGGAGATTGGACAAGGGATTGAAGGATCATCTTCTCCAATAGACATCTTTGGATTTATCCAAATCAGTATCATGTTTCTTCATTTTTCCATTTATTTTCTGATTGTATTAGTCAATATGGGTGGTAGTTCATCCTTGATCATTGTGGAACCTTGAGTCGAGACATTGATGTGATTATTACGGTTAATGTTACCGAGATTATTGTGTATTTAAGTGTTTTGTGTTATTTGCTGTTATTGACTCACATTTATGAATTTATTATTGGATTGATCACCCTGGATTTGTGAATGTGTTGCTAGAATAGGAGGTCACTATCCGTAATTGTAGGATTTCCGATTCCCGAGTAGCAAACAATAATTATTTATTGGGGATAACACAAAGTTCAACCACTAAAACCGAGCTTTCGAGTTTTATGTTGAATTTATCTCGTTGTCCTAGTGTTTAATGCTTTTGGTGATTGAATCTAAGAGAGCTTGTTCGAGGATTCGGTTAAACTGAATAGGGCTAGTCGAAGAGCTTATTTTGATTAACTAAAATTAAGGGACAACAAGGCTATTAGAGCTTGTTAATAGTCTTGAGATAAGGGCTTAAATCACAATTCAATCGGGCATTAACAATAGTTGCATCAATTGTTCAAGACCAAGGGGAAGCATGATCAAGGGTGACTTGTTTTACTATTTGAAAACTAAAACTGAAAAAGATCTCTTCTAGTGTTTTTGAGTTACTTGTTTCTTTAATTGAGTCTATTTCCTTTTAATTGTCACTAATAGACTGTTAGTTTCCCATCAACCCCCCTTATTGTTTTCTTAAGTATTTATTTCTTGCATTCTTAATCATAAACCGCTTGACATCATAATCAAAATTATTCAACCGTTCCTCGTGGGATCGACCCTTGCTTGCCACTCTACTAGTTAGAGTAGTCGGTAAGGTTTAAGTGTATCTTCATACACGATTTAATTTGGTAGTCGGAAACGACGTCTACCAAGTTTTGGCGCCGTTGCCGGGGAGCGGTGATTAGAATAGAGTTGATTTGTTGATCAAGCATTATGATTAGTTACATATATAGTTATCTTCTTGTTTGGATTAGTAATTTTATAATCTCACTTTGTTTCCTTACTTTTGTTTGTTTGTAGTGAATGTTCTTGCGTTCGCAAGGAGAAAAAGGATTGCTATTTGAACCGGATATTAAGGAACGTGAACGTGAATTGAAAAGGAGAGCTCGAGATTTGGAGGAAGTCCGAGAAAGAATTGAAGTGCTGAATTTAGGGGGTGAAGATATTATTAATTTGGAAGAAATGGCTGAGGATCAAGGTCAAGAAAGAACGATGAAGGAGTTGGCTAACACTAGGGTTGCTCAAGAGCCCTTGTGCATCACCTTCCCCGCCATAGGAAACGACACGGCCTTCGAGTTGAAATCCGGACTCATCCACCTCCTACCTTCTTTTCATGGATTGTCCGGAGAAGACCCTCATAAGCACCTCAAGGAGTTCCATGTGGTCTGTTCGAGTATGAAGCCGTCAAGGGTGACGGAAGAACAGATAAAACTTCGAGCATTCCCGTTCTCCCTGAAGGACCTTGCTCGGGATTGGCTATACTATCTCCCATCCGGATCAATTACCACCTAGGAGCAGATGGAAACCCAGTTCCTGGAGAAATTCTTCCCAGCTTCTCGAGCCACCACCATTCGAAAGGAAATCAGTGGGGTGAGGCAGATGCAAGGTGAAACGTTGTATGAATATTGGGAACGTTTCAAAAGGTTGGTTGGAAGTTGCCCTCCACATCAGATCACTCCGCAACTGCTGATTCAGTATTGGTATGAAGGACTGTGCTTGGCAGACAGAAACATGATTGATTCAGCAAGTGGAGGGGTTTTATCTGACAAAACGCCCACCGAAGCTCGAGCACTGATATCCAAAATAGCCGCTAACACACAACAATTTGGATGCAGAGAGCCGGTGAGACGGGTCAAGGACGTGATAGACTCGTCTGTTGAAGAGAGATTAGACCAACTCACCGACTTGGTGAAGAAGGTGATCTCGGGCGGCGCACCTATTTCCAAACCTTGCAGGATTTGCCAAGTCACTGAACACACTACTGATACTTGCCCGGTTCTCGGAGAAGAAATGGAGGCTCATGCTAACGCGGTTCACAATTTTAATCCCAACTCATCCGGGAGGAAGTATGATCCGTATTCTCAATCGTACAACCCGGGTTGGAGGGACCATCCGAACTTCAAATACGGCAATCAGAATCCGAGCAATAATCAACAGGGTGACCACAGTGGGCAAAACCGACCCCCTTTTACTAGGGGAATGTTCCAGCAGAGACAACAACCCGAGCAGGTACCTTGTGATCCTTCCTTGTCTGATATAGTGAAAAGTCTAGCCACTAGTACGCTCCAATTACAGAAGGAATCAAGCTCTAGGTTTCAGAGTATCGAAAATCAGGTCAGTCAAATAGCATCGGCGGTTTCTCGTTTAGAAAATGCACAAGGAGGAAGATTACCGGCTCAACCGGAAGTCAACCCGAAAAATGTGAGTGCCATTGCTATTATGGGTGAGGAGTTACTTGGAGAGCCTGAAAAGCCCGGGTATACTTCACAAGGACAGACTGTGGACGTGAATGATGGTTCGAGGAAAGAAGAGACTTCCCATGTGGTTGAAAGTAAAGTTTGGACACCTAAGTGGAAGATTGCCAAGGAGTTGCGTAAGCAAAAGGAGGCATTAGCTGCTTGCTTCCCCGACCACCTATTGCCTTTTCCTACCATGAAATACTCTCCACAAAGTGAAATTGAGAATGTCAGTGTGGGAATTTTGAGAAGCGGGAAGGTCCTTGAAAAGGGGAAGTCAAATGAAGGAGCAAGTAGAGTTGAAAGTGAAAGGGAGGGTGCAAAACATGAAATCTCGGCCGAGACACATCAGGATCTCGGCCGAGATGTCTCAACTGGCCCAGCAGACAGAATTCTCTGCCAACATGTCTCGGCCGAGACACATCGGAATCTCGGCCGAGATATGCCACCACGTCCAGAAGAAAATCTCTGCCCATCTGTCTCGGCCGAGACACATAAAAATCTCGGCCGAGATTCCCTGAATTCCAACAAAGATTCTGAAATGCCCCCACTTCCGTTTCCGAGTCAAATGAAGAAGATTCCTGACAAAAATAGAGACAAGGAGATAATGAAGGTATTCAAGAAGGTGGAAATCAGTATTCCTTTGATGGACGCCGTAAAACAGATTCCGCGGTACGCAAAGTTTTTGAAAGATTTATGCACCAACAAAAGGCGTCTACATGGGAATGAGAAAGTCTTCATGGGAGAAAACATCTCGGCGGTTTTTCAGAAGAAGATGCCACAGAAATGCAAGGACCCGGGGATGTTCACCATCCCAATTAAAATCGGTAATTGTCTGATTGAAAAGGCCATGCTTGATTTGGGGGCATCGATCAATGTGATGCCCCGTTCTATTTTCAATAGCTTGAACTTGGGTCCACTGAAAGACACGAGGGTAGTCATCCAACTGGCGGACAGAAGCACCTCGTTTCCGGACGGGGTGATTGAGGACGTGATAGTTGAGGTGGATAACCTCATCTTTCCAGCAGATTTCTATGTACTTGACATGCATGGAAATTCGCCCGATTCCACTCCAATCTTGCTTGGGAGGCCGTTCTTGAATACCTCCCAAACAAAGATTGACGTGCGAGAGGGAACTCTTAGCATGGAATTTGCTGGCCAAGTAGTGCAATTCAATATTTTTGATTCAATGAAATATCCTGAGGATTTGCATAGTGTTTATTCTATTGATGTCATTGATGTTATTGATCCCCTTGTGGAGGAAGTGTTTGAGTGTTATTGTAGGGACGAAGAAGCAATTGAATTGGCAGCCGATCTAGAGAGGATAGAGCCGATGGACACCAAGAAAGAGTTTGTGGGGATAGTGGAACAATCGAAATCATCCAAGCCTTTCCGAACCAAGTCCTTTCCCAAATTCTTACCTTTGCCTGACCCTCAAGAAAAGCTGCTACCTTCTACCATCAAGGCACCTACCATTGAGCTCAAAGCCCTTCCCCCCCATCTCAAATACGCATATCTTGGGGAGGACGAAACCTTACCGGTGATTATCTCATCAAAGCTCACATCCACTCAAGAATAAGCATTGATCGGGGTCCTCAAGGTTAACAAAGAAGCTATAGGGTGGACTATCGCTGATATCAAAGGCATTAGTCCATCCCTATGCATGCACCGGATATTGTTGGAGGATAATGCCAAACCAAGTCGGGAACCCCAGAGGCGGCTTAACCCACCTATGATGGAGGTGGTAAAGACGGAGATCATCAAGCTACTCGATGTTGGGATTATCTACCCAATATCGGATAACAAATATGTGAGCCCAACACAGGTCGTGCCCAAAAAGTCGGGAGTGATTGTGGTTGAGAACAAAGACGGGGACTTGGTTCCCACCCGCTTGCAAACCGGATGGCGAGTGTGCATCGATTACCGCAAGCTAAATGCCATGACCCGCAAAGATCATTTTCCTTTGCCATTCATTGACCAAATGCTTGAGAGATTGGCCGGGCATTCCTTCTATTGCTTCTTGGATGGATACTCCGGATACTTTCAAATAGCCATCTCTCCAGAAGATCAAGAGAAGACCACTTTCACATGCCCCTTCGGTACTTTTGCATGGAGGAGGATGCCATTTGGGCTATGCAATGCCCCGACCACCTTTCAAAGGTGCATGGTGAGTATTTTTTCCGAATATGTTGGGAATATTATTGAAGTTTTCATGGATGATTTTAGTGTGTATGGTGAGTCTTTCGAAAAATGCCTTGATAATCTTGCTAAAATTCTGAAAAGGTGCATAGAAACAAATCTTGTTTTGAATTGGGAGAAATGTCATTTTATGGTTGAGCAAGGCATCGTTCTTGGGCATATAATTTCATCAAAAGGGATTGAGGTTGATAAGTCTAAAGTTGATTTGATTGTTGCCTTGCCTTACCCCGCAACTGTGCGGGAAGTTCGATCGTTTCTTGGCCATGCAGGTTTCTATAGGCGCTTCATTAAGGATTTTTCCAAGATCTCTGCCCCTCTGTGTCGGCTATTGCAAAAGGACGTTGAATTTGAGATGTCAACCGAATGCAAGATGGCCTTTGATCAGCTCAAGGAGGCCCTTACATCGCCCCCCATCATCCAACCTCCGGACTGGACACTGCCGTTCGAGATAATGTGTGATGCAAGCAACTATGCAGTGGGAGCTGTATTGGGGCAACGGAAGGAAAAAGCAGCACATGTGATCTACTACGCCTCAAGGACCCTAAATCCGGCACAAGCAAACTCACCACCAAACTAAAAAAGCGTCCGTCGAGCCAACGACGTTAAACAAAGGCGCTTGTCGGGAGGCAACCCGGCGTTTACTCGTTTTCTCTCGTATTTTGAATTCATAGCTTAGTAGTTTTACTATTATTTGCATATTTTGAATTGTGATGGTTAAAATGTGTGCAGGTACCACAAACAAACCAAAGCCAAGACATGGTGTAGAATGGGGGTGAAGAACACCAAAAAGGTGGAAAAATGCAGGGGAGAACCATCTCGGCCGAGACACAGAAGAAATCTCGGCCGAGACCCCAAGTGAGTGAAAGGCCAAATTTTTCCCTGGAAGCCTTTCTCGGCCGAGACACATGTCTCATCTCGGCCGAGATCAAAAGATGCAAAAATCTGGAAAATTTGCTAGAAGATAATCTCGGCCGAGACATTACCTTATCTCGGCCGAGATTCATACAGGCCCAAAATGAAGAAATTTCTCTGGAAGCACATCTCGGCCGAGACATACATGAATCTCGGCCGAGACGGGTTTGTCCAGAATGGGGGTAAAAATGCTGGGATTACATCTCGGCCGAGATACTACAAAATCTCGGCCGAGATTCCCTGCCGGGTCAAGTTTTCCTGAAGGCGTTGAACGGATCTCGGCCGAGACACATAGTCCGAATCCGAATCTCGGCCGAGACGGACAAACAGGTATAAATACCCCCTGCGCGAAAATTAGGTCAGTTCTTCCCCAAATTTGCGATTTTCACACACTCACGCACACACTACTCCAATAATCACCTTTGCACTCACTTTCCACCTCTAAAATTCACACCACACCTCACTCACATCACCACACCAACTCTTCCTCGAAAATATTTGGATTTGGAGCACATTTGAGGTCGATTCAAAAAGGGCGCGAGCAACCCAAATTCAAATTTTTTTTCGGTTAAACTCAACTGGTAAGTACGGCTATCTCCTCCTTTCGATTCATTGTTGCGTATTAGTGTATACATTATTGAGATTGAAAGTTAATTTCACGTTTATATGCATATTCGTTGAACTTGGTTATACATACAAGTACTTGTATTGATTTTTTTGCCATGTGATAAGTGCTATGCATGTAAATGATAAAATTGAGTGATAGTTCGTATGTTTGACTGATGATAGAGTGGGTGGCATGTTGAGTATGATCTTGTGAGTTTTTGAAAAGGCTAAATTTGTTGTGGCATATTATCAAGCACGTGCTAGGCGTTGAATTCGACTATATTCTCTGTTTCTTTTAAGACGACTTGTTGATATTATTGTAATGTGTGACCTTATTTGAATATGATTTGGTTGTCATTGCATAATCGATATATTTTGTCTTGTTTTTGTTAGAGATATAGTTGGATTCAAATGCACCTAGACACTTCTTACTTGCACTTGAACTAGTTATTTTGCCACAAGTTTTTGATTATTTGAATTGTTGATTTTAGGTACCCATGGCACCTCCGAAACCCACAAAAGGCAATGCCCAAGAAGGCACCTCTGGTCGAAAAGTCACGCAAAAAATCCGAAGAAGCCAAGCCAAAGGCAAGGAGAAGGCTGTTGAGCCTACTCCGGAAGTTCCTCCACCGGAAGTCCCACCGACTTCCACTGACAAATCCACGAAGCCCATAGATTTTGATATTGTGCTGGGAACAGAGGAGCAACAAAAACATTTTGATAAATTGATGAAGAGGGGGGTGTCAGCAACCCGATATGGCGATCCCAAGATTTTAGACGCCATGGGCATCCGGCAAAATGTTCTGGAGTTGCTAGACGAAGCAGGTCTAGTTCAGTGCCTAGCACCCCGACCAACCTTCCTCAAATTCGTACTCGAGTTCTTCAGCACACTCGAGATCGAGGAGGAGGTCCTTTCCGGCGTTTCAGTTCATCATTTCAAGTTCCAGCTTCTTAACGAACAGAAGACACTAAGCCACGACAACTTGGAAAAGATATATGGCTTCAAGCCTAGAGCCTACGGTGATAATCATGCGTTGAGAGAATTCAACGTGCAACAATTTTGGGAGCAAATCACTGCCGCCCCCGGAATAGTTGCACCTCAAGCGTATGATCCAAGGGGCTCCAGGCTCACCGCCATTCGAAACCCCGTCGTGAAGTATTTACAGAAGCTGTTGAGCTCCACCATATGTGGCCGGAAAGAGATCAGCTCGCCCCGATTATACGAGATGGAAATTCTTTGGGCCATCGTGGATCGGAGAAAGAGGAACTTCCAAAAGGATTTGGCATCATGTTTTCAGAAGATAGTGAAAGAATTGAGGACGGAGAGAAAAAGAGAAACGAAAATGCCCGACCCGATCTATTGTGGGGCGTTGATAACCCCTATACTCGAGCACTACAATGTTCCCCTCCCAGAGTACACACCGATCACCACTGATTATTATTTGGATTGGGAGGAGATGGAGAACATGCGCATTGCCATGCTCGGGTACAAAGAGGGCACATCGGGTCCGGCTGTCCCTTACGTTCTCCAAAACGAGGGACCTTACCTCCGCCTACCTAACCCCGGACTGACTTACATCACTCACCTGGCAAGCAAGCTGAATTTGGAATTGAGCTCCGAGGCACACCTCAATGCCTCCTTAGAGCCAAACCGGGAAGAACTGACCAAATTCAAGCGTGCCAAAAAGCCACGTCCGGTGGCACGGGCTCGGAGCGTAGGGGTTGAAGGGGAAGGAAGCAGCCAACCAGAGCAACCGTCCAGGAAACCACCATCTACTGCCATTCTAACTCAATCTGAGTTCCAGGAACGGCAGGAGGGCTTAATGGCAGCCATGGGGGACGAGATCAAAGGCGTCAGAGCCGAATTGGTGGAGCTACGAGCATCTATTGGAGCTGAGTTGAGAGGAATCAAGGACACTATCCAAGAAAATCAGACCAAGATTCTCGACCTTTTCAAGTCAATAAAAGGATGTTTCACCGGCTCGAGTTCCCGACCTTCCCGCTCGCTGTGAGTAGAGCGACCGAGAAGTCTTACCTTTTTGTCCCAAACTTAGTTGCAAAACTAAGTTTGGGGGAAACAAAAAGATAAGACCATTTCGGTTGCTCGAAATTCCCTACCCCCCGTTTTTCTTCTTTCATTATCTATACTGTTGGCCTGTGAGCCATTTGACATAACTTGCTTGTTGGATTTGTTGTGATGGCCTGTGCGCCAATTTGATTTATATATTGATTGCTTTTGTGATATTGTCCATTTGTATTGTTGGTAATATTGCCGGCCTGTGAGCCATTGTCATTTTTATTAGCCTTGGTTGGTATTATTATTACATATGCATTTGGCCATTTCGGATTCTTGAATAATCATTGGGTGCCTTAAAGTCAAATTGTTTGTTTGGTTGATAAGTACGCACACATTTTCCCCTTATTGTTGTAGGCGTAGGATTCTTAATAAAATAGTTCATCTAGTTAATGTTTGTGAATAAACGTTTAATAAAATGGTTAAGTTCGGTGAGCCACCAAATTGTACTCCTCTTTTTCCACAAACTAAGTTTGCAACTAAGTTTGGGGAGGGGGTGGGATTCGTACAAATTGGTAGCTCGAGAAAGCAATTGGATGAAGTTTAGGACGAGAAAGAAAATGTGGCATTGATTAATGATGAAAGTTTTTGACAAATATCTTTGAAAGAAGCACATGGTAGAGCATGATAGACTTTTGAAACAAAATTGAACATACACTCAAAACTTTTGATAAAAAATTGCAACCGAGTGAGTTTTTGAGCTTTAGAAGATACTCCCGCCTTTGGAGTAACGTAAACTTTCTTTCAGTGTGAAATTCATTGAGTGCATTTAGTTGTCTCTAGAACTTGCCTTGATTCTCTATTTTGCATGAGTCGGTACATGTTGTGACATTGAAAATGATCTTAGGCAATCCTTGATTTGAGCCTACTTTCAAGCTTGAAAACACATCCTTTTTACCTAATTTGATATTGTCTCTAGTTGAGCCCCTTGAGCTTTTAGCCTTTTGTTTGACAACCAAATTCTACAAGTCGAAACCCTTTCGATTAGCCTTTGAACCTAATTGGACTATTTGAGTATGAGGGAGGTGGTTGGAAGGTAGTCGGGTAATTTGGGATTGAAAAGGGTGAATCATTGGGAATATTGAAGGGTGAAAGGAATTGTAACAATAGGAAAAGAATCGAGAATACTAGTCCTCTCCAATTTTTGTTTGTGTAAAAAAAAAAAAAAAAAAAAAAAAAAAAAAAAAAGTCGAAAATCGGAAAAAGTCGAAAAATCAGAAAAACAAAAGAAAAAGTTAGTTGTATATACTCATTTGTTACTTTTGATTTGGAGAGACTAGTAATGCAAATGCCTTTTGATAGATGTTCTCAAAGTTGTAGAAATTCAAAAGAAAATACACTTAAAGGGAGAATTGAGAAAGTATTTAGGTTGCAGACTTTGTGGTAAGGTGAAGAAATCAATTTTTGGGATTGGTTTACTAAGGAAGTAAAGAGTGAGGTAGAGTGACCATCGTTTGAGGGATAGATGGGTAGTGCACGACTCATTTAGTCCGTTTTATAGTCACTTCTACCCAAAATTATCCCACCTTACCCCAAGCCAATATTACAACCTATTAAAGACCTTTTTGATTCTTTGTCACACATGCCGGTATACATCGAAGTTTAGATGATTGGCAAGCTTATGGTAGGCATTTTATGCATTTCAATGTGAGCGTATACACTTCCCTTTCGATACACTTGAGAGTCGAGAGATACACTTACCATGTGAGGATCTTAAGTTTAGAGTGCTTTGTCTCGAGAGTAGTGAATCTAGTCTATCACACATGCTCACTTTTATCATGATCTCTTACTCTTTTTCATGAAAATTCTGAAATCAAATGCCACTAAACTTTGCCCTAAACACGTGTTCTTTTGTCTTTCTCTTTATTGTTCGGGACGAACAAGTTTTAAGTTTGGGGAGATTTGGTACACGTGTTCCGTGCACGCACTTTAGGGCACTTTTAGTGTCATTTTAGTGTCAATAACGTGCATAATTATGTGTATTTAATACTTTTATATTCTAATGGGCAAAATAATGCGTTTGAGCTATTTTTGTATTAAGACAGGTGTAAAAAGGGTAAAAATCGAAGATTAAACGACCGAGGAGTCAAGGGATCGATCGAGGCAAGAAAGGAAGAGCCACATGAAGATCTCGGCCGAGACAGGATGTCAATCTCGGCCGAGATGGGCCTCCAGGGAATTTCTAGAGTTTTGCAAGATTGAAGATCTCGGCCGAGATTCAATCCAATCTCGGCCGAGATAAGTCTCCAGGGAATTCTTGAAGAGTATCAAAGATGAAGATCTCGGCCGAGATACAATCCAATCTCGGCCGAGATGAGTCAAATCCCAAAAAGCCCTAATTTTCCCTGTTTCACGTCTCGGCCGAGATTCCACCAAATCTCGGCCGAGATTGACCTTCGACCCAAAATTCCTGAAAACCCTCTTTCACGTCTCGGCCGAGACACACTCCCGTCTCGGCCGAGATTCACTACCCTGTTTTAAAATCCTGAATACATTTTTGCCTATTTTTGTCTAGCACTTTCTCCATATATATATATAACATCCCATTCGAATTTAACCTAACTTTTAGACAACTTCTGGAGAGCTTTTGATACTTGGAGAGCACATTTCAGCCACCAAAGAAGGAGATTGGACAAGGGATTGAAGGATCATCTTCTCCAATAGACATCTTTGGATTTATCCAAATCAGTATCATGTTTCTTCATTTTTCCATTTATTTTCTGATTGTATTAGTCAATATGGGTGGCTAGCACCCTTAGTTCATCCTTGATCATTGTGGAACCTTGAGTCGAGACATTGATGTGATTATTACGGTTAATGTTACCGAGATTATTGTGTATTTAAGTGTTTTGTGTTATTTGCTGTTATTGACTCACATTTATGAATTTATTATTGGATTGATCACCCTGGATTTGTGAATGTGTTGCTAGAATAGGAGGTCACTATCCGTAATTGTAGGATTTCCGATTCCCGAGTAGCAAACAATAATTATTTATTGGGGATAACACAAAGTTCAACCACTAAAACCGAGCTTTCGAGTTTTATGTTGAATTTATCTCGTTGTCCTAGTGTTTAATGCTTTTGGTGATTGAATCTAAGAGAGCTTGTTCGAGGATTCGGTTAAACTGAATAGGGTTAGTCGAAGAGCTTATTTTGATTAACTAAAATTAAGGGACAACAAGGCTATTAGAGCTTGTTAATAGTCTTGAGATAAGGGCTTAAATCACAATTCAATCGGGCATTAACAATAGTTGCATCAATTGTTCAAGACCAAGGGGAAGCATGATCAAGGGTGACTTGTTTTACTATTTGAAAACTAAAACTGAAAAAGATCTCTTCTAGTGTTTTTGAGTTACTTGTTTCTTTAATTGAGTCTATTTCCTTTTAATTGTCACTAATAGACTGTTAGTTTCCCATCAACCCCCCTTATTGCTTTCTTAAGTATTTATTTCTTGCATTCTTAATCATAAACCGCTTGACATCATAATCAAAATTATTCAACCGTTCCTCGTGGGATCGACCCTTGCTTGCCACTCTACTAGTTAGAGTAGTCGGTAAGGTTTAAGTGTATCTTCATACACGATTTAATTTGGTAGTCGGAAACGACGTCTACCAAGTTTTGGCGCCGTTGCCGGGGAGCGGTGATTAGAATAGAGTTGATTTGTTGATCAAGCATTATGATTAGTTACATATATAGTTATCTTCTTGTTTAGATTAGTAATTTTATAATCTCACTTTGTTTCCTTACTTTTGTTTGTTTGTAGTGAATGTTCTTGCGTTCGCAAGGAGAAAAAGGATTGCTATTTGAACCGGATATTAAGGAACGTGAACGTGAATTGAAAAGGAGAGCTCGAGATTTGGAGGAAGTCCGAGAAAGAATTGAAGTGCTGAATTTAGGGGGTGAAGATATTATTAATTTGGAAGAAATGGCTGAGGATCAAGGTCAAGAAAGAACGATGAAGGAGTTGGCTAACACTAGGGTTGCTCAAGAGCCCTTGTGCATCACCTTCCCCGCCATAGGAAACGACACGGCCTTCGAGTTGAAATCCGGACTCATCCACCTCCTACCTTCTTTTCATGGATTGTCCGGAGAAGACCCTCATAAGCACCTCAAGGAGTTCCATGTGGTCTGTTCGAGTATGAAGCCGTCAAGGGTGACGGAAGAACAGATAAAACTTCGAGCATTCCCGTTCTCCCTGAAGGACCTTGCTCGGGATTGGCTATACTATCTCGCATCCGGATCAATTACCACCTGGGAGCAGATGGAAACCCAGTTCCTGGAGAAATTCTTCCCAGCTTCTCGAGCCACCACCATTCGAAAGGAAATCAGTGGGGTGAGGCAGATGCAAGGTGAAACGTTGTATGAATATTGGGAACGTTTCAAAAGGTTGGTTGGAAGTTGCCCTCCACATCAGATCACTCCGCAACTGCTGATTCAGTATTGGTATGAAGGACTGTGCTTGGCAGACAGAAACATGATTGATTCAGCAAGTGGAGGGGTTTTATCTGACAAAACGCCCACCGAAGCTCGAGCACTGATATCCAAAATAGCCGCTAACACACAACAATTTGGATGCAGAGAGCCGGTGAGACGGGTCAAGGACGTGATAGACTCGTCTGTTGAAGAGAGATTAGACCAACTCACCGACTTGGTGAAGAAGGTGATCTCGGGCGGCGCACCTATTTCCAAACCTTGCAGGATTTGCCAAGTCACTGAACACACTACTGATACTTGCCCGGTTCTCGGAGAAGAAATGGAGGCTCATGCTAACGCGGTTCACAATTTTAATCCCAACTCATCCCGGAGGAAGTATGATCCGTATTCTCAATCGTACAACCCGGGTTGGAGGGACCATCCGAACTTCAAATACGGCAATCAGAATCCGAGCAATAATCAACAGGGTGACCACAGTGGGCAAAACCGACCCCCTTTTACTAGGGGAATGTTCCAGCAGAGACAACAACCCGAGCAGGTACCTTGTGATCCTTCCTTGTCTGATATAGTGAAAAGTCTAGCCACTAGTACGCTCCAATTACAGAAGGAATCAAGCTCTAGGTTTCAGAGTATCGAAAATCAGGTCAGTCAAATAGCATCGGCGGTTTCTCGTTTAGAAAATGCACAAGGAGGAAGATTACCGGCTCAACCGGAAGTCAACCCGAAAAATGTGAGTGCCATTGCTATTATGGGTGAGGAGTTACTTGGAGAGCCTGAAAAGCCCGGGTATACTTCACAAGGACAGACTGTGGACGTGAATGATGGTTCGAGGAAAGAAGAGACTTCCCATGTGGTTGAAAGTAAAGTTTGGACACCTAAGTGGAAGATTGCCAAGGAGTTGTGTAAGCAAAAAGAGGCATTAGCTGCTTGCTTCCCCGACCACCTATTGCCTTTTCCTACCATGAAATACTCTCCACAAAGTGAAATTGAGAATGTCAGTGTGGGAATTTTGAGAAGCGGGAAGGTCCTTGAAAAGGGGAAGTCAAATGAAGGAGCAAGTAGAGTTGAAAGTGAAAGGGAGGGTGCAAAACATGAAATCTCGGCCGAGACACATCAGGATCTCGGCCGAGATGTCTCAACTGGCCCAGCAGACAGAATTCTCTGCCAACATGTCTCGGCCGAGACACATCGGAATCTCGGCCGAGATATGCCACCACGTCCAGAAGAAAATCTCTGCCCATCTGTCTCGGCCGAGACACATAAAAATCTCGGCCGAGATTCCCTGAATTCCAACAAAGATTCTGAAATGTTTCCGAGTCAAATGAAGAAGATTCCTGACAAAAATAGAGACAAGGAGATAATGAAGGTATTCAAGAAGGTGGAAATCAGTATTCCTTTGATGGACGCCGTAAAACAGATTCCGCGGTACGCAAAGTTTTTGAAAGATTTATGCACCAACAAAAGGCGTCTACATGGGAATGAGAAAGTCTTCATGGGAGAAAACATCTCGGCGGTTTTTCAGAAGAAGATGCCACAGAAATGCAAGGACCCGGGGATGTTCACCATCCCAATTAAAATCGGTAATTGTCTGATTGAAAAGGCCATGCTTGATTTGGGGGCATCGATCAATGTGATGCCCCGTTCTATTTTCAATAGCTTGAACTTGGGTCCACTGAAAGACACGAGGGTAGTCATCCAACTGGCGGACAGAAGCACCTCGTTTCCGGACGGGGTGATTGAGGACGTGATAGTTGAGGTGGATAACCTCATCTTTCCAGCAGATTTCTATGTACTTGACATGCATGGAAATTCGCCCGATTCCACTCCAATCTTGCTTGGGAGGCCGTTCTTGAATACCTCCCAAACAAAGATTGACGTGCGAGAGGGAACTCTTAGCATGGAATTTGCTGGCCAAGTAGTGCAATTCAATATTTTTGATTCAATGAAATATCCTGAGGATTTGCATAGTGTTTATTCTATTGATGTCATTGATGTTATTGATCCCCTTGTGGAGGAAGTGTTTGAGTGTTATTGTAGGGACGAAGAAGCAATTGAATTGGCAGCCGATCTAGAGAGGATAGAGCCGATGGACACCAAGAAAGAGTTTGTGGGGACAGTGGAACAATCGAAATCATCCAAGCCTTTCCGAACCAAGTCCTTTCCCAAATTCTTACCTTTGCCTGACCCTCAAGAAAAGCTGCTACCTTCTACCATCAAGGCACCTACCATTGAGCTCAAAGCCCTTCCCCCCCATCTCAAATACGCATATCTTGGGGAGGACGAAACCTTACCGGTGATTATCTCATCAAAGCTCACATCCACTCAAGAATAAGCATTGATCGGGGTCCTCAAGGTTAACAAAGAAGCTATAGGGTGGACTATCGCTGATATCAAAGGCATTAGTCCATCCCTATGCATGCACCGGATATTGTTGGAGGATAATGCCAAACCAAGTCGGGAACCCCAGAGGCGGCTTAACCCACCTATGATGGAGGTGGTAAAGACGGAGATCATCAAGCTACTCGATGTTGGGATTATCTACCCAATATCGGATAACAAATATGTGAGCCCAACACAGGTCGTGCCCAAAAAGTCGGGAGTGATTGTGGTTGAGAACAAAGACGGGGACTTGGTTCCCACCCGCTTGCAAACCGGATGGCGAGTGTGCATCGATTACCGCAAGCTAAATGCCATGACCCGCAAAGATCATTTTCCTTTGCCATTCATTGACCAAATGCTTGAGAGATTGGCCGGGCATTCCTTCTATTGCTTCTTGGATGGATACTCCGGATACTTTCAAATAGCCATCTCTCCAGAAGATCAAGAGAAGACCACTTTCACATGCCCCTTCGGTACTTTTGCATGGAGGAGGATGCCATTTGGGCTATGCAATGCCCCGGCCACCTTTCAAAGGTGCATGGTGAGTATTTTTTCCGAATATGTTGGGAATATTATTGAAGTTTTCATGGATGATTTTAGTGTGTATGGTGAGTCTTTCGAAAAATGCCTTGATAATCTTGCTAAAATTCTGAAAAGGTGCATAGAAACAAATCTTGTTTTGAATTGGGAGAAATGTCATTTTATGGTTGAGCAAGGCATCGTTCTTGGGCATATAATTTCATCAAAAGGGATTGAGGTTGATAAGTCTAAAGTTGATTTGATTGTTGCCTTGCCTTACCCCGCAACTGTGCGGGAAGTTCGATCGTTTCTTGGCCATGCAGGTTTCTATAGGCGCTTCATTAAGGATTTTTCCAAGATCTCTGCCCCTCTGTGTCGGCTATTGCAAAAGGACGTTGAATTTGAGATGTCAACCGAATGCAAGATGGCCTTTGATCAGCTCAAGGAGGCCCTTACATCGCCCCCCATCATCCAACCTCCGGACTGGACACTGCCGTTCGAGATAATGTGTGATGCAAGCAACTATGCAGTGGGAGCTGTATTGGGGCAACGGAAGGAAAAAGCAGCACATGTGATCTACTACGGCTCAAGGACCCTAAATCCGGCACAAGCAAACTCACCACCAAACTAAAAAAGCGTCCGTCGAGCCAACGACGTTAAACAAAGGCGCTTGTCGGGAGGCAACCCGGCGTTTACTCGTTTTCTCTCGTATTTTGAATTCATAGCTTAGTAGTTTTACTATTATTTGCATATTTTGAATTGTGATGGTTAAAATGTGTGCAGGTACCACAAACAAACCAAAGCCAAGACATGGTGTAGAATGGGGGTGAAGAACACCAAAAAGGTGGAAAAATGCAGGGGAGAACCATCTCGGCCGAGACACAGAAGAAATCTCGGCCGAGACCCCAAGTGAGTGAAAGGCCAAATTTTTCCCTGGAAGCCTTTCTCGGCCGAGACACATGTCTCATCTCGGCCGAGATCAAAAGATGCAAAAATCTGGAAAATTTGCTAGAAGATAATCTCGGCCGAGACATTACCTTATCTCGGCCGAGATTCATACAGGCCCAAAATGAAGAAATTTCTCTGGAAGCACATCTCGGCCGAGACATACATGAATCTCGGCCGAGACGGGTTTGTCCAGAATGGGGGTAAAAATGCTGGGATTACATCTCGGCCGAGATACTACAAAATCTCGGCCGAGATTCCCTGCCGGGTCAAGTTTTCCTGAAGGCGTTGAACGGATCTCGGCCGAGACACATAGTCCGAATCCGAATCTCGGCCGAGACGGACAAACAGGTATAAATACCCCCTGCGCGAAAATTAGGTCAGTTCTTCCCCAAATTTGCGATTTTCACACACTCACGCACACACTACTCCAATAATCACCTTTGCACTCACTTTCCACCTCTAAAATTCACACCACACCTCACTCACATCACCACACCAACTCTTCCTCGAAAATATTTGGATTTGGAGCACATTTGAGGTCGATTCTAAAAGGGCGCGAGCAACCCAAATTCAAATTTTTTTTCGGTTAAACTCAACTGGTAAGTACGGCTATCTCCTCCTTTCGATTCATTGTTGCGTATTAGTGTATACATTGTTGAGATTGAAAGTTAATTTCATGTTTATATGCATATTCGTTGAACTTGGTTATACATACAAGTACTTGTATTGATTTTTTTGCCATGTGATAAGTGTTATGCATGTAAATGATAAAATTGAGTGATAGTTCGTATGTTTGACTGATGATAGAGTGGGTGGCATGTTGAGTATGATCTTGTGAGTTTTTGAAAAGGCTAAATTCGTTGTGGCATATTATCAAGCACGTGCTAGGCGTTGAATTCGACTATATTCTCTGTTTCTTTTGAGACGACTTGTTGATATTATTGTAATGTGTGACCTTATTTGAATATGATTTGGTTGTCATTGCATAATCGATATATTTTGTCTTGTTTTTGTTAGAGATATAGTTGGATTCAAATGCACCTAGACACTTCTTACTTGCACTTGAACTAGTTATTTTGCCACAAGTTTTTGATTATTTGAATTGTTGATTTTAGGTACCCATGGCACCTCCGAAACCCACAAAAGGCAATGCCCAAGAAGGCACCTCTGGTCGAAAAGTCACGCAAAAAATCCGAAGAAGCCAAGCCAAAGGCAAGGAGAAGGCTGTTGAGCCTACTCCGGAAGTTCCTCCACCGGAAGTCCCACCGACTTCCACTGACAAATCCACGAAGCCCATAGATTTTGATATTGTGCTGGGAACAGAGGAGCAACAAAAACGTTTTGATAAATTGATGAAGAGGGGGGTGTCAGCAACCCGATATGGCGATCCCAAGATTTTAGACGCCATGGGCATCCGGCAAAATGTTCTGGAGTTGCTAGACGAAGCAGGTCTAGTTCAGTGCCTAGCACCCCGACCAACCTTCCTCAAATTTGTACTCGAGTTCTTCAGCACACTCGAGATCGAGGAGGAGGTCCTTTCCGGCGTTTCAGTTCATCATTTCAAGTTCCAGCTTCTTAACGAACAGAAGACACTAAGCCACGACAACTTGGAAAAGATATATGGCTTCAAGCCTAGAGCCTACGGTGATAATCATGCGTTGAGAGAATTCAACGTGCAACAATTTTGGGAGCAAATCACTGCCGCCCCCGGAATAGTTGCACCTCAAGCGTATGATCCAAGGGGCTCCAGGCTCACCGCCATTCGAAACCCCGTCGTGAAGTATTTACAGAAGCTGTTGAGCTCCACCATATGTGGCCGGAAAGAGATCAGCTCGCCCCGATTATACGAGATGGAAATTCTTTGGGCCATCATGGATCGGAGAAAGAGGAACTTCCAAAAGGATTTGGCATCATGTTTTCAGAAGATAGTGAAAGAATTGAGGACGGAGAGAAAAAGAGAAACGAAAATGCCCGACCCGATCTATTGTGGGGCGTTGATAACCCCTATACTCGAGCACTACAATGTTCCCCTCCCAGAGTACACACCGATCACCACTGATTATTATTTGGATTGGGAGGAGATGGAGAACATGCGCATTGCCATGCTCGGGTACAAAGAGGGCACATCGGGTCCGGCTGTCCCTTACGTTCTCCAAAACGAGGGACCTTACCTCCGCCTACCTAACCCCGGACTGACTTACATCACTCACCTGGCAAGCAAGCTGAATTTGGAATTGAGCTCCGAGGCACACCTCAATGCCTCCTTAGAGCCAAACCGGGAAGAACTGACCAAATTCAAGCGTGCCAAAAAGCCACGTCCGGTGGCACGGGCTCGGAGCGTAGGGGTTGAAGGGGAAGGAAGCAGCCAACCAGAGCAACCGTCCAGGAAACCACCATCTACTGCCATTCTAACTCAATCTGAGTTCCAGGAACGGCAGGAGGGCTTAATGGCAGCCATGGGGGACGAGATCAAAGGCGTCAGAGCCGAATTGGTGGAGCTACGAGCATCTATTGGAGCTGAGTTGAGAGGAATCAAGGACACTATCCAAGAAAATCAGACCAAGATTCTCGACCTTTTCAAGTCAATAAAAGGATGTTTCACCGGCTCGAGTTCCCGACCTTCCCGCTCGCTGTGAGTAGAGCGACCGAGAAGTCTTACCTTTTTGTCCCAAACTTAGTTGCAAAACTAAGTTTGGGGGAAAACAAAAAGATAAGACCATTTCGGTTGCTCGAAATTCCCTACCCCCCGTTTTTCTTCTTTCATTATCTATACTGTTGGCCTGTGAGCCATTTGACATAACTTGCTTGTTGGATTTGTTGTGATGGCCTGTGCGCCAATTTGATTTATATATTGATTGCTTTTGTGATATTGTCCATTTGTATTGTTGGTAATATTGCCGGCCTGTGAGCCATTGTCATTTTTATTAGCCTTGGTTGGTATTATTATTACATATGCATTTGGCCATTTCGGATTCTTGAATAATCATTGGGTGCCTTAAAGTCAAATTGTTTGTTTGGTTGATAAGTACGCACACATTTTCCCCTTATTGTTGTAGGCGTAGGATTCTTAATAAAATAGTTCATCTAGTTAATGTTTGTGAATAAACGTTTAATAAAATGGTTAAGTTCGGTGAGCCACCAAATTGTACTCCTCTTTTTCCACAAACTAAGTTTGCAACTAAGTTTGGGGAGGGGGTGGGATTCGTACAAATTGGTAGCTCGAGAAAGCAATTGGATGAAGTTTAGGACGAGAAAGAAAATGTGGCATTGATTAATGATGAAAGTTTTTGACAAATATCTTTGAAAGAAGCACATGGTAGAGCATGATAGACTTTTGAAACAAAATTGAACATACACTCAAAACTTTTGATAAAAAATTGCAACCGAGTGAGTTTTTGAGCTTTAGAAGATACTCCCGCCTTTGGAGTAACGTAAACTTTCTTTCAGTGTGAAATTCATTGAGTGCATTTAGTTGTCTCTAGAACTTGCCTTGATTCTCTATTTTGCATGAGTCGGTACATGTTGTGACATTGAAAATGATCTTAGGCAATCCTTGATTTGAGCCTACTTTCAAGCTTGAAAACACATCCTTTTTACCTAATTTGATATTGTCTCTAGTTGAGCCCCTTGAGCTTTTAGCCTTTTGTTTGACAACCAAATTCTACAAGTCGAAACCCTTTCGATTAGCCTTTGAACCTAATTGGACTATTTGAGTATGAGGGAGGTGGTTGGAAGGTAGTCGGGTAATTTGGGATTGAAAAGGGTGAATCATTGGGAATATTGAAGGGTGAAAGGAATTGTAACAATAGGAAAAGAATCGAGAATACTAGTCCTCTCCAATTTTTGTTTGTGTAAAAAAAAAAAAAAAAAAAAAAAAAAAAAAGTCGAAAATCGGAAAAAGTCGAAAAATCAGAAAAACAAAAGAAAAAGTTAGTTGTATATACTCATTTGTTACTTTTGATTTGGAGAGACTAGTAATGCAAATGCCTTTTGATAGATGTTCTCAAAGTTGTAGAAATTCAAAAGAAAATACACTTAAAGGGAGAATTGAGAAAGTATTTAGGTTGCAGACTTTGTGGTAAGGTGAAGAAATCAATTTTTGGGATTGGTTTACTAAGGAAGTAAAGAGTGAGGTAGAGTGACCATCGTTTGAGGGATAGATGGGTAGTGCACGACTCATTTAGTCCGTTTTATAGTCACTTCTACCCAAAATTATCCCACCTTACCCCAAGCCAATATTACAACCTATTAAAGACCTTTTTGATTCTTTGTCACACATGCCGGTATACATCGAAGTTTAGATGATTGGCAAGCTTATGGTAGGCATTTTATGCATTTCAATGTGAGCGTATACACTGCCCTTTTGATACACTTGAGAGTCGAGAGATACACTTACCATGTGAGGATCTTAAGTTTAGAGTGCTTTGTCTCGAGAGTAGTGAATCTAGTCTATCACACATGCTCACTTTTATCATGATCTCTTACTCTTTTTCATGAAAATTCTGAAATCAAATGCCACTAAACTTTGCCCTAAACACGTGTTCTTTTGTCTTTCTCTTTATTGTTCGGGACGAACAAGTTTTAAGTTTGGGGAGATTTGGTACACGTGTTCCGTGCACGCACTTTAGGGCACTTTTAGTGTCATTTTAGTGTCAATAACGTGCATAATTATGTGTATTTAATACTTTTATATTCTAATGGGCAAAATAATGCGTTTGAGCTATTTTTGTATTAAGACAGGTGTAAAAAGGGTAAAAATCGAAGATTAAACGACCGAGGAGTCAAGGGATCGATCGAGGCAAGAAAGGAAGAGCCACATGAAGATCTCGGCCGAGACAGGATGTCAATCTCGGCCGAGATGGGCCTCCAGGGAATTTCTAGAGTTTTGCAAGATTGAAGATCTCGGCCGAGATTCAATCCAATCTCGGCCGAGATAAGTCTCCAGGGAATTCTTGAAGAGTATCAAAGATGAAGATCTCGGCCGAGATACAATCCAATCTCGGCCGAGATGAGTCAAATCCCAAAAAGCCCTAATTTTCCCTGTTTCACGTCTCGGCCGAGATTCCACCAAATCTCGGCCGAGATTGACCTTCGACCCAAAATTCCTGAAAACCCTCTTTCACGTCTCGGCCGAGACACACTCCCGTCTCGGCCGAGATTCACTACCCTGTTTTAAAATCCTGAATACGTTTTTGCCTATTTTTGTCTAGCACTTTCTCCATTTATATATATAACATCCCATTCGAATTTAACCTAACTTTTAGACAACTTCTGGAGAGCTTTTGATACTTGGAGAGCACATTTCAGCCACCAAAGAAGGAGATTGGACAAGGGATTGAAGGATCATCTTCTCCAATAGACATCTTTGGATTTATCCAAATCAGTATCATGTTTCTTCATTTTTCCATTTATTTTCTGATTGTATTAGTCAATATGGGTGGCTAGCACCCTTAGTTCATCCTTGATCATTGTGGAACCTTGAGTCGAGACATTGATGTGATTATTACGGTTAATGTTACCGAGATTATTGTGTATTTAAGTGTTTTGTGTTATTTGCTGTTATTGACTCACATTTATGAATTTATTATTGGATTGATCACCCTGGATTTGTGAATGTGTTGCTAGAATAGGAGGTCACTATCCGTAATTGTAGGATTTCCGATTCCCGAGTAGCAAACAATAATTATTTATTGGGGATAACACAAAGTTCAACCACTAAAACCGAGCTTTCAAGTTTTATGTTGAATTTATCTCGTTGTCCTAGTGTTTAATGCTTTTGGTGATTGAATCTAAGAGAGCTTGTTCGAGGATTCGGTTAAACTGAATAGGGTTAGTCGAAGAGCTTATTTTGATTAACTAAAATTAAGGGACAACAAGGCTATTAGAGCTTGTTAATAGTCTTGAGATAAGGGCTTAAATCACAATTCAATCGGGCATTAACAATAGTTGCATCAATTGTTCAAGACCAAGGGGAAGCATGATCAAGGGTGACTTGTTTTACTATTTGAAAACTAAAACTGAAAAAGATCTCTTCTAGTGTTTTTGAGTTACTTGTTTCTTTAATTGAGTCTATTTCCTTTTAATTGTCACTAATAGACTGTTAGTTTCCCATCAACCCCCCTTATTGCTTTCTTAAGTATTTATTTCTTGCATTCTTAATCATAAACCGCTTGACATCATAATCAAAATTATTCAACCGTTCCTCGTGGGATCGACCCTTGCTTGCCACTCTACTAGTTAGAGTAGTCGGTAAGGTTTAAGTGTATCTTCATACACGATTTAATTTGGTAGTCGGAAACGACGTCTACCAAGTTTTGGCGCCGTTGCCGGGGAGCGGTGATTAGAATAGAGTTGATTTGTTGATCAAGCATTATGATTAGTTACATATATAGTTATCTTCTTGTTTAGATTAGTAATTTTATAATCTCACTTTGTTTCCTTACTTTTGTTTGTTTGTAGTGAATGTTCTTGCGTTCGCAAGGAGAAAAAGGATTGCTATTTGAACCGGATATTAAGGAACGTGAACGTGAATTGAGAAGGAGAGCTCGAGATTTGGAGGAAGTCCGAGAAAGAATTGAAGTGCTGAATTTAGGGGGTGAAGATATTATTAATTTGGAAGAAATGGCTGAGGATCAAGGTCAAGAAAGAACGATGAAGGAGTTGGCTAACACTAGGGTTGCTCAAGAGCCCTTGTGCATCACCTTCCCCGCCATAGGAAACGACACGGCCTTCGAGTTGAAATCCGGACTCATCCACCTCCTACCTTCTTTTCATGGATTGTCCGGAGAAGACCCTCATAAGCACCTCAAGGAGTTCCATGTGGTCTGTTCGAGTATGAAGCCGTCAAGGGTGACGGAAGAACAGATAAAACTTCGAGCATTCCCGTTCTCCCTGAAGGACCTTGCTCGGGATTGGCTATACTATCTCCCATCCGGATCAATTACCACCTGGGAGCAGATGGAAACCCAGTTCCTGGAGAAATTCTTCCCAGCTTCTCGAGCCACCACCATTCGAAAGGAAATCAGTGGGGTGAGGCAGATGCAAGGTGAAACGTTGTATGAATATTGGGAACGTTTCAAAAGGTTGGTTGGAAGTTGCCCTCCACATCAGATCACTCCGCAACTGCTGATTCAGTATTGGTATGAAGGACTGTGCTTGGCAGACAGAAACATGATTGATTCAGCAAGTGGAGGGGTTTTATCTGACAAAACGCCCACCGAAGCTCGAGCACTGATATCCAAAATAGCCGCTAACACACAACAATTTGGATGCAGAGAGCCGGTGAGACGGGTCAAGGACGTGATAGACTCGTCTGTTGAAGAGAGATTAGACCAACTCACCGACTTGGTGAAGAAGGTGATCTCGGGCGGCGCACCTATTTCCAAACCTTGCAGGATTTGCCAAGTCACTGAACACACTACTGATACTTGCCCGGTTCTCGGAGAAGAAATGGAGGCTCATGCTAACGCGGTTCACAATTTTAATCCCAACTCATCCGGGAGGAAGTATGATCCGTATTCTCAATCGTACAACCCGGGTTGGAGGGACCATCCGAACTTCAAATACGGCAATCAGAATCCGAGCAATAATCAACAGGGTGACCACAGTGGGCAAAACCGACCCCCTTTTACTAGGGGAATGTTCCAGCAGAGACAACAACCCGAGCAGGTACCTTGTGATCCTTCCTTGTCTGATATAGTGAAAAGTCTAGCCACTAGTACGCTCCAATTACAGAAGGAATCAAGCTCTAGGTTTCAGAGTATCGAAAATCAGGTCAGTCAAATAGCATCGGCGGTTTCTCGTTTAGAAAATGCACAAGGAGGAAGATTACCGGCTCAACCGGAAGTCAACCCGAAAAATGTGAGTGCCATTGCTATTATGGGTGAGGAGTTACTTGGAGAGCCTGAAAAGCCCGGGTATACTTCACAAGGACAGACTGTGGACGTGAATGATGGTTCGAGGAAAGAAGAGACTTCCCATGTGGTTGAAAGTAAAGTTTGGACACCTAAGTGGAAGATTGCCAAGGAGTTGCGTAAGCAAAAAGAGGCATTAGCTGCTTGCTTCCCCGACCACCTATTGCCTTTTCCTACCATGAAATACTCTCCACAAAGTGAAATTGAGAATGTCAGTGTGGGAATTTTGAGAAGCGGGAAGGTCCTTGAAAAGGGGAAGTCAAATGAAGGAGCAAGTAGAGTTGAAAGTGAAAGGGAGGGTGCAAAACATGAAATCTCGGCCGAGACACATCAGGATCTCGGCCGAGATGTCTCAACTGGCCCAGCAGACAGAATTCTCTGCCAACATGTCTCGGCCGAGACACATCGGAATCTCGGCCGAGATATGCCACCACGTCCAGAAGAAAATCTCTGCCCATCTGTCTCGGCCGAGACACATAAAAATCTCGGCCGAGATTCCCTGAATTCCAACAAAGATTCTGAAATGCCCCCACTTCCGTTTCCGAGTCAAATGAAGAAGATTCCTGACAAAAATAGAGACAAGGAGATAATGAAGGTATTCAAGAAGGTGGAAATCAGTATTCCTTTGATGGACGCCGTAAAACAGATTCCGCGGTACGCAAAGTTTTTGAAAGATTTATGCACCAACAAAAGGCGTCTACATGGGAATGAGAAAGTCTTCATGGGAGAAAACATCTCGGCGGTTTTTCAGAAGAAGATGCCACAGAAATGCAAGGACCCGGGGATGTTCACCATCCCAATTAAAATCGGTAATTGTCTGATTGAAAAGGCCATGCTTGATTTGGGGGCATCGATCAATGTGATGCCCCGTTCTATTTTCAATAGCTTGAACTTGGGTCCACTGAAAGACACGAGGGTAGTCATCCAACTGGCGGACAGAAGCACCTCGTTTCCGGACGGGGTGATTGAGGACGTGATAGTTGAGGTGGATAACCTCATCTTTCCAGCAGATTTCTATGTACTTGACATGCATGGAAATTCGCCCGATTCCACTCCAATCTTGCTTGGGAGGCCGTTCTTGAATACCTCCCAAACAAAGATTGACGTGCGAGAGGGAACTCTTAGCATGGAATTTGCTGGCCAAGTAGTGCAATTCAATATTTTTGATTCAATGAAATATCCTGAGGATTTGCATAGTGTTTATTCTATTGATGTCATTGATGTTATTGATCCCCTTGTGGAGGAAGTGTTTGAGTGTTATTGTAGGGACGAAGAAGCAATTGAATTGGCAGCCGATCTAGAGAGGATAGAGCCGATGGACACCAAGAAAGAGTTTGTGGGGACAGTGGAACAATCGAAATCATCCAAGCCTTTCCGAACCAAGTCCTTTCCCAAATTCTTTCCTTTGCCTGACCCTCAAGAAAAGCTGCTACCTTCTACCATCAAGGCACCTACCATTGAGCTCAAAGCCCTTCCCCCCCATCTCAAATACGCATATCTTGGGGAGGACGAAACCTTACCGGTGATTATCTCATCAAAGCTCACATCCACTCAAGAATAAGCATTGATCGGGGTCCTCAAGGTTAACAAAGAAGCTATAGGGTGGACTATCGCTGATATCAAAGGCATTAGTCCATCCCTATGCATGCACCGGATATTGTTGGAGGATAATGCCAAACCAAGTCGGGAACCCCAGAGGCGGCTTAACCCACCTATGATGGAGGTGGTAAAGACGGAGATCATCAAGCTACTCGATGTTGGGATTATCTACCCAATATCGGATAGCAAATATGTGAGCCCAACACAGGTCGTGCCCAAAAAGTCGGGAGTGATTGTGGTTGAGAACAAAGACGGGGACTTGGTTCCCACCCGCTTGCAAACCGGATGGCGAGTGTGCATCGATTACCGCAAGCTAAATGCCATGACCCGCAAAGATCATTTTCCTTTGCCATTCATTGACCAAATGCTTGAGAGATTGGCCGGGCATTCCTTCTATTGCTTCTTGGATGGATACTCCGGATACTTTCAAATAGCCATCTCTCCAGAAGATCAAGAGAAGACCACTTTCACATGCCCCTTCGGTACTTTTGCATGGAGGAGGATGCCATTTGGGCTATGCAATGCCCCGGCCACCTTTCAAAGGTGCATGGTGAGTATTTTTTCCGAATATGTTGGGAATATTATTGAAGTTTTCATGGATGATTTTAGTGTGTATGGTGAGTCTTTCGAAAAATGCCTTGATAATCTTGCTAAAATTCTAAAAAGGTGCATAGAAACAAATCTTGTTTTGAATTGGGAGAAATGTCATTTTATGGTTGAGCAAGGCATCGTTCTTGGGCATATAATTTCATCAAAAGGGATTGAGGTTGATAAGTCTAAAGTTGATTTGATTGTTGCCTTGCCTTACCCCGCAACTGTGCGGGAAGTTCGATCGTTTCTTGGCCATGCAGGTTTCTATAGGCGCTTCATTAAGGATTTTTCCAAGATCTCTGCCCCTCTGTGTCGGCTATTGCAAAAGGACGTTGAATTTGAGATGTCAACCGAATGCAAGATGGCCTTTGATCAGCTCAAGGAGGCCCTTACATCGCCCCCCATCATCCAACCTCCGGACTGGACACTGCCGTTCGAGATAATGTGTGATGCAAGCAACTATGCAGTGGGAGCTGTATTGGGGCAACGGAAGGAAAAAGCAGCACATGTGATCTACTACGCCTCAAGGACCCTAAATCCGGCACAAGCAAACTCACCACCAAACTAAAAAAGCGTCCGTCGAGCCAACGACGTTAAACAAAGGCGCTTGTCGGGAGGCAACCCGGCGTTTACTCGTTTTCTCTCGTATTTTGAATTCATAGCTTAGTAGTTTTACTATTATTTGCATATTTTGAATTGTGATGGTTAAAATGTGTGCAGGTACCACAAACAAACCAAAGCCAAGACATGGTGTAGAATGGGGGTGAAGAACACCAAAAAGGTGGAAAAATGCAGGGGAGAACCATCTCGGCCGAGACACAGAAGAAATCTCGGCCGAGACCCCAAGTGAGTGAAAGGCCAAATTTTTCCCTGGAAGCCTTTCTCGGCCGAGACACATGTCTCATCTCGGCCGAGATCAAAAGATGCAAAAATCTGGAAAATTTGCTAGAAGATAATCTCGGCCGAGACATTACCTTATCTCGGCCGAGATTCATACAGGCCCAAAATGAAGAAATTTCTCTGGAAGCACATCTCGGCCGAGACATACATGAATCTCGGCCGAGACGGGTTTGTCCAGAATGGGGGTAAAAATGCTGGGATTACATCTTGGCCGAGATACTACAAAATCTCGGCCGAGATTCCCTGCCGGGTCAAGTTTTCCTGAAGGCGTTGAACGAATCTCGGCCGAGACACATAGTCCGAATCCGAATCTCGGCCGAGACGGACAAACAGGTATAAATACCCCCTGCGCGAAAATTAGGTCAGTTCTTCCCCAAATTTGCGATTTTCACACACTCACGCACACACTACTCCAATAATCACCTTTGCACTCACTTTCCACCTCTAAAATTCACACCACACCTCACTCACATCACCACACCAACTCTTCCTCGAAAATATTTGGATTTGGAGCACATTTGAGGTCGATTCAAAAAGGGCGCGAGCAACCCAAATTCAAATTTTTTTTCGGTTAAACTCAACTGGTAAGTACGGCTATCTCCTCCTTTCGATTCATTGTTGCGTATTAGTGTATACATTGTTGAGATTGAAAGTTAATTTCACGTTTATATGCATATTCGTTGAACTTGGTTATACATACAAGTACTTGTATTGATTTTTTTGCCATGTGATAAGTGTTATGCATGTAAATGATAAAATTGAGTGATAGTTCGTATGTTTGACTGATGATAGAGTGGGTGGCATGTTGAGTATGATCTTGTGAGTTTTTGAAAAGGCTAAATTCGTTGTGGCATATTATCAAGCACGTTCTAGGCGTTGAATTCGACTATATTCTCTGTTTCTTTTGAGACGACTTGTTGATATTATTGTAATGTGTGACCTTATTTGAATATGATTTGGTTGTCATTGCATAATCGATATATTTTGTCTTGTTTTTGTTAGAGATATAGTTGGATTCAAATGCACCTAGACACTTCTTACTTGCACTTGAACTAGTTATTTTGCCACAAGTTTTTGATTATTTGAATTGTTGATTTTAGGTACCCATGGCACCTCCGAAACCCACAAAAGGCAATGCCCAAGAAGGCACCTCTGGTCGAAAAGT
Organism: Ajuga chamaepitys; assembly: GCA_958295605.1. Classification (NCBI taxonomy): domain Eukaryota; kingdom Viridiplantae; phylum Streptophyta; class Magnoliopsida; order Lamiales; family Lamiaceae; genus Ajuga; species Ajuga chamaepitys. The sequence goes on along the minus strand of OY282497.1, from coordinate 24,195,648 downwards.
CACGCAAAAAATCCGAAGAAGCCAAGCCAAAGGCAAGGAGAAGGCTGTTGAGCCTACTCCGGAAGTTCCTCCACCGAAAGTCCCACCGACTTCCACTGACAAATCCACGAAGCCCATAGATTTTGGTATTGTGCTGGGAACAGAGGAGCAACAAAAACGTTTTGATAAATTGATGAAGAGGGGGGTGTCAGCAACCCGATATGGCGATCCCAAGATTTTAGACGCCATGGGCATCCGGCAAAATGTTCTGGAGTTGCTAGACGAAGCAGGTCTAGTTCAGTGCCTAGCACCCCGACCAACCTTCCTCAAATTTGTACTCGAGTTCTTCAGCACACTCGAGATCGAGGAGGAGGTCCTTTCCGGCGTTTCAGTTCATCATTTCAAGTTCCAGCTTCTTAACGAACAGAAGACACTAAGCCACGACAACTTGGAAAAGATATATGGCTTCAAGCCTAGAGCCTACGGTGATAATCATGCGTTGAGAGAATTCAACGTGCAACAATTTTGGGAGCAAATCACTGCCGCCCCCGGAATAGTTGCACCTCAAGCGTATGATCCAAGGGGCTCCAGGCTCACCGCCATTCGAAACCCCGTCGTGAAGTATTTACAGAAGCTGTTGAGCTCCACCATATGTGGCCGGAAAGAGATCAGCTCGCCCCGATTATACGAGATGGAAATTCTTTGGGCCATCGTGGATCGGAGAAAGAGGAACTTCCAAAAGGATTTGGCATCATGTTTTCAGAAGATAGTGAAAGAATTGAGGACGGAGAGAAAAAGAGAAACGAAAATGCCCGACCCGATCTATTGTGGGGCGTTGATAACCCCTATACTCGAGCACTACAATGTTCCCCTCCCAGAGTACACACCGATCACCACTGATTATTATTTGGATTGGGAGGAGATGGAGAACATGCGCATTGCCATGCTCGGGTACAAAGAGGGCACATCGGGTCCGGCTGTCCCTTACGTTCTCCAAAACGAGGGACCTTACCTCCGCCTACCTAACCCCGGACTGACTTACATCACTCACCTGGCAAGCAAGCTGAATTTGGAATTGAGCTCCGAGGCACACCTCAATGCCTCCTTAGAGCCAAATCGGGAAGAACTGACCAAATTCAAGGGTGCCAAAAAGCCACGTCCGGTGGCACGGGCTCGGAGCGTAGGGGTTGAAGGGGAAGGAAGCAGCCAACCAGAGCAACCGTCCAGGAAACCACCATCTACTGCCATTCTAACTCAATCTGAGTTCCAGGAACGACAGGAGGGCTTAATGGCAGCCATGGGGGACGAGATCAAAGGCGTCAGAGCCGAATTGGTGGAGCTACGAGCATCTATTGGAGCTGAGTTGAGAGGAATCAAGGACACTATCCAAGAAAATCAGACCAAGATTCTCGACCTTTTCAAGTCAATAAAAGGATGTTTCACCGGCTCGAGTTCCCGACCTTCCCGCTCGCTGTGAGTAGAGCGACCGAGAAGTCTTACCTTTTTGTCCCAAACTTAGTTGCAAAACTAAGTTTGGGGGAAAACAAAAAGATAAGACCATTTCGGTTGCTCGAAATTCCCTACCCCCCGTTTTTCTTCTTTCATTATCTATACTGTTGGCCTGTGAGCCATTTGACATAACTTGCTTGTTGGATTTGTTGTGATGGCCTGTGCGCCAATTTGATTTATATATTGATTGCTTTTGTGATATTGTCCATTTGTATTGTTGGTAATATTGCCGGCCTGTGAGCCATTGTCATTTTTATTAGCCTTGGTTGGTATTATTATTACATATGCATTTGGCCATTTCGGATTCTTGAATAATCATTGGGTGCCTTAAAGTCAAATTGTTTGTTTGGTTGATAAGTACGCACACATTTTCCCCTTATTGTTGTAGGCGTAGGATTCTTAATAAAATAGTTCATCTAGTTAATGTTTGTGAATAAACGTTTAATAAAATGGTTAAGTTCGGTGAGCCACCAAATTGTACTCCTCTTTTTCCACAAACTAAGTTTGCAACTAAGTTTGGGGAGGGGGTGGGATTCGTACAAATTGGTAGCTCGAGAAAGCAATTGGATGAAGTTTAGGACGAGAAAGAAAATGTGGCATTGATTAATGATGAAAGTTTTTGACAAATATCTTTGAAAGAAGCACATGGTAGAGCATGATAGACTTTTGAAACAAAATTGAACATACACTCAAAACTTTTGATAAAAAATTGCAACCGAGTGAGTTTTTGAGCTTTAGAAGATACTCCCGCCTTTGGAGTAACGTAAACTTTCTTTCAGTGTGAAATTCATTGAGTGCATTTAGTTGTCTCTAGAACTTGCCTTGATTCTCTATTTTGCATGAGTCGGTACATGTTGTGACATTGAAAATGATCTTAGGCAATCCTTGATTTGAGCCTACTTTCAAGCTTGAAAACACATCCTTTTTACCTAATTTGATATTGTCTCTAGTTGAGCCCCTTGAGCTTTTAGCCTTTTGTTTGACAACCAAATTCTACAAGTCGAAACCCTTTCGATTAGCCTTTGAACCTAATTGGACTATTTGAGTATGAGGGAGGTGGTTGGAAGGTAGTCGGGTAATTTGGGATTGAAAAGGGTGAATCATTGGGAATATTGAAGGGTGAAAGGAATTATAACAATAGGAAAAGAATCGAGAATACTAGTCCTCTCCAATTTTTGTTTGTGTAAAAAAAAAAAAAAAAAAAAAAAGTCGAAAATCGGAAAAAGTCGAAAAATCAGAAAAACAAAAGAAAAAGTTAGTTGTATATACTCATTTGTTACTTTTGATTTGGAGAGACTAGTAATGCAAATGCCTTTTGATAGATGTTCTCAAAGTTGTAGAAATTCAAAAGAAAATACACTTAAAGGGAGAATTGAGAAAGTATTTAGGTTGCAGACTTTGTGGTAAGGTGAAGAAATCAATTTTTGGGATTGGTTTACTAAGGAAGTAAAGAGTGAGGTAGAGTGACCATCGTTTGAGGGATAGATGGGTAGTGCACGACTCATTTAGTCCGTTTTATAGTCACTTCTACCCAAAATTATCCCACCTTACCCCAAGCCAATATTACAACCTATTAAAGACCTTTTTGATTCTTTGTCACACATGCCGGTATACATCGAAGTTTAGATGATTGGCAAGCTTATGGTAGGCATTTTATGCATTTCAATGTGAGCGTATACACTTCCCTTTTGATACACTTGAGAGTCGAGAGATACACTTACCATGTGAGGATCTTAAGTTTAGAGTGCTTTGTCTCGAGAGTAGTGAATCTAGTCTATCACACATGCTCACTTTTATCATGATCTCTTACTCTTTTTCATGAAAATTCTGAAATCAAATGCCACTAAACTTTGCCCTAAACACGTGTTCTTTTGTCTTTCTCTTTATTGTTCGGGACGAACAAGTTTTAAGTTTGGGGAGATTTGGTACACGTGTTCCGTGCACGCACTTTAGGGCACTTTTAGTGTCATTTTAGTGTCAATAACGTGCATAATTATGTATATTTAATACTTTTATATTCTAATGGGCAAAATAATGCGTTTGAGCTATTTTTGTATTAAGACAGGTGTAAAAAGGGTAAAAATCGAAGATTAAACGACCGAGGAGTCAAGGGATCGATCGAGGCAAGAAAGGAAGAGCCACATGAAGATCTCGGCCGAGACAGGATGTCAATCTCGGCCGAGATGGGCCTCCAGGGAATTTCTAGAGTTTTGCAAGATTGAAGATCTCGGCCGAGATTCAATCCAATCTCGGCCGAGATAAGTCTCCAGGGAATTCTTGAAGAGTATCAAAGATGAAGATCTCGGCCGAGATACAATCCAATCTCGGCCGAGATGAGTCAAATCCCAAAAAGCCCTAATTTTCCCTGTTTCACGTCTCGGCCGAGATTCCACCAAATCTCGGCCGAGATTGACCTTCGACCCAAAATTCCTGAAAACCCTCTTTCACGTCTCGGCCGAGACACACTCCCGTCTCGGCCGAGATTCACTACCCTGTTTTAAAATCCTGAATACGTTTTTGCCTATTTTTGTCTAGCACTTTCTCCATTTATATATATAACATCCCATTCGAATTTAACCTAACTTTTAGACAACTTTTGGAGAGCTTTTGATACTTGGAGAGCACATTTCAGCCACCAAAGAAGGAGATTGGACAAGGGATTGAAGGATCATCTTCTCCAATAGACATCTTTGGATTTATCCAAATCAGTATCATGTTTCTTCATTTTTCCATTTATTTTCTGATTGTATTAGTCAATATGGGTGGTAGTTCATCCTTGATCATTGTGGAACCTTGAGTCGAGACATTGATGTGATTATTACGGTTAATGTTACCGAGATTATTGTGTATTTAAGTGTTTTGTGTTATTTGCTGTTATTGACTCACATTTATGAATTTATTATTGGATTGATCACCCTGGATTTGTGAATGTGTTGCTAGAATAGGAGGTCACTATCCGTAATTGTAGGATTTCCGATTCCCGAGTAGCAAACAATAATTATTTATTGGGGATAACACAAAGTTCAACCACTAAAACCGAGCTTTCGAGTTTTATGTTGAATTTATCTCGTTGTCCTAGTGTTTAATGCTTTTGGTGATTGAATCTAAGAGAGCTTGTTCGAGGATTCGGTTAAACTGAATAGGGTTAGTCGAAGAGCTTATTTTGATTAACTAAAATTAAGGGACAACAAGGCTATTAGAGCTTGTTAATAGTCTTGAGATAAGGGCTTAAATCACAATTCAATCGGGCATTAACAATAGTTGCATCAATTGTTCAAGACCAAGGGGAAGCATGATCAAGGGTGACTTGTTTTACTATTTGAAAACTAAAACTGAAAAAGATCTCTTCTAGTGTTTTTGAGTTACTTGTTTCTTTAATTGAGTCTATTTCCTTTTAATTGTCACTAATAGATTGTTAGTTTCCCATCAACCCCCCTTATTGCTTTCTTAAGTATTTATTTCTTGCATTCTTAATCATAAACCGCTTGACATCATAATCAAAATTATTCAACCGTTCCTCGTGGGATCGACCCTTGCTTGCCACTCTACTAGTTAGAGTAGTCGGTAAGGTTTAAGTGTATCTTCATACACAATTTAATTTGGTAGTCGGAAACGACGTCTACCACCCCCCAAAGTCCATAATGCATATTTTACTATTCATTGCAAAAAATGGGGCTACGATTATTAAGCCAAAAAAAATCTTTAATTAAATCGAGAAGTACGGACTACTTTTTCAAAATAAATTGCATGTAATATGCTTTCTAACTGGTGCAGGAACATAATTCAAGCGGAACTCAGCCGACATTGTGTTGACACCGTATATGAGATAAGTGGGAGTGTTGTACTAAAATGTGCTTAATGGCGAAAAATATGTTGTATTCAAGGTGCCAATAATATTAGAGTGGGTCTTGCGAGCACCAAAAATCCTAAATCCCTAAAACTCCCTAAAAAAACTCAAAATTAAACCCTAAAACCTGAAATTCTAAAAGCCCTAAACCTAAAACTCATATACCCTAAAAATCTCAAACCCTAAAATCCTAAAAAATTCGAAAAAAATCGGAAACCCACGAAAAAAAAATCCTAAAATCCTAAATTCTAAAACTCTAAACCTAAAAAAAAACCCAAAAAAACCCTAACTGAATTCTAGAGAGAGAAGCTCCTCTTTCTCTCTAGAATCCACTTTGCAACACACACACACTCGGCACTTTTACCCCTCTACCGCCTGCCGATCACCGCCCCCGTCGCCAACCACTGCCCCACGCCGCCGTTAGCCATCGTCTGCCACCGCTCACCGTCGGAGTTTCGACCAGCGACCTACTACAAGGACTGTAGCAGGGTCGCCCAAATCGCCACTGCCACTGGCACTGCTACTGCTGGAGCCCTCTATTTCGGCGAGCTTCAGCTGGAATCTCATTTTCCAGCGAAGCTGCTGCTACTCATTTTCTGCCTCCTTGCCTTGAATGGACATCTTCTTCGTTTTCCGTAAGCCTTCCCTCCCTTCCCCTAGCCTCCTCATCCTCCTCTACCACCCCCACGGTGGCGGAAACATCTTCCACAGCCACCCCCGCCACCACAGTGGTGGAAAATACTTCGTTGGTCCACCCACCCCTTTGTTTCGATTTAGTTTCTGAGGTGGCCCCTCTCACCCCCACCTTCGCCGCCCCTCCTCCTTCGCCTAACCTATGGTCCATCCACCATTTTTAGCCCATCTCCGTTCAGGTTGGGGACCGGATTCATCATCTCAGACCCATCTCGACCTTAGCCAAACAATCTCATTATCACAACCCCACTCGGTGTCGGAATCTGCACCTCCGTCGATCTCCCCTCTGCCTCTTGGGAGCTCAGCAGCGGTGCCGCATATGTTAGGGTTCACAAACCCTAGCTACTGCACTTCTTCCCTCTTTATACACAACCATGGGCCACACTCATCTATTAACAGCCCCTCTAATATGGGCTTGGACAATTTGGCCCCCCTCCTTTCCTCACTATCTTTAATTTCTTAGATTGGGTCCCCTTGCAGATTGGGCCGACCCTTTTCTACTTATGGACCAACTAATGGCCATCATCATCATTATGTTGCTGGGCCCTCTTCTTTGGTCCCAGCCTTTGAGCCCCTCCTTGGTCATCTTTCGGCCCAAACACCCAAGCCCATTTATGGGATCACCCTTCCGGCCCCCTTCTACTTCCATCTTTGGGCCCTTTTCCTTATAAGGGCCCAAACCCCTCCCCCACTTCCATATTAGCCCATAATCCCCTTACCCTTCCAGCCCCTAACCCGTCATGCCCATCCCCCCTCCCTTCATCCAGTATATTACCATCCCACCCAACCCCTTTCCCCGCTTCGCCCCTCATCTCACCGAGCCCCCCACCCCCTACCACCGGCCCATCCCTTATCATCGACCCATCCCCCGACCCCCTCAACCCCATTGCCTATATCAGCTCTCCTATCCCCGAGCATGCTAGCATTCCTAGTGCCAATCAGGCCATCTCGGCCCCGCACCTTGTGGCTCACCACTCATTTGCGTTTGTGCTTGCTTGTATGAACCTTGTCAATTCTGTGCCAAAGTCGACCGCCACCTCAAATCCGTGCATGTTTGAGGGAGAGGTACGTCCTTTTGGCACCGCTAATAAAATTGATAAACGATTAATTGTTGATTTTTCATCTAGCGAACTCCATAGCATTTATGCTAAGTACAAAAAATACCTTGTTGGTAAATTTTCACATGTCATCCCCACCCCCTGCATGATCGTGAATGGACTTGCTAGTTAAGGATTTATGGGGAAGGTCACCTGGACTTTTTTACATACTTCTCATATCATGATCCGTTTTGCTGATGAGCATGATTACACCAATCTCTGGCTTGGTAAGTCGACCGTTATTTTTGGGTGTCCGATGCGGGTCTTTAAGTGGACCCCGGACTTTGACCCGAAGTTCGAGGCAATTGTTGCCCCAGTTTAGTGTAGACCTCGGGGATTGCCCATTTACTTATATGACCGGAAGACGATATACACTATAGTCCGACTTCTTGGCAAGCCCCTTTAGATAGACCAGCCGACTGTTGATCAGAGCAGGGGTGTTTATGCCTGCGTCTGTGTTGAGCTCGACTTCCTCGAGGAGAGGTCTTTTGAGATAGAGATCAATTTGGAGGGTAGGACGCTCATCCAGAAAGTTATTTACGAATTCATCCCAAATTATTGTACAGAGTGTCGTCATGTTGGGCACAAGGCCCAGGATTGTTATATAGTGGGAAATAAGGAGCGTCCGCTCCCCCCCTCCCTCCCACCCCAATAGGCGTCCCCCAACAGCTCGGGAGCAGGGCCAAACCGCCAAGGCCGCTGCCAAGGACCCTGCCCCAGGGCGCAAAGGTTGTTCTCGACGAAAGAGCCGGCATCATCGAACTCGCCGGAGTGGTCCTGGGGTCGATCGGAGGCTGCTCACTCTCCTCTATCAGCTCAGGGTGAGCAGAGACGGGTAGTTGGTCCGTAGCAGCAGAGGCGGAGAGCGCCGGTCCCGAGCTCCGAGTGGCAGGAGGTTCCCCCCAAGGACCCTCGTAGGCAGGATCTCTTACCCACCGAGGTCCTTCAGGAGGCAGGTAGAGCCTCCCACACGTATTTCCACACCCCTGAGGCGGAGGATGACCTCTTGGATGATGATGGCGCTCTTCCGGTGCATAAAAACGATGCCAACCTATTCAGAGAGATGGAGAGCGAGGATACTCTTGACAACCCGACTGACGATGAGACTGAGGGTAGAGAGAACTATGTCTCCGAGGGAGAGATGGAGCCCCCCCTCAGCAGGGGAGAGCATATGCCCCCTGCTCGTCAATCGGATACCCGACCACAACAACCTAGGTCAGTAGAGCATAGTTATACTGGCACCGCTCGGGGAGAGGAGATAGCCACCCAGCTGGCCATCGTCCCCCTGCCGACGTCCTCTCCTATTTAGTGCTTCCTGAACTGGGCCTAAGAGGCGGTCTCTCGAGAGTCTTTCTCGTTTAGTGCCTTTGTTCTGCCTCTCTCCTTTGTTTCAAGGAGAGGCAAGCAGATTGAGCAGTTTTACCGCATGTGCACCAGATCGCGATCGAGGAGTGGAGAGAGACCGCTAGATGTCGACGCATCTGAGGCCATGTCCAGGGACCCCTCCTTTGGACGTGACAGCCACTCTAGCCGTCTCGTTTGAATCCTCACAAGATCCAAGACTGATCTTAGCCTTCGGGGGCTGCCCGTTTGTGCCGCGCGGTTCCACCCCCCCCCCCTTTGTTTGATTATGTTGGCACACTTCATGATTTGGAATGCTCGTGGAGTTGCTAATACTGCCACTCAGGACCACATTCAACTACTTGCTCGGATGCATCGTTTGTCTTTCTGTGCCATTCTGGAGTGCAAGGTTGATGTCTCTTAGCTTTAGTTCGTCACGCCATCTGGGTTTTATCAGTGGTGTCAGTAATGCTTCTAGGCATATCTGGGTTCTTTCGGCTTTACACTATCATTTTGAGGTCATCTTGGACATCACACAGGCCCTCCACCTCTGTCTCTCCGCGTCCATCTTCGCCGAGCCAGTCTTTCTCACCTTTGTCTACGACAAATGTTAGAGAGTCCGTCGGCATGCTCTTTGGAACACTCTCTGTGATATTCGTGAGTCCGTTGGTAAAAGGCCCTGGTTAGTTGGGGGGATTTCAACATCTTTCTGCACGAGCATGAACGACAGGGTAGCCTGGCTAACAGGACCCTTGCGATTTTAGATTTTGGGCTCATGATTTCTGACAAGGAACTGATTGATGCAGGATACACGGGATCCAACTTTTACGTGGGAGCGTGACCCCCTCAGGGAGAGGTTGGATCGTGCCTTGTTTAACGAGATATGGTTTTCCCTGTTCGGGGTGACGAAGGTCTCCCATCTGCCGAGGTACAAGTCGGACCACTCCCCTGTCCTCCTTGAGTGAAGGTTCTCTGAGACCGTTCAGAACTCTTCCTTCCACTTCCAGAGCATGTTGGTTAGGCATCACACCTTCATCGATACCGTTCGTGAGGCATGGGCTCTGCCCACCGGCCACACTGGTATGGTGAACTTGCAGCTGAAGCTCACCCGGCTCAAGAAGACGCTGAAGCAGTGGAACTGGTCAATGTTTGGGAACATCTACCAGAGACTTCAGGACGCGCAGAGTGCCCACGCTGCTGCCGAGTTGCCTATGATATTGTTCCCACTCCCTCCCATCGGTCGGACATGCATCGGCTGCATGCCGAGTATCAGCTAACTTTAAGGATGGAGTAGGATTTCTAGAGACAGAAGGCTGCTGTTTGTTGGGTCGTTGAGGAGAGAGGAACACCAGGTTCTTCCAGAGTTTCGTCCGTTAGAAGTGGTGTCAGACCTACATTCACAGTATTGAGGCCGATGACATCACGATTGATAACACGTTATTAATGCATGTATTTAGGTCGATTTAGGATCATATTTTATATCATTTACGTGCATATTTGACCGGCATTTATTTATATTAATAATATTTGGGTCATTTGACGTGTTTCGACTTGTTTTAAGGTATTTTGAGCATTTTCAGGCTACCGGACGAGGAAACAAGTTGGAAAAGAGTGAAAACTGGCCCAAAAGAGTGGGAACCGTCGAAGAACCGGTCCAAACCGGTCCGAACCGGCCTGAACCGGTCCAGGAGCAAAACAACGCAAGAACCGACACGGCCGCGTCAGACTTGTAACACGGCCGTGTCAAAAGTGTCCTGTAACGTGCTGTTGAGTCTGGAATAGAACACAGCTGTGTCACAAAGCAACACGGCCGTGTCAAATGTTGCGCAGAAATTGAAGAATTACAAAGCAACACTTCCGTGTCACTTAAGCAACACGGCCGTGTCAAAAAGTCCACCGATAAGAGAAATCGTGTTTTAATAGGATTTTGAGCCTATCTTCTCCAAGATTCGTCCCCAACTCTATAAAAAGGACCCCAAGCTCTAGGAAAAAGGGGGAATCAATCACGGAGGAACATCAATTACATTATTTTACCTAGAAGAGGGAGGACAAAGAAGACGAAGATCATCGAGACGGAGTCATCCGGGTTTATTTATTCTTTTCTAGTTTAATTCTTTACAATGTTTTTATTAGAATTTTGTATTGGATTACTACTAGGCATGAGTAGCTAAGCTATTCGTGTCCTAGGGTTAGAAAGTAGGGATTTTTATGACAATGGTTTAATTATGATTTAATCTATTAATTCTGTTCTTTACATGTTTTATCTCTATGTTTGTGCTTAAAACTGAATTTAGCTTGATCACCTAGATTTAGTAATTTAGTTTAACAATTCCGCTTCGAGAGGAGGGAATTGTTATCAGACTTAGAACATAGAGCGCAGTTGTCTATGACTGTGTAGGCCATGGCTTAGGATCGTTTGGGAGTTATTAGGTTTAATTGACTCGAGAGGGTAATTAGCTTAATTAATCAACGGTTTAATCGCTTCGAGAGAAGGATTAGATTATTGTCGTGCCGCCTAATAAACATTAGAATTGGTAAATTAATAGGTTAATTATATCTAACATTGAATTAATATCCTGAAATCGAAGCCCTAGGATACCTTTTCTCTTTGATTGTTAGTTTTTACGTTTCCTAAGTTGAAGTTATATTTAATTGAGTATTTTAATTAGTACAATTAATCTTTTGCAATTTAGTATCTAGTTAGGACATTCTTAGAGTATTAGGGTACCAAACTACCTAAAACTATTCCTTGTGGGATCGACCTTGACAATAGTACTACACCTACATCCGTACACTTGCGGAACACTAGGTTAGAAACCGACGTGTCAAGTTTTTGGCGCCGTTGCCGGGGAATAGGATTTAGCGCTTAGTTTTTATCTTGAAAAATAGGAGGAAACTAGACTAGATTTTATTTTTTCGTAATTTTAATTTTAATTTTCGTTTTTTATTTTTGGGTTAATTTTAGTATTACGCGGTAGTTCTTATTTTTGGTGTTTGCAGGCTTCGTATGCTCACCAGATCAAAAGGGAAAGAAACCCTTCTTCCTTTCGATCCGGAAATTGAAGCGACAGCTCGCAGACACCGAACTAGAAGAAACTCCGCATCTGAGATGGAGAACCCACCACAGCATCCGAATCAAGATGACGCACTTAACAGAGTACTGACAGCTTTGGCACGGTTGGATGATCGAGTCACGAACATACAGCAGCAGCTACCTCCACAAGGGCCACAGCTACAACAGCAGTACGGCCCAATTCAGATAGACCCAGCTGCAGGCGATGAAGATGACACGCCTATTAGCGACTGCTTGAAGCCAAGTCCAAATCAGCAGGCAGGAGGAGTACAACCTCCACCACTCAATGCCAACAATTTCGAGCTGAAGCCTGCACTAATCAATATAGTGCAGCAAAATCAGTATGGGGGAAGTGCGTTGGAGGATCCGAATGCGCATCTGATCAAGTTTCGCAGACTGGCCGACACAATCAAGATCAATCATGTGCCGCACGAGCAAGTCAAGATGAGACTGTTCCCTTTCTCACTGAAGGATAGAGCATTACAGTGGTTCAATTCACTAGAAGACATCAGAGATTGGGAAGACTTGAGTACTTCTTTCCTGTTGAAGTACTTTCCACCAAGCAAGATGCTCGACCTGCAGAACCAGATAAACCAGTTCAAGCAATTAGACCAAGAGCCATTCAGAGAGGCGTGGGAGCGATTCCGGGATCTTATCCGGAGTTGCCCTCAACATGGGTTCACCAAGAAGCAGCAAGTATGCAAGTTCTACAATGGTCTACTTGCTCCGACTAGAAACCAAGTGGATGCAGCTGCGGGTGGAAGTTTGATGGAGAAGTCAGTGAGGATGGCATTCTCAATCCTGGACGCGATGGCCAGAACGAGCTACCAATGGTCGAATGAGAGGAACATACCAAAGAGGATAGCCAGTGTCCAAAAAGTCGAGCCCGTCAATAATGAGCCAATTGAAAAGCTCACAGCACAAGTAACAGCATTGACGAGCCAGGTGAATTTGCTAACTAATCTAACGTTAGCACAATAGCCAGGGGGTCCGGAAGAAGTTGAAGAAGTAAAATTTGTGAATCAACGGAACTTCAACACTTTCCAGAACAATCAGCCTCGGTACAATCAGTACCCTCAGAATCCGAACCATCAGAACTTTTCATATGGGAACGCGCAAAATACACTTAATCCGCCACCCGGATTTGCTGTTACAAATGGCATGATCCATGACGGTAAGAAGCCATCACAAGAAGAAATTGCGCAATCACAATTTGAAAAGTATGATGAAAAGTTAGCTCAGTTGGAGAAGAAAGTGGATGGGAAATTCATGGAGCTAAACAAGCATATCACTGGGCAAGGGGCAGACATCAAGAGGCTCGAGAACACATTGGTGCAGACTCAAGCTAGCATTGGAGAATTGACATCAAACATGAGTCAACTGATAAAGATAGTAGGAGCTCAACACAAACAAGGCCAATATCCGAGTGATACAGTGGTTAACCCGAAGGAGCACTGCAATATTGTGGAGCTAGAGGAGCATGAAGAGAGCATGAAGGACCAAGGAGCGAAGAAATCAAGCGAGGAAGTAAAAAACATTGAGAAGGAGGAGGTCAATAAAATCATAGATAAGAAAATTCCATCTCCTATTCTTGATGAGTCTTTTGACTTTTGTTTTAAAAATTCATTCTTTGCTAACCTTGATCCTTTAGAGCAATCTAGAGCTATTGTTGTGAAACAGGAACCACTAAAGGAGAGAATCCAAGTTAAAGAGAAAACAAAGGAGTGGAAGGATGGAAAAGAGACGACGAAGAAGGAACCGAGCAGGCCCAAGAAGAACGCAACCACAAGCATGAAACCGAGAAGAGCAACAAAAGCAAAAGATCCAGGGAGTTTTACTATTTCTTGCTCAATTGGTAGTCATGAATTTCATAATGTCATGTGTGATTTAGGGTCTAGCACAAACTTAATGTCTCTTAAGCAGTATAGACAATTAGGATTAAGGGAAATTAAACGGTCCTTTACTACTATCAAATTGGCGGATGGATCTTCATTAACGCCGTTGGGAGTAGCAGAGGATGTAGTGGTAAAAGTGTTAAATTTTGAATTCCCTAGTGATTTTTTAGTTGTCGACATGAAAGGGAATGATGAATTTCCTTTTATCTTAGGAAGACCCTTCTTGGCGACTAGCCAAGCGCTAATAGATGTACCTAAAGGGGAGTTAAATTTTCGTGTTCAAAACGAAACAATCACACTCAAAATACATAAGTCGGGTCTAAGGGGTAGGCACAATTGTAGCATTATTTACACTACCCTAGCTGCTGTAGAAAATCCTCATGTCCCAAATAGCTCTTTAATCGTTCAGAAAACATCCGACTCGGGGTGGCTAGAAAATGGTTGATAGGAAAAGGACGTCCGGCTGATGACGTAAAACAAAGCGCTTGTCGGGAGGCAACCCGATGTTTATTGTTTTATGTTTATTTTTTATTGCATTAATTTTATGTTTTACGTGTGTTTTAGTGTTTTATGTTTTTAGGAATCAACATGGATGAGTGTTGCAAGAGACGGGGGTCGAAAAGACGGAAAAATCGCGTTAAAATGAGCAGAAGATGCAACACGGCCGTGTCACACTATGGACACGGCCGCGTCAAAAGGCACCTAGAAAGTGTTTTTAGCACTGGAATGCAACACGGCCGTGTCACACAATTGACACGGCCGCGTCAAAAGTCTTCTCAAAACGTGAATCCACACTGAAATGCAACACGGCCGTGTCACAAACGACACGGCCGTGTCAAAATCAGCCCAGAAACATCAACTTTGGCTCACTTGTAACACGGCCGTGTCACAACCTTCAAACACGGCCGTGTCAGTACCTCAGCAGAAAAATGAAAAATTCAGAGCGGGATGTGGCGACGGTCGAACCAAGATTCAGGAGGACCTCAACGTGCATGATTTCAGAGCTAGGAGGGATTTCAAAACGCCGCCGTCGTCGAAACGATCTGTAAGTTAGCACCAAGGCGTACCACGTTTTTCCTCCAAACATTGGCTTTTAGCCAAGTTTGGGGGAGGGGGTAGGCCGTGGGACGTCTTGGCAGCTATATTTCTAGTTTTGATTTAAATTTTTTAGTTGATCGGTCGAGTCTTTTGCTGGTAATTGTGGGTCCGTGTGCCCATTGTGCTGTGTTTTATTGTTTCTATTGGTGTTATCGGGTCTGTGAGCCCAAGTTGATTGCATATCGTTTCCATGTTGAGTTTAGAAGTTTAGAGTCTTATTAGTGTTTCAGTTTTTAGAGTCGGAAGAATAATAAAACCCGGAAATAGGTAACAAGTGAAAAAAACAAAAAGAGAATAATAGGGAAAGATGGATGATGAATAGTTAATGATGAGATGATTTAGATGAAAAAATGGCACATAATAGAGCATGAGAGGTGTTTTGAGACGAAATTGAGCTTGAACTTAGAATATTCAATCAAAATTTACCTTGTGAGAATTTGAGCCTAATTATACTCCAATTTTTGGAGTCATATACTTTCTTTCGGTGTGAATTTGATTGAATATGTGTACTAGTCTCTAGAATTTGCCTTGAGTCTTTACTAAGAATGTGTCAAGTATGTGTCGTGATTTAGGAAATGATCTTAGGCAACTTTTTGTTTAAGCCTATTTCTTTGAACCATGAAAATTACCTTTGAACCATAATGAAAAAAATTGTCCCTAGTTAGCCCAATTGAGCCTTATAGCCTTATTTATTCATAACCTAACAATGTCAGCCGAAACCTTTTGATTTATCTCTTTTGGCCCTAATTGGATTAATCAAGTTAGAGGGAGGAGAATTGGAAGGAATTTTTGGGTGAACAAATTGTGGGAAGGAATGGGAAGTAGGGATATTTTCAAAAGATGAAGGAAATAAGAGAAAAGTGATAGGTGAAAAACGAAGAATAGCCTCTCCTAGAAAAAAGAAAAAAAAAAGAAAAAAAAAAGAAAAAAAAAAAGAAAACAAAAAGAAAAAAAGAAGAAAAAAAAAAAAAGTTGTATTATAGAGGAGAGGCTAGAAAATAAAGTGCTTAAATTATGAATTTGCTTAGAACATTCGGGTAGTCCCAAAAATGTGGTACCCACAGAATTGAAAAGCACTTAAGTTGTATGGACTTAGGAAGGTGAAGAAGTCAACTTGAGGGGTGATTTGCTGAAATTTGAAGAGTGAGGTTGAGTGATTGTATTGAGGGGTGGTCGGGTTAGACGTAACTTGATTAGTCCAACGAATAGTCACTTATATCCAAATGTATCCCACCTTACCTTAAGCCCACATTACAACCAAAATAAAGACCTTTTTGATCCTTTGTCACACGTATTAAGTACGAGGTCTAGTTTAGACGATTGGCAAGCATATGGTAGACTTTGCATATAATTCAATATGAGTGGAAATTATTCTAGCTTAAACACTTGAGAGATGAGTGAAACACTTACCCGGTGAGGGTTGAATAATTCGAAAGTTCAAAGTCTCGAAATTAGTTGATTAACGCGTTATCACATATGCTCAAATAAATTGTGTTGCCTAGTTGTTGTAAGAAAAATCAGACTGAAACTGAATTCATCGTCTAGTCGCCCTAAACAAATGCATAATCACTTGTCATCTTTGTGTCTTTTCTTATGATGTTCGGGACGAACAACAGTTTAAGTTTGGGGGAGTTTGATAACACGTTATTAATGCATGTATTTAGGTCGATTTAGGATCATATTTTATATCATTTACGTGCATATTTGATCGGCATTTATTTATATTAATAATATTTGGGTCATTTGACGTGTTTCGACTTGTTTTAAGGTATTTTGAGCATTTTCAGGCTACCGGACGAGGAAACAAGTTGGAAAAGAGTGAAAACTGGCCCAAAGAGTGAGAACCGTCGAAGAACCAGTCCAAACCGGTCCGAACCGGCCTGAACCGGTCCAGGAGCAAAACAACGCAAGAACCGACACGGCCGCGTCAGACTTGTAACACGGCCGTGTCAAAAGTGTCCTGTAACGTGCTGTTGAGTCTGGAATAGAACACGGCCGTGTCACAAAGCAACACGGCCGTGTCAAATGTTGCGCAGAAATTGAAGAATTACAAAGCAACACGGCCGTGTCACTTAAGCAACACTGCCGTGTCACTTAAGCAACACGGCCGTGTCAAAAAGTCCACCGATAAGAGAAATCGTGTTTTAATAGGATTTTGAGCCTATCTTCTCCAAGATTCGTCCCTAACTCTATAAAAAGGACCCCAAGCTCTAGGAAAAAGGGGGAATCAATCACGGAGGAACATCAATTACATTATTTTACCTAGAAGACATCTTGGAGGACAAAGAAGATGAAGATCATCGAGACGGAGTCATCCGGGTTTATTTATTCTTTTCTAGTTTAATTCTTTACAATGTTTTTATTAGAATTTTGTATTGGATTACTACTAGGCATGAGTAGCTAAGCTATTCGTGTCCTAGGGTTAGAAAGTAGGGATTTTTATGACAATGGTTTAATTATGATTTAATCTATTAATTCTGTTCTTTACATGTTTTATCTCTATGTTTGTGCTTAAAACTGAATTTAGCTTGATCACCTAGATTTAGTAATTTAGTTTAACAATTCCGCTTCGAGAGGAGGGAATTGTTATCAGACTTAGAACATAGAGCGCAGTTGTCTATGACTGTGTAGGCCATGGCTTAGGATCGTTTGGGAGTTATTAGGTTTAATTGACTCGAGAGGGTAATTAGCTTAATTAATCAACGGTTTAATCGCTTCGAGAGAAGGATTAGATTATTGTCGTGCCGCCTAATAAACATTAGAATTGGTAAATTAATAGGTTAATTATATCTAACATTGAATTAATATCCTGAAATCGAAGCCCTAGGATACCTTTTCTCTTTGATTGTTAGTTTTTACGTTTCCTAAGTTGAAGTTATATTTAATTGAGTATTTTAATTAGTACAATTAATCTTTTGCAATTTAGTATCTAGTTAGGACATTCCTAGAGTATTAGGGTACCAAACTACCTAAAACTATTCCTTGTGGAATCGACCTTGACAATAGTACTACACCTACATCCGTACACTTGCGGAACACTAGGTTAGAAACCGACGTGTCAACGATCTCTAATCAGGCTGGGATTCGGGCCTCTGCAGTTGACTTTTTCCAGACTCTGCTCAGTGTGGTGGAGGGTGATTTGGGAGCTCCATCGATGATTTATTCCCGAGACTGCCCGTGGTCACTAGTTTTGACGGACTGTGTGATATGCCGACGGATGAGGAGATCAGAGTGGCTGTATTTGATATTGACCCGACGAGTGCCTTGGGGCCGGATGGGTTCTCTTCCCTGTTCTTCCAAAGGTGTTGGGAGATTGTGGGACAGGATGCCAGGCTCGCGGTTAGGGATTTCTTCTCTGGCACCCCCATTCCCTGTGGTTTCACTGCGATTGTCATCACCTGATCTCGAAGAAGCCGAACCCCTCTGCCTGGGCTAACTATCGTCCGATCAGCCTCTGCAATGTCATGAACAAGATCATCTCCAAGATCCTGAACTCCTGTTTGACGCCCCTCCTCCCGTCTCTCATCAGGCCGAACTAGAGTGGTTTTGTTCAGGGGAGATTGATTTATGACAATGTGCTTCTCGCCCAGGAGATGGTCCACGAGCTGAATTACAAGATCAAGGTGCCAAATCTTATGCTGAAGCTTGACATGGCTAAAGCTTATGATAGGGTTCAGTGGCCTTTCCCGAGATACTCTCTGATAAGGAAGGGCTTCCCTCAACGTTGGATTGACTTTGTCAGGCACTCCATGGAGAACTTCTAGTTCTCGGTCCTCGTGAATGGGAGCTCGGCAGGTTTTTTCACTCGAGTTGGGGTCTCCGGCACGGAGACCTGCTTTTTCCTACTCTGTTCGTTTTGGCGGCTGACTATCTCTCCCGTGGGTTGAATGCCTTTGTTCGGGACAGGCCACGTATGGTGTACAAGGCCCTTGGCTCGGGTGACCCCCTGTCCCATCTCGCCTATGTTGATGATGTTGTGATCTTTACTCGTGCTGACCCAGAGGGCTTATTTGAGTTGGATCTGTTCTTGAGCCACTACTCTGCCATCACTGGTCAGTTGATTAACAGGCAGAAGAGCCATTTCTTTCTCGAAGCCACCTATGAGGAGTCTTAGAAGGACCTTGTGACACATTTGATTGACTTTCAGCTCGGGCACCTTCCGGCCACTTATCTGGGTGCCACCCTGTACTGGGGCAATTTGCATAAGGCCCCTTTTCAGCCGATTCTTCAGTGTCTTATGAGTAGCATTACTGGGTGGTCCCATCACCATTAATCTCTGGGTGGTAGGCTCGCTCTGATTAAGAGTACTCTGAGCACCTTCCCCCAGTATGTTCTCCAGGTTATGCCCTCCCTCCCTCCCGACTAAAGTACTTCAAAAGTTTTTAGCACAAGCTCAATTTTTTCTCATTTGCTTGTCATGCTCTATCATGTGCCATTTTAAGAAAAAAAAATTACAAAAATCGTCTCATCATTAACTATTCGCCAATTATCAATCCCCAACATTATCCACAACAAGACAATCACTCAAAACTATCAACTTGGTTCTTATTGACTTAAATTAACAATGTACAAGCACAAATACTACTAAATTGAACTAAACATGACTTCAGACACAATTCATGGTACGTCACTCTCCTAATATTTGATGCATGTTCTTTGCTCTCCTAAAAATCCAGCAACACTTGATGCCTCACGCTTCGATTCAACAGGAGGATCAGATAACCGAAAATGAAAGAGAAAGTAAGGAATTGGGAAAAAAATACTATTCTTCGACCTTTCTTGAGACATCCACAAATCATTTTACTTTCTTTGTACTTCACTCTCCTAATATTTGATGCAGGATCTTTGCTAAATATTGTGTTTGTGCGGTCTTAAATGTATAAATCTTCATCTTCATGTAGACAAAAGTTCTAGAATTGCATCCACTATTGCTAGCAATGTCATTAGGGGTTCTGGAAAGGTTGTTAACTCATCACAACCAACTTATGGTACTGAATAAGACATCTACAAATCATTTTGCTTTCTGTGTACTTCACTCTCCTAATATTTGATGCAGGTTCTTTGCTCTCCTAAGAAATCCAGCAACACTTGATGCCTCACGCTTTGATTCAACAGGAGGATCAGATAACCGAAAAAGAAAGAGAAACTAAGGGATTGGGAAAAAAGTACTATTTTTCACCCTTTCTTGAGACATCCACAAATCATTTTGCTTTCTGTGTACTTCACTCTCCTAATATTTGATGCAGGTTGTTTGCTAAATATTGTATTTGTGTGTGGCCTTAAATGTATAAATTTTCATCTTCATAAGGACAAAAGTTCTAGAATTGCATCCACTATTGCTAACAATGTCATTAGGGTTCTGGAAAGGTTGTTAACTCATCACAGCCAACTTATGTTTCCAAGTAAGACATCCAAAAATCATTTTGCTTTATGTGTACTTTACTCTTCTAATATTTGATGCATGTTATTTGCTCTCCTAAGTAAGAAATCCAGCAACACTTGATGCCTCACGCTTCGATTCAACAGGAGGATCAGATAACCAAAAATGAAAGAGAAAGTACGGGATTAGGAAAGAAAAATACTTCTTCGCCCTTTTGAGACATCCACAAATCATTTTGCTTTCTGTGTACTTTACTCTCCAAATATTTGATACAGGTTCTTTGTTAAATATTGTGTTTGTACGTGGTCTTCAATGTTTAAATCTTCATCTTTATGGGGGCAAAAGTTCTAGAATTGCATCCACTATTGCTAGCAATGTCATTAGGGTTCTGGAAAGGTTGTTAACTCATCACAGCCAACTTATGTTTCCAAGTAACACATCCACAGATCATTTTGCTTTATGTGTACTTCACTCTCCTAAAATTTGATGCATGTTCTTTGCTTTCCTAAGAAATCCAGCAACACTTGATGCCTCTCGCTTCGATTCAACAGGAGGATCAGATAACCGAAAATGAAAGAGAAAGTAAGGAATTGGGAAAAAAAATACTATTCTTCGCCCTTTCTTGAGACATCCACAAATCATTTTACTTTCTTTGTACTTCACTCTCCTAATATTTGATGCAGGTTCTTTGCTAAATATTGTGTTTGTGCGGTCTTAAATGTATAAATCTTAATCTTCATGTGGACAAAAGTTCTAGAATTGCATCCACTATTGCTAACAATGTCATTAGGGTTCTGGGAAGGTTGTTAACTCATCACAGGCAACTTATGTTTCCAAGTAAGACATCCACAGATCATTTTGCTTTATGTGTACTTCACTCTCCTAATATTTGATGCATGTTCTTTGCTCTCCTAAAAAATCCAGCAACACTTGATGCCTTACACTTCGATTCAACAGGAGGATCAGATAACCACAAATGAAAGAGAAAGTAAGGGATTGGGAAAAAAATACTATTCTTTGCCCTTTCTTGAGACATCCACAAATCATTTTGCTTTCTGTGTACTTCCCTCTCCTAATATTTGATGCAGGTTCTTTGCTAAATATTGTGTTTGTGTGTGGCCTTAATTGTATAAATCTTCATCTTCATGCGGACAAAAGTTCTAGAATTGCATCCACTATTGCTAGCAATGTCATTAGGGTGCTTTCTGTGTACATCAATCTCCCAATATTTGATGCAGGTTCTTTGCTCTCCTAAAAAATCCAGCAACACTTGATGCCTCACGCTTCGATTCAACAGGAGTATTAGGTAACCGAAAATGAAAGAGAAAGTAAGGGATTGGGAAAAAAATACTAATCTTCGCCCTTTCTTAAAAAGTAAAAATAGTACTAGGTAACCTAAATAACAATTTTGATTTAAGAAGAGTACGAATATTCTCTTGTATTTTGAAGCCAAAATATTTAGTCGGTTCTCAACGTTGACGTACAGGTCAATGTTGAGAACCGTAGAATTTACATTTAACTATTTTCGACATGTACTTGCTATATTTTTTAAACACATGAATGATTTACGTATTTAAAAACGTAACAAGAGTCCTAGGTAACCTAAATAACAATTTTGATTTTAGAGGAGTATGAATATTCTCTTGTATTTTGAAACAGAAATATTTACAAGGTTCTCAACGTTGAGCAGTATGTCAACATTGAGAATTTAAGAAGTTACATTTTACTATTTTCGACATGTACTTGCTATATTTTTTAAACACATGAATGATACTACGTATTTAAAAACGTAACAAGAGTCCTAGGTAACCTAAATAACAATTTTGATTTTAGAAGACTACGAATATTCTCTTGTTTTTTGAAGCCGAAATATTTACTCGATTCTCAACGTTGACACACAAGTTAACGTTGAGAACTTAAGAAGTTACATTTTTCTATTTTCGACATGTACTTGATATATTTTTGAAACCGAAAAATTTACTAAGTTCTCAACGTTGATTTTGGAGTCAACGTTAAGAACTGAAGAAGTTACATTTTACTATTTTCAACATGTACTTGCTATATTTTTTAAACACATGAATGATATTACGTATTTAAAAACGTAACAAGAGTCCTAGGTAACCTAAATAACAATTTTGATTTTCGAGGAGTATGAATATCCTCTTGTATTTTGAAATAGAAATATTTACTAGGTTCTCACGTTGAGCAGAATGTCAACGTTGAGAATTTAAGAAGTTACATTTTACTCTTTTCGACATGTCCAAGAGTACGAATATTCTCTTGTATTTTGAAACCGGAAAATTTACTAAGTTCTCAACGTTGATGCATCTGTCAATGTTGAGAACTGAAGAAGTTACATTTTAATATTTTCGACATGCACTTTTTATATTTTTTAAACACATGAATGGTATTACATATTTTAAAAAGTAAAAGTAGTACCTGGTAACATAAATAACAATTTTGATTTTAGAAGAGTACGAATATTCTCTTGTTTTTTGAAGTCGAAATATTTACTCGGTTCTCCATGTTGACATAGGAATCAACGTCTAGAACTGAAGAAGGTACATTTTAATATTTTCGACATGTACTTTTTATATTTTTAAAACACATGAATGGTATTACGTATTTTAAAAAGTAAAAATAGTACCTGATAACCTAAATAACAATTTTGATTTTAGAAGAGTAGTAATATTCTCTTGTTTTTTGAAGCCGAAATAATTACTTGGTTCTCAAGGTTGAGTCCCAAGTCAACGTTGAGAACTGAAGAAGTTAGATTTTACTATTTTCGACATGTACTTGCTATATTTTTTAGACACATGAATGATATTACGTATTTAAAGACGTAACAAGAGTCCTAGGTAACATAAATAACAATTTTGATTTTAGAAGAGTACGAATATTCTCTTGTATATTGAAACAGAAATATTTACTAGGTTCTCAACGTTGAGCAGTATGTCAACGTTGAGAATTTAAGAAGTTACATTTTACTATTTTCGACATGTCCAAGAGTACGAATATTCTCTTGTATTTTGAAGCCGAAATATTTACTCGGTTCTCATTGACGTACAGGTCAACGTTGAGAACCATAGAATTATAATTTAACTATGTTCGACATGTACTTGCTATATTTTTTAAACACATGAATGATATTACGTATTTAAAAACGTAACAAGAGTCCTAGTTAACCTAAATAACAATTTTGATTTTAGAAGAGTACGAATATTCTCTTGTATTTTTGAAACCGAAAAATTTACTAAGTTCTCAACGTTGATTTCAGAGACAACGTTGAGAACTGAAGAAGTTACATTTTACTATTTTCGACATGTACTTGCTATATATTTTAAACACATGAATGATATTACGTATTTAAAAACGTAACAAGAGTCCTAGGTAACCTAAATAACAATTTTGATTTTAGAAGAGTACGAATATTCTCTTGTATTTTGAAGCCGAAATATTTACTCGGTTCTCAACGTTGACGTACAGGTCAACGTTGAGAACCGTAGAATTTACATTTAACTATTTTCGACATGTACTTGCTATATTTTTTATGCACATGAATGATATTACGTATTTAAAAACGTAACAAGAGTCCTAGGTAACCTAAATAACAATTTTGATTTTAGAAGACTACGAATATTTTCTTGTTTTTTGAAGCCGAAATATTTACTCGGTTCTCAACGTTGACACACAAGTCAATGTTGAGAACTGAAGAAACTCTTTTGGATTTACTATGGTATCACTGGGAAAATTGCCCTTTTCTGATGTATGGTTCCCAAAGTTTGTGCTATTTGACCCATATGTCTCTCCATTGCTTTCATATCTGCCCCTAAACTTACCATAGTTTTATTCATATTCGGTTGATTACTCTATATCTTCTTCTCCATCCTGTCCATCCTTTCCTCATGTTTGGCAAGCTATGACTGCACTAACTCTTCTTGAGTTGGTTTTCGTCCTTCATGAATCATGTCATTTGTAACTGTGAATCCTGGTGGTTGTTGGAGTGAATTTTTGGGATTGGTATGTGAGAAATAAGGATGATTTCTTGCACCCTGCTGATACTGATTGTACCGCTGCTGATTGCCTTGCAAGTTGTTGACGTTCCTCTGATTGACGTAATTTGCATCTTCAACTAATTCTTGCATGGGTGGTTGCTGTCAGTTGGGCTCGGTAGGCTGGGTTAATGTCACACTTGTCAGCAAATTTAACTGATTAGTTATAGCTGCCATTTGAGCTTCCATCTTAGATACATGTGATTCTGATGGCTCTACCTCAGTGATGTTGTTTACCCTCCTAGGCTGATTTCTCTCATTGGGCCACTACCAACTAGTTGCAGTCATTTCATCTAGAATGGTGAATGCAACTCTTATGTGTTTTTTCGCCGAAATGGATCCACCAGATGTTGCGTCTACAAGTACTCTCGCGGGCCCAAGTAGCCTTTTCAAAAACTTGCGGATTTGCTGATCTTGAGTGACCCCGTGTTGAGGGAAATTCTGGAGAAGATCCTCGAACCGCTCCTATGCCTCCCCGAATGGTTCTCCATCCATTTATTAGAACTGAGTGATCTCGGCCTGCAATTCAAGTATCTTGCTCGGTGGGAAGTTCTTCAGTAAGAAATGCGTGCTCAACTCATCCCATGTGGTGACATCCTCCAGAGAATTAAACCATTGCAAGACCCTATCCTTTAAAGAGAAAGGAAATAACCGTAGCTTAACCTGTTCATATGGAACTTGATTTACCTTCATTGTTTCCGACACTCTCTTGAATCAGCCTAGAAGCATATTGGGGTCTTCTAGTGGTTCTCGACCAAACTGATTATGTGTACTATCAAAATCAAAGCCGGCTTAAGTTCAAAACTATTGGCTTGGATCGGTGGCAGTTCGACTCTTCATGCTAATTAGACATAGGACATAGACAATCCCTAATAGTTGTTTGATCACCTTCTTGTACAGCTGGTGCTTGTGGATGTGACTATGGATGTACTTGTTATCTCAAAGTATTTATTTTGGTCCTCATACCAATCACTACCCTGAACAATTCTCTAACCATCTCTTCAGTGGTCATATTTTCTAGTAGTCCAACCATCATATAATGGGGTTTTCCTCGTTTGGTATCCTCGAGCAATTACGTCAATTTTAGATCGAAAGAAGCAAGATTAGCATTTCCTTTAGACCGTGTTTGCATAAGCTATCTGAGAACATAAACAAAGAAGACAAGCACAAAACCGAAGATAAACTATAAAAATATAACAAAGCTAAAAATTAAAAGTGCATAAAAATAATGTCTAGTCCAGTATCGACTATTTATCAGAATAAAAACTAACACAGTTACCAGTACCCGAAAACGACGCAAAAAACTTGATGCACTAAATTCTAACCTAGTAAACCGCAAATGTTGCTATGTAGCTAGTGGCAAATAAGGTCAATCCCACATAGACTGTTTACCTATGTTTAGTTTTATACCCTAATCGTAATAATAGACTCTCAAATAGAACATTTAATTTTTATCCTAAAATTAGATTGTATAGAAAAAAACAAAGAAAAGAAACAAGTGCTGAAATAGAAGAAATACAATCACGAAGAGCTCAACCAGATAAAAGACGTATTTTAGGGAGTTGATTTTAGTTATTATCTCCTATGTTTGATCATCCTATTAATCTAGACTTTCTAAACTGATTTTTTTTTATTATTAGGCTGCACTACTCTTAATTAGCTCTCCTCTCGAACGATGCTAAAGTGTAGATCAATTAAGGGCAATCACCTTCTTGGGCTAACTATCACATAAAAGACTCCAAAGGCTTCCCTAAACCAATGCCTACGCAATACCTCACTCCTCTCATGCATATATGCATTTCAAGAGGGTTTTCACAGGCTCTTTTGTAGGCTATGAAAATCTCCTTTAGCTCGCAGGTTAAGTCATAATGGCATATTGCTTTTGTCTCCACAACTTGCGAGATTTGGGCTATAGGAAATGGAGGTATTTTTTGATGATATGAATATTTCTCCGACCCCAGTTATATCGGTTAGTTTATCATGCATTGGGGAAGAGAGCTTCGGTAATCTAGGTCACATGCACAACTCGCCTCGTGATCTCATGATTCTAAAATGGTTGGGGTTGTTGGCGACTCATCCACTCCCCCGAATATCACTTCTCTCTCGTGGAAACCCCTTTCGCCGGGCTAGATCAAAGTTGTTAGGAAATTTATGTTTAGTTTTGATGATGATAAAACCTCTTGTAAGGTAGGAACTAGTGCGCCCAAAAATTCTATAAATCTTTGAAATAGATAGGGCTAGTTTTACCTAGGCAGATGTTGCAGCAAGCAAGCAAGCAGCAAGATCATCAAGGTTACTTCAAGCAACAAGTCCAAAATTGCAGCAAGGAACAAAGACTGCAATAAGGACGCAACACGGTTGCATAGGCTCATCTAACATACAACATTGCTTGCAACAAGGAAGGTACAATCCATAAGCATGCAGGAGTCATGTTCAAAGTGTCAAGGTGAAATTCAAAAGTCAGGGAATTCGAATTAAAAAATATAGCCAGTAGCAGGATTCAAACCTTGTACTGACTATCTAGTTGCGTGGGGACACGTTACCTGACATAAAGAAAAGGCAACACTAGACACTGACACCAAGTTGCAACCACTCTGACACCAAGTTGTACTGACTATCCAGTTGGCATATGAAAAGCATTAAATGTCAACAAGACTATTTCTCACTCTTCAACGAGAAGGAATCCCAACCGCTATAAATAGATAGAGATGGAGGACAAAGCAAAGACTACTAAAAACTCAAGCATTACTTCGCATCAAGCACTTAAGAATTTTTTTCAAAGCTTCAATGCACATACAATCTGATATCATACTAGCGTTTATGCAAAGTATACAAGAGCAAGATAGCAAGCAGCAAGCAACAAGCACTCAAGTGAATATCCAAGCTGCAAAACTTCTCAAGTCAAGCTAGGTCTCAAGCTTTGCCTCGGTCCTAATCCTTCTCAAACCAGTAAGCTTACCCACATCTCAACTGATATTCAAGTTTAGAGGTAGCTACTAGAAGTTGAAGAAAACTTTCATTAAACCAATATCAAGAAAGGTTTTTAAATGGAGAGTCTTTGTTTGAATCAGGGATTCAAAGCTGACTAGTGTTCTGAGGAATGTGTGTACAATAGAGGAGTAACCTTCCGAGGATAGGCAAAAACTACTATAAGGAGCTAAGTTGGATTTAGATTTTGGAGTAGCTAAGTTGTACTGTGTGTAAACTTCTTAGCACATTTCCTACTGTGTGAGGGAAGAGTGGACATAGAAGGATTACCCCATCTTCAAACTGCTATAGATTTTGTGTCTTCTATCATATTGATTTTATTTACTGTTGCTGGCATACTACATATCCACTGCATTGATTTGTAAAGAAAATGTTATTCATATTCCGCTGCACATAAACTCCCTTGAGGAATATTTACTCTAAGGTACTTAAGCTCAGTCTATTTTGTGCCTACTACCTAAAGTAAGCTTACTATATTAGCTTTGCTGCAAGAACAAGTTTCTAGTAGTAAGCAACAACCTTGTGCTTAAAGTACTTGAAAAAGAGAAATCGAGTTAGAGGTTTATTCACTGCCTCTAAACCTCTACCACTTGGGACTAATAAGTGGTATCAGAGTGATTGGTTTCATACATACCAATTGTCTTTAGTAGCTAAACCAGATCTAGCCGTTTTCTAGCCAACGAGCACATTTTTAAAAGCAAAACGATTTTGAGTAAAAAAGACACAACAATAGAAACTTCTTCAACTAAAGCTCTCATGTTTTCCTTTGAGGATTGTTCTGTAAGGATGCAAGCAAACCTGGCCTCTATCCATGATAAAATGTGGATAGTCATCATTGAAGGTCCACCATTTATCATGAAGATCAACATTATTGTGCTAGTGGATTGAGAACCAACACCTCCTCCCATGGTTAAAAAAAAGTATTGAATGGACTGTTGATGATAGACAAGGTCAAACTTGGACAATGTAGCCAAAAATGTACCTTTTGCTACATTAGACAAGGGAAACTTCACTTTAGTCAAGGTATGCAAGATTGCCAAGGACATTTAGGATTTGCTGAGGGAAATCTATATTAGCTCATCTCTACTTCGTGAGAACATGGTGGCTACTGCAACCCTGAACTTTGATCTCTTCAAGGCAAACCCTGCAGAGTCTCTAAACGATTTAGACAGGACATGCACAACAATTCTGAATGAGTTGGTATCTATTAGGAAAGTTTACACTCAGCAGGATATAAACACCAAGATAATACGAGCTCTCACATTGGTCCAAGATGTAAAGACTATTCCGATGAGAAATTCAAAGAGACTAGGTAGGAAGAGCATTCACAAACTCTTCTCTGACCTTAAATCCTATGAATATGATATTATCAGAGAAGGAGAGGAAAAAAAAAAAAAAAAGAGAATGTTGCTATAACCAAAGCCCTAGTAGCACACAACCCCTCACAAAAACTCAAAATGGTTCCAGTAATCACCATACCAAAGTAGCAACTTCAAGTTATTGCTGAGGAGGAACAAGATAATGATGTGATGGCTCTACTCATGAAAAGTTTCACATGTTTTATGAAGAAACGTCCAAAGAGAAATCCATCCAAGCCTCAATACACGAGGTCCTCAGAACCCCCAAGGACCGAAGGCTGAAGGCTAATAACATGCAACTTCCACTACAAGAAATCACACATTTTGTGATTATTTTTTTGGTGGCACACGAATTTTTGTCACATTTTATTGAGTTATAACAACGAATACGATTTTCGTCACTAAAATATTTACATTTATGATAGTTTTTACTATTGTCACTATTAATCGTTTATTGCATCACGGCAGTAACAAGAAAGCTGTCACGATAATGTCTAAAAGTAGAATTTCATGTTAACATTTTTTATGGAAGTCTTTTGATGAAAATATCACAATAATTGGTGATGATATTTGGTGTCACTGGTTATTACTTTTTTATGACAATGTTATATTTTGTCATTAATGGTTTTTAAAAACTAGTGACAATGTCATTTCATCACTGTTGTTCATATTTAGTAATGATGTATATCATTTTGTCACCATTTTATTTGAAGGAAACAAATATTAGAGAGGTGCACTTATTATGGACAATAACTTGCTAAAACCATGACAAATATTACCGTCGCAAATACTTATTGAAGGAATTTATGCACTGGTCATGAGAGTGTTACACTGGGTCTTGTAACACTAGGACGAACACACTCTATTTAAAGTTGACTTGTATGTTGTATAAAACTAGAAATAACAAATAGAGACGAGATAATTCAAACTCAGAAAAAATAAAGCCTGAGCAATTTAATCATCAATCATAGTGGAATTGAGTTATATACAATGCCTTACAAAACCTAAATTTGATCATACAACAAACAATCAAATTTACACTCAAACTAGGTCAACATACAAAGTGATCCTCTTTTGAGAGAAGAATCACAAAAGTTCTTACAACGAAATGTATGAAAATGTTAGTCTTCAACTTTGGGTGCAAAAACGACTTGGAGATTTCTGATCTTTACACTTCAGTTTTCTCTCCTATTTCCCACACCTTGATCTTTTTCTTGTTGCCTATAAAAAGCCTTGAAGAATAGCAGTTATAACCTGCAAGATAAGATCGAAACACAACCGCCAATCTTCCAAGAGAAGATTTTCGGTTTGGATACGTTTCACAAGCAATTATACCTTTACAACCAAACTTAACCGAATACACATACATACCATAAACATACAAGGGCAGCAAGTAAAATACAAGGAAAAGTAGAACATGTTTCTCAGGGTGTTTCAACACAGAGTGAAACATTGAACCTAAAACACTAGAAGAAACACTTATTCTAACAATCTTCCCCTTTTTTACCTTGCCGGCTATAACAAACAGTGTACCACATACTTAATGAACAAATATCAACATAACTAAAACAAGTCCTAATATACGACATATAACACACAAAACCACATAACATTCATCCTACAAGAGGGGTGAGAGGTCACAAACAACTCCACTCTCTCACCCCCAAATATGTACCATACAAACACACAAAAGGAAGAGTAAACAACTCCCCCTCAAACCGATGTCCATGCATCAATCACACAAACCAACATATATGATGTCCAACATAAAAAAATATCACCATCATACAAGCACAACTATCAATGTAGGTTGTATAAAACTAGAAATAACAAGCAAAGACAAGATAATTCAAACTCAGACAAAAGAAATCCTGAGCAATTTTATCATCAATCACAGCGGAATTGAGTTTTATACAATGCCTTCCAAAACCTAAATTTGATCATATAAAAAACGATCAAATTTACACTCAAACTAGGTCAACATACAAAGTGATCCTCTTTTGAGAGAAGAATCACAAAAGTTTTCACAACGGAAAGTGGGTGAGATGTATGAAGATGTTAGTCTTCAACTTTTGGTGCGAAAATGACTTGGTGATTTCTGATCTTTACACTTCGGATTTCTCTCCTATTTCCAGCACCTTGATCTTCTTTTTGTTGCCTATAAAAAGCCTTGAAGAATGGCAGTTATAACCTACAAGATACGATCAAAACATAACTGCCAATCTTCCAAGAGAAGACTTTTGGTTTGGATAAGTTTTACAAGCACTTATACATTTACAACCAAACTTAACCGAATACATATACATACGATAAACATAAAATAAACATACAAGGGCAACAAGGTAAAAATGCAAGGAAGAGTAGGACATGTTTCTCAGGGTGTTTCACCACAGGTTGAAACACTGGAAGAAACACTTGTTCTAACACTTATTTTACGTGACGAAGCGTTATTTCATCATTAATTAGTTGGGTTAATATATCACGATAATTTTTTTGTCTTATAAATTTAAATTTGATGACAATGTACATGAATTCATCTTACTTTTATTTCTGACAATGTCATATTTTGTCCTTAATTTTTTTTAAGAACTAATGACAATGTCCTTTTGTCGTCATTGCTCATATTTAGTGATGATGTATCTCAATTTGTCTCTATTTTATTTGAAGGCACAAAGTAATAGAGAGGTGCACTAATTAAGGACAATAACTTGCTAAGCCATGACAAAATTCATCGTCGCAAATACAAATTTTGCGCGACGAAACATTATTTCGTCATTAATTAGTCAGGTTAATGACTAGTGATAATATTTCACAAAAGGTCTCATCCCAAGAGCGACATTGTTGTCAAAATGTCTCACCAACTAGGTTTTGCAATAGACTTGTTGCTATTTTTTCATTTATTAATATAGCATATTGAAAGAAGTAAGTGTCTAATGCATTAAAAAAAAGACTAAGTGTCTAATACATACAAAGAAATAGCACCAAACACTGAATCAGACCCATGACCAATAACGTTATTACCAAAGGCCTTACCAACTAAGGTTTGCAATAGACTTGTTGTTATTTTATCATTTATTAATATAGCATATTGAGATAAGTGTCTAATGCTTAAAAAATTATGCTAACAAGGAATCGAACCCAGGAACAACAATATGATAAACAAATGTCTTACCAACTAGGCTACACACTACATAATTGGAACTAGTTTTTTCATTTATTTATATATATCATATTGTGATATGTAAGTGCCTAATACATTAAAAAAAAGAATTGCGTCACCTTGGAATCGAGCTGACGACCAACAATAACATTGACAAAGGGCTTACCATCTACGCTGCCATCAGAATTGTTGAAAGTTTTTTTTTTTTCATTTTATTAATATATCATGGAGAGTTGTAAGTGTCTACAATATTTTAAACAAAAACATTGCTCTTACTCGTGTCGAACCCGCGACCAGATGCAAAATTGTCAAATGCCTTACCAACTAGCATGCGGGAATAATTATTGATGGCTTTTTCATTGTTAATACATATGTTCAGGGAAACAGTAGTAGAGTGGCTGCAAGTTAACAATCTAGGTCGTTGCGCAATTTTTTTACCATGAAACAAAGACTGAGCAACAAATATAGTTCAACAACATCTCCTTGTTGACTTCTTACATGCCAATTGATAATACTTACAAATCTCTTATACTTTTCTACAATTTGAGTCCACATGAAAGTCAGTTCTTTTGTAGTTCTTTCAGAGATAATCAGTTGAAAATCAGAAATATAATATACCACTCTATCTCTCTTATTGTTTCTCTCGAAGGTGTGCGGCTTGACTTGAAGCTTCTCCTATAGGCGATTTTTAATTCAATAAATTGCAAGATTCTCCTGAATTTATTTTGTCAATTCTAACTTTGAAAAAGAATAGGAGATTAGCTCCTCGTCAATTTTTTTGTAAGATTTGCTCCTATAGAGCTTAGACGTAATAATTATCTCAGAATTAACATGAATTATGTTTTATACTTATTGTCTCAATAATGAAACTTGATAATCTATATTGGATTCATGTGAGTGGTTTTATGGTTTTTTATTTTTTTCATTTTATTAATTCACAAGAATAGATTAACCTTGGGAAAACTGTGTCGTTTTTGGGCAGTTATTTTTCTCTATATCATATAGCCTACATGAATTGAGTATTGAACACTTAAAACTCCATTTTATTGGAAAAACAGTTTGAGTATAAGTCATATTATTGTCTCTGCTATCATTAAAGGAATGCCAATAAGTTTCAATTATTAAATAAGGTTATTAGCTTATCATTTTAGGAATGTTTGTAAGTTTATTACGCTAAATAAGATTATTAGATAATTAAGTTTACTCTGTTTTCACATCCGGTAATGTAAATATTTGTTCTTTTCCAGTTTAATGCTTGTTTGAGTTAAATATATGAAGCACGTTATGTATTCTTTATATTAGGTGGATATCAAAATGGACAAGAGTTGGGTGCGTGCAATTAAGTGGTCTAAGGTGTATATGGGTGGGGTAAATAGCTTTATGAAATTTGTTGAGATACATTTGGGTCAAGAGTGTGATATTCGATGTCCTTGTATAGACTGCTTGAACTTGATAATAAGAGATAAAAAAATAGCGAAACACCATATTATGGAGCAGGGGATAGATCCAGGGTATGTTACACGGTTTCATCATGGTGAACCAAGTCTGAATAATTGAGAAATCCACATGCAAATGAGGGTGAAAGGACCAATAGTGATTTAATGGAAGTAAAAGAGGATGTCGATGATGATGAGAATGATGGTGTTAATGAATTGTTATTTAACCTTGGTGACCAATATCATCAAGAGTATACTAATAATATGTCAACTGATGATAATGCCAATAGTGGTGGTGTTCCAGGATATCTTGAGGCACTCATGTTAGATGCTAAAAAAGAATTGTACCCTGGATGCAAGGAAATTTCAAGGACTTCTTTTATCATTCAATTGCCCCCACTTATTATAATAGGCTGATAAAAAAAACTATAGATATGATGTTGAGGTTGATGAAGCTAGCTTTCCCTGACGACGAGACTCTACCAAGTTCTTATTATGAAGCTAAAAGATTTTTGCGTGATTTGGGATTGGGATATGAATGTATTCATGCGTGCAAGTACGATTGTGCCTTGTTTTGAAAGGAGAATAAGAAATTAGAGGCTTGCCTTATCTGTGGGACTTCTCGATGGAAAATTAACGATGATGCAGGGAAGAAGATACCACAATTTTTTTTAAGGTATTTTTCATTGAGACCCAAGCTTCAATGTCATTTCATGTCTTCAAAAACATCTAAAATGATGGTGTGGCATAAAGAAAAATGCATTGATGATGATTATATGAGGCATTCGGTCGATTTCCAAGCGTGGAAAGACTTTGATAATGAGTTCTCTTATTTTGCAAGTGATCCAAGGAATGTTAGACTAGCACTAGTAAAAGATGGTTTTAATCCATTTGGACAGTTAAGCACCACTTACAATATGTGGCCCGTAATTTTAGCCCCAATGAATCTCCTCCCTTGGGATTGCATGAAGGAACCATTTCTAATGTTATCTTTGCTAATTCCGGGAAAGAAGACACCTAGAAAGGACATTGATGTGTACTTACAATCATTGGTTGAAGAGTTTAAGCAACTGTGGGTTGAAGGAGTAGAAACTTTTGATGTTTCTTGTAGAAAGAACTTTCAGTTACATGTTGTTGTTTTGTGGACAATAAATGACTTTCCAGCATATGGTGATCTATATGGGTGGAGTACTAAAGGTTACATGGCATGTACAATTTTTAATGTGCAAACATGTTCTGCGGGACTGCGAAGCAATATTTGTTACATGGGACACCGTCGCTATTTATCGAAAGATCATGCTTGGAGGAGAAGCAAGAAGTTCGATGGAAAAAGAGAAGATAGAGAAGTGCCTAAAGAATTAACTCGGAAGGAAGTACTAGAGCAGTTGGAAAGATTAGAAGATAGGACACCAAGGAAGTATGCAAGTAAAAAGAGAAAACACATGCTTGAGGAGTTGAATTGGACGAGACGCAATATTCTTTTTTATTTTTCGTACTGGAGTAAGTTGAAATTAAGACATAATTTAGGTATAGTGAATATTAAAAAAAATATTTGTGAGAGTATATTAGAAACTTTGATGAGTGTAGATGGGAAAATAAAAGATACTGCAAAGGCAAGGCAAGACTTGGAAGACATATAGATTCGTAAGGAGCTGCACTTGATTAGGAGAAGTGAGGAGAAATAAGTGATGCCTCCTACATCTTATGTCATGAAAAAGAAAGAACAACAACTATTTTGTGAGTTTTTGAGATCAATCTAGTTTCCTGATGGGTACGCTTCTAATATATCTCGTTGTGTCAGTACGAACGATCAAAAGATATCTGGATGTAAAAGTCATGATTGTCATATACTCTTACAAAGGATACTTCCTGTTGGTATTAGTGGGTCCTTAAACAAGGATGTTTTTAATGTTCTGGCCGAGTTAGGTCATTTCTTTCAACGATTATGTTGTAAGATGTTGAAACGAAGTGACCTGGAGAAAATGAAAGAAGATATTTGTTTTATTTTGTGTAAACTTGAACAATTATATCCTCCTGCTTTTTTTGACATCATGGTCCATTTGACTGTTCATTTACCAAGTGAGGCATTAATTGGTGGACCCCCCCAATTTAGATGGATGCATCAAATGGAAATGTAAGAATATTTTTTTACTACATATAATCATGTTAAAGTTATCATCTTTAACATGTTTGTCTTTTCTGCGTAGGTTTTTAGGTGGCTTGAAACAGAGTGTGCGCAATAAAGCTTATCCCGAAGGTTAAGTTGCAGAAGCATACATTGCAAATGAGTGTTTAACTTTTTGCTCGATGTACTTGAAGAGACTTGAAACTAGATTCAACCGATACGAGCAAAACAATGATATAGGGATTGATGATAGTCTATTGATCTTCTCAAAGAAATGTCGTCATTTTGGAGCAACAAGATATGTTGAATTATCAGATGATGATTTTAATGTGACATAATAGTTTGTTTTCCAAAATTGTGAGGGGCTTGAACCATATTTTGAGTAAGTTTCCGGTTGTCTTTTTAACTTACAATACATTATAAAGTAAATGACAAATTTTGAATTATTTATAATGTAGGAAACATAAACAGGAGCTACTATTCGTAGTTATGCAATTTTATATCAAGAATATAGAGAGAATTTTCCTTCGTGGTTCAAGAAGCATGTAAGATAACTAAATTATTTTGAACGATACTTGTACATCACGTCACTTCATATTTCTTATTTTTACTAATTTGATTTTTTCTAGATGACTCAATTATACCGTGAAGAACCATCATCTACAAACGAGTCTCTGTATACACTTGCATGTGCACCACATAAGTGTGTAAGAAAGTACAGGGGATGCATTGTGAATTGAGTCATGTTTCTAACTAAAGAACGCAATAGTCTCCATAAGAGTTAAAATAGTGGGATAGTAGTAGAAGCGAACCATGGCGATGATACCATAGAATTTTATGGTGTTGTGAGTGTTATAATTCAGCTAAATTATGTAAAAGATAGACCGAATACTATATTTAAATGTGATTGGTTTGATTTTGGGAGCAAGAAAAAACCAAGGATACAAAATGAGGGAAACATAGTAAGTATTACAGTTGATGGAAAATGGTACGAGAATGATTCCTATGTTTTGGCTGATCAAGCAAGACATATTTTTCTATATCAGTGGTCCTAAGTTAAGAGGGGAATGGCGTGTCGTGCAACCATTCCAACATAGACATATATACAATGTTGATGAGATGGAATATGAAACGATGGATGTTGATAGCTCTGGTTTAGTAGAAGATGGAGTATATCAGGAGAACGAAGTTGATAATGCATTTGAAGTTCAATGACAGGACTATTTCTAACCCCTAATTACTGCAAGTGTACGGGTGTAGTAGTAGCAGTCAATGTCGATCCCACAAGGAATAGGTTAGGTAGTTTGATACCCCGTATCTAGGATTATCCTAACTAGATACTAAGATTTCAAGGTTGTTTTCATCTAAATTTAAAGAATTTAAATTAATTACTTAACAATGACCTATCAGACAAAAAGGAATTTCAATTAACAAGAAAGTATCCTAGGGATTCGATTTCAGGATTTACTTCAATGATGAATTTGCTCACCTTATAAACCTTTAAACCAGATTCTAGTTTTTATTAGGCGGTGCCCTAATAACCTAACCCTTCTCTTGAAGCGACTAGTTCATAGATTAATTAAGATAATTACCCTCTCAAGTCAATTAATCCTAACAACTCCAAAAAGCTCATCAATCAATGCCTACACA
Organism: Ajuga chamaepitys; assembly: GCA_958295605.1. Taxonomy (NCBI): domain Eukaryota; kingdom Viridiplantae; phylum Streptophyta; class Magnoliopsida; order Lamiales; family Lamiaceae; genus Ajuga; species Ajuga chamaepitys. The sequence continues at coordinate 24,158,967 of OY282497.1, read as the reverse complement.
GTCATAGACAATTGCGCTCTATCTCGTACGTCTAATAACAATTCCCTCCTCTCGAAGCAAAATTGTTAAACGAGATAAGTAAATCTAAGTGATCAAACTAAATTCAGTTGGAAAAACAAACCCACGAGATAAACACAGAAAAACGGAGTCTATAAATTAAAACATTGTTGTAAAGATCCCTACTTTCTAAACCCTAGGACACGAATAGCTTAGCTACTCATGCCTAGCAGAAATTCGATACAATAATTCATGGAAAACATTGTAAAGAAAAACAACTAGAAAAGAAACAACTAAACCCGAATGAACCGTCTTGTCGATCTTCGTCTTCTTTGTCCTCCAAGTCTTCTAACTCTTCTTCTAAGTGTGTGTGAGAATATGGAGTGTCTCCCGCTTAAATCACGAGTTTGAGGACTTATTTATAGTTATAGGTTGAAAACCTTGAGAGATTAGGACAAAAAGCCCAACTTAAACCCGATTTTGAGTTCCGGACGGCTTTAGACGCGGCCTCGAACAATATTGACGCGGGCTTGAATGGTTTGGACACGGCCGCGCCAAAAAGTGCCCAGAAATGGTGATTTTCTGTCAGCTTGACACACCTCCAGTGTTTTGGCCATTACTTGAGTTATACAACTTCGATTGAGGTGTAATTAGTGGCGTTGGAAAGATAGGTCGAAGATCTACAACTTTGTCAGAAAGGATAAAATCCTAAAACAGATTAGAAGACCCTCAAAAAGTGGTTTGAAGTCAGACCTGAAATCCTATTCTGAGCCCATTTCACCTCTTCTTGATCCATTTCGTCTCTAGTTCGCCATATACTCGATATTTTGGCCTAAAATTGACAAAACTCCACAAAACACGTCAAATGGTCCAATGTATACAATATGAGCACTTCTCGACCATATATGCATGCAACTGCTATAAATACACACCTAAAATTGACCTAAACGCATGCATACACAACTTGTATCAAACTCCCCCAAACTTAAACTGTTGTTCATCCCGAACAACATAAAATAGAACAAAGACACATGTATTTAGGGCGATTAGATGACGAATTAGTTCAGACAGATTTTTCCAAAAGCTAGACATCATAGTGTAAGCGAGCATGTGTGATAGAGCAAAAATTAACTACTTTCGAGACTTGAACTTTCGAAGTATTTGATCATCACCATGTAAGTGTTTCTCTCATCTCTCAAGTGTTTAGGCTAAAAGTATCATTTCACTCAAATTAGATTACATGCACAGTTTACCATAGGCTTGCCAATTGTTTAAGCTAGACTCAGTACTCGGCATAAGTGACAAAGAATCAATTAGGTCTTGATTTTGGTTGTAATGTTGGCTTAAGGAAAGGCAGGATAAATTTGGACAAAAGTGACTATCTGTTGGAATAATCAAGTTATCCCTAACCCGACTACCCCTCAATATAGTCACTCGATCTCACTCTCCCAATCTTAGCAAATCACCCTTCAAAGTGACTTTTTCACCTTCCCAAAAGTGCTTTTTCAACCAAGTGCTCTTCATACTAAGTATTCGGGTACCACATCATGGGACTACCCGAATTTTCTAAATCAACTAAACACTTAGTTCTTCTAACCTCTCCTTAACCCATTAAAACAGTAATACAACTATTTACGGCTGACTCTTTCTTTTGCTTTTCTGATTTTTTTTTCTTTTTTTTTCTTTTTTTTTCCTTTTCTTTTTAACACATAATCGGAAATTAAAATTAAACTAAACATAACACTAGGAGAGGTTATAGTTGCTTGATTTTGCACTGACACTTCAAATTCCCTTTTACCCTTCAATCTATCCATAAGTGCACCCACTTTGTTCCCAATTTTAATCCCAACTACCGTCCAATTTACCTCCCTCTTTACTCAATTAGTCCAATTTAAGGCCAAAGGCTAACATCAAAAGGTACTTGGCTTGTAATGTAAGGTTTTGAAACAAAAAGGCTAAAAGCTCAAGTAGGCTGACTAAAGATAATTTTCAATAATTATTGTTTAAAAGGCTCAAAATAGGCTACAAATCAAAAACTACCTATATCACTTAGTCACATTACACACTTGACATATTCATAGCAAAGTCTCAAGGCAAGTTGTAGAAACCAATACACATATCCAATCAAAATCACACCGAAAGAAAATATATTGCTCCAAAAAAAATAGGAGTCACATTAGGCTCAATTCCTCACAAGGGTCATTTTTATCAAAGTTCTAGACTGAAACTCAATTTCGTCTCACATTACCTACCATGCTCTACTATGTGTTAATTTTTCAAATGTATGCACAAAATTGTCTCATCATTAACACATCATCATCCATCAAATCCCTAAATTTTTCAACGACTTCAACTCGGGTTTTTCCTACTTATGGACTCCAACAAAACTAAAAGTAAACTAAAACAAATGCAATAATTAAAACTAGTATGACCAACAAAATTGGGTTCACAGACCCGACGACTTCCAAATTACGGACCAGACCAGCAAATAAGCAAAAAGATAAAGCAATAAGCATATAAAACCACCTATTCAAATAAAATGCATGAAAGTACATAAGCTAGCCAAGTCGTCCCACTATCACCCCTCCCCCAAACTTGGTTAAAGGCCAAGTTTGTGGGAAAAGAGTGAGACGACCGGGTACTTGTACTTACAAATGACTACTGCGGTGGCAGAGGATCCTGCTCGTGGTCTTTTTACCTTTACTTGTGCTGATGCCGGGTCTGGGAGACATCTTAGTGAACCTGGGCTGGGCCTGACGCGACCTCGTTGGGCCTGCGACGCGGCCTTGAATTGAGACGGCGTGGCCTTGTCGGCTAACAGAACGTACTGGGCCTTTTGAGGCTGAATTTGACGCGACTGCGTCAAGGGTCGACGCGGCCTCGCCAAAATCTGCTCAGAAATTTCTTTTTCATCCTGTTTGACCCCTTTCTTCTCCGTCTCGCGTTTTTCTCTGTAAATTTGTTGGTCACTAAACATTAAACACTAAAAATAACTAAGAATTCAAAATTAACAAAAAGTAAAAAATAAAATCACTAAAAAGCAAATAAAAGTTTGGGTTGTCTCCCGACAAGTGCTTCTTTTAACATCATTAGCCGGTCATCCTTCTCTTATCAACCATTTTCTAGTTACCCCACGTCGGATGTTTTATGAACAATTAAAGAGCTATTTGGTAATTTTGGAGTTTTTACAGCAGCTTGGGCATTATAAACTATGCAACAATTATGTCTACCCTTTAGACCCGACTTATATATTGGGAAGGTGAGAGTATCGTTTTGAACACGAAAAGTCAACTCCCCCTTTGGTACATTTATTACCACTTGACTAGTCGCCAAGAAAGGTCGTCCTAATATAAAAGGGACTTCAGTATTCCCTTTCATGTCGACAACTAGGAAATCACTAGGGAATTCAAAATTTTGCACCCTAACCAACATATCCTCCTCTACTCTCAATGGCTATAATGAAGATCCCTCAGCCAATTGAATAGTAGTGAATGATCGTTTAATCGCCCCCAGTCCTAATTGCCTATATAGCTTAAGAGACATTAAATTTATACTTGACCCTAAATCACACATCACAAAAATCATGACTACCAATAGAGTAAGAAATAGAAAAACTCCCTAGATCGGTTGCTTTTGTTGCTCTTTTTGGTTGTGCGCTTGTGCTTGTGCTCTTTTTGGGACTGATCGTTTTCTTCCTCTTTGCCTCTTTTCCTTCACTCCTCATCTTTGTTTCTTCTTGGGTGGATCTTGGCTTTTCCTTCTTCATTACCCCCTTGTATTTGATGGTCTCCTGTAGTGGTTCCTGTTTCACAAACATAGTACTAGAATAATCCAAAGGATCAAGGTTAGCGAAGAATGTATTTTTAAAACGAAGTTCAAAAGACTCATCAAGAATAGGAGGTGAAATTTTCTTATCTATGATAGTGTGGACTTCCTTCTTCTTCTCGATGTTTTTGACTTTCTCAGTTGATTTCTTCACTTCAAGGTCCTTCATGATCATAGCACCATTGTTGCCATTGAGTGCCACCTTCCTTCTATTAAGTGCTTGAGGAAATGGGATAAGAGGTACATATGCTGGTGGAGGTACATATGCTGGTATGTCTGCTTTAGTTTCGTGCCTCTCACTTGATTGTACAACATCTTTTTGCTTCTTTGCTTTCACTTGAGTTCCTTTTTCCTCTTCCGGCTGCTCTCTTTCCACCAAGTGCTCCTTTGAATTGATAGCATTGCAATGCTCCCTCGGATTAACCACTGTATCACTCGGAAATTGGCCCTTCTTGTGTTGGGCTCCAACAATCTTTATCTGTTAACTCAAATTTGAAGATAATTCACCAATGCTTGCTTGTGTTTGAGTCATGGTGTTCTCGAGTCGCTTTATGTCAGCTCCCTGTCCAGTCATATTCTTGTTTATCTCAAGAAACTTGTAATCCACCTTTTTCTCCAATTGAGCTAGTTTCTCATCATACTTAGCAAACTGGGACTGCATGATCTCCTCTTGTGTTGGCTTCGTGCCATCATGAATCATCCCATTCGTGACAGAAAATCCGGGTGGCGGATTGAGTGTATTATGTGAGTTTCCATAAGAGAAGTTCTGGTGGTTCCGATTCTGAGGGTACTGATTGAATCTTGCCTGATTGTTCTGGAAGTTGTTAAAGTTCCTCTGGTTCACAAAATTTACATCTTCAACTTCTTCTTGACCCCCTGTCTGTTGTGCTAACATCAGACTAGTGCAAATTCACCCGACTCATCAGAGCTGTCAACTAAGATGCGAGCTTTCCAAGTGGCTCGTTATTGACTTGCTCAACTTCTTGGACGCTCGCCACTCTTCTCGGCTGATTTCTCTCATTTGGCCACTGATAACGCACTATGTTGATTAGTGCAGGCTTCAGCTCAAAACTCTTGGCATTCAATGGAGGAGGTTGTACTCCTCCCTTCTGCTTATTTAAGTTAGGTCGCAGACAATCACTGATGGGAGTATCATCCTCATCTACTTCATCTGGTTCTTCCTGAACTTATTCCTGCTGCTGTTGCAGCTGTGGCTGCTGTCGAGGTAGCTGCTGTTGAATATTGGTGACTCGATCATCTAAGCGTGCCAGAGCTGTCAGTACTCTGTTAAGAACTTCATCCTGATTCAGTTGTTGTGGTATGTTTTCCATCTCAAATATGTGATTCCTTCTTATTCGGTGTCGGCGGGCAGTCGCTTCAATTTCAGGATCGAGAGGGACAAGCTGTTCTTTCCCTTTTGATCTAGTTTGCATAAGAAACCTGAAACACCAACAAAAAGGGAATACCACGTAATACGACAATTAACAAATTAAATAAAAACGAAAATTAAAATAAAAATTACGAAAAGTAAAATCTAGTCTAGTGGCCTCTTATTACTCAAGATAAAAACTAAGAGACTAAGCCTATTCCCCGGCAACGGCGCCAAAAACTAGACAAGACTATTTCTAACCCCTAATTATTGCAAGTGTACGGGTGTAGTAGTAGCAGTCAAGGTCGATCCCACAAGGAATAGGTTAGGTAGTTCGATACCCCGATTATCTAGGATTATCCTAGCTAGATACTAAGATTTCAAGGTCATTTTCAACTAAATTTAAAGAACTTAAATTAATTATTTAACAATGACCTATCAGACAAAAAGGAATTTCAATTAACAAGAAAGTATCCTAGGGATTCGATTTCAGGATTTACTTCAATGATGAATTTGCTCAACTTATAAACGTTTAAACCAGATTCTAGTGTTTATTTGGCGGCGCTCTAATAACCTAACCCTTATCTCGAAGCGACTAGATCATAGATTAATTAAGATAATTACCCTCTCAAGTCAATTAATCCTAACAACACCCAAAAGCTCATAAACCAATTCTTACAAAGTCATAGACAACTGCGCTCTATGTCGTACGTCTAATAACAATTCCTCCTCTCGAAACTGAATTCTTAAATGAGATAACTAAATCTAGGTGATCAAGCTAAATTCAGTTGGAAAAACAAACACAGAGATAAACACAGAAAAATGGAGTCTATAAATTAAAACATAATTCAAAACATTATTGTAAAGATCCCTACTTTCTAAAACCTAGGACACGAATAGCTTAGCTACTCATGCCTAGCAGAATTTCAATACAATAATTCATGGAAAACATTGTAAAGAATAAAAACTAGAAAAGAAACAACTAAACCCGAATGAACCGTCTTGTCGATCTTCGTCTTCTTCGTCCTCCAAGTCTTCTAACTCTTTTTCTAAGTGTATGTGAGAATATGAAGTGTCTCTCTCCTAAATCACGAGTTTGAGGACTTATTTACAGTTATGGGTTGAAAACCTTGAGAGATTAGGACAAAAAGCCCAATTAAACCTGATTTTGAGTTTCGGACGGCTTTTGACGCGGCGTCGAACAATAAAGACGCGACCTTGAACTCTAACAGAACAAAATAGCATGACAGAGGAGGAATTTGACGCGGCCTTGAATGGTCTGGACGCGGCCGCGTCAAAAAGTGCTCTGAAATGGTGATTTTCTGTCAGCTTGACACCTCCAGTGTTTTGGCCATAACTTGAGTTATACAACTTCGATTGAGGTGCGATTGGTGGCATTGGAAAGATAATTCGATGATCTACAACTTTATCTGAAAGGAGAAAATCCTAAAACAGATCAAAAGACCCTAAAAAAATGGTTTTAAGTCAGACCTGAAATCCTATTCCGAGCCCATTTCATCTCTTCTTGGTCCATTTCGTCTAGTTCTCCATATACTCGATATTTTGGCCTAAAATCCGCAAAACTCCACAAAATACATCAAAATGTCCAAAGTATACAATATAAGCACTTCTCGACCATATATGCATGCAACTGCTATAAATACACACATAAAATCAACCTAAACGCATGCATACACAACGTGTATCATTCCACTCGATGAAATAAAAAAACTAAATAAAGAGGATGTGAGGTGGTGTTCAATATCATCAAGTGAGCTATACTTTGTAATATGGTGTGTTGGGAATGCGGAACCGGAATCAGGAAGTGAAGAACCGGAGGATTGAACTGGGTTTTAGCATCAAGAAGACAAGCTGTTCATAATAAACCGGGTTCGAGGCAGTTGAAGATAACCGTCATTTGTGACGGAGCGGTTGCAGAATTGTGACGAAGAAAACCGTCACATTTGTCCGGTAGCTGAGCTCAACTTCTTTCAGTTAGAACTTTCTGTACAGTTGCATTCGAGCTTCAATCCTTATATCATTGTAAAGCTCTCATTGAGGAGAAGATCACTACGTTGAGTAATTTCCCTGTTTCTTAGATTAGAGAGAGTATTTTTAGATTGAGCGTTCGTGCCCTAATTTGTCAACAGAATTGGGCATTTCATTTCTTGAGTGTATTCTCTGTAATTGATTGGATTTCTTAGTGGATTGAGGTGTGTCTTGCCTCCGTGGATGTAGTTCATCTTGAACGAACCACGTTAAATCGGTGTTTGATTCATTTCAAGTTCCTGTTCTGCGCAAGTTCAGTTCGGTCACAACTCTGGCCGAATTGTGTGTTTGAATTCAGATTGTTTTTCTTCTTACATTTCCAGATTCTTAGGAGTTGTGTGTTTTTGAGTTGTTCTTCACTAACAAGTGGATGTAGACCCTCAGGATGTGGGGGAGTCAGTAATTTCAAGGCAACCTGAAGTCATAGAAGAAGAGAGCTTAGATGATTTTCAAGAAGAAGAGTTTGATGATACTTTAGTTGATTTTTATAGTAGTCAAGAAGATTTTCAACGAAGTAGTAGTTCAGATGATGAGAGTGGTGATGATATTTGGGAAACTTGATGGCAGCATATTCAAATTGGCTAAAATTTGTCCTGCAAAGGTATATGAGAACTATGTTTTATCTGTTTGATGCTTAATTCTGAGTCTGTGTTGCTTATGCCATTATTGGGGTTGCATTTTGCAAAAAGGGCTTCACCAAAGTTAAATACACTGTGTTCCATTTATACTTTTAGTACATTGAATCGAATATGTCACTAATGTATACTGATCCAATTATGGTCCATAATAGTATCATAAATATACAATTCATGTCTGCTTTGTTGTTTTTTATGTATAGTGTACTTGATGATATTCTGTGGTTTCTCTGGAGCTTTATAAAGATAATGCGTTAATAATATTTGGTAGGACTGATTCAACATTATGTATTTATACTTCTTGCTATCTTTTTTTGCACGTAAAAAAGTCTTTGTTCAAGAATACAATTCATCCTCCCTCTTCCCATCTCATCTATTTGATTTAGCAGTTGCTGGTCCTTCAGCAGGCTTCATTTTGTGCTTTGTGTTTTTGCTTTTAGGATTCATTTTTCCTCCAGCTGATGGACTAGACCTAGTTGTGGATCCCTCGGCAGGCTTCGTTTTGCTTTTAGTTGTAAAGTTATTTCCTTGTTTCACTGGTTATTTTTTAATATCTAAAATTGGTTTGATGTGAACTCTTCTCCATCAATTCATTTCTGATGCTTTCTGGCTTCCTTTATGCTTGTAATTTCATTTAAATTTTGATCTGGTTAAATTTTTAACAATATTGTAGTCAGGACTTTATCAAATGATCAGTGATGGGAGGTGTATGAAGTGAATGGTGATCAAGTAGATGTTGTTTTTTATATTAGTAGAAAGATAACGGAGGATCTGAAGGACGAGAAAACTACAGAAGCTACTGCAAAAACTTCAGTTTGTTGGCTCCATGTCCCATATCTTTAATTATATCAATCATCTAGTATGCATTTAGATAATATAACTTTATACTCTTAAGGCTAAACTGGAGGTTCCATCTCCCATGATATTTCTCTTTGGTAGTTTCAAGAATTAGATAAAAGCTGCACAAATCGTGTGGATGTTCTTTCTGTTTATGTTTCAGCTGTGTTTTTTCTTATAAAAGTTGTATTTATGGTTAGCCCTGTTTTTGTCAATCTTGCTGACATATATCTCTGCCTCAACAAGTAGTTCCATATGTTACCAACCAAATAAAGTTCTCTCTCTAGATTGTTCGTCTTTTCTGTAAGATTCTACAGAAGAAGTGGTTGCTCACCTGCAATTTCAGATTTATTCCCAATTATTCCCTAACAGTTGCAAACCTTGCAATTTTTAGCATGTAGTGTTAAGAATTAAGATAGATGTTTGGGTTTCTCCAATGTTGTGTGTTTTTATCTTATTTTTGTATAAATATTGTGTAAGCCAAGTTTGGAGTTATCCTTTTGAAGCATGAAATGAATTTTATGGCTATTTTTCTAGTGCTTGTGTATTCTTTATAAGCATCTACTGTATAACAACTTCTAGTGCTCAACTTTTCATACATGCTCCCAATTTTTTATTAATGAACACTAAAAACAAAGTATAAGAGACTAAAGTCTGATTAATAAACACTACACAGATCAAGCAATTCAATTCTGATGCTTACAAAGTCTAACTAGAATTTGCCACTGTGGCAGTAAACGTTCCCACCCACGTTGGTAAGGCTCTTTTTTTATACAAGAGGTCACATGTTCAATCATGTGCCAAAGATTTCTTTTTTACATTTTTCTGGTTCAAATATGAACGTTAATTAATAATCCTTACAAATTCTTCTCTATTTCTTTAGAAACGTTTGTTTTCAATTACATAAAAGTTTTAGATAATCAAACTCTTGAATTTACTTTATTCTTGGATTATATCAAGTTGTAATACTCCCTCCGTTCCATATTAATTTTTATAGAAAAAAATAAAAGAATTAAGGATGATATATTTTGACAGATATACCCTCAGTTAATATTAGGAGATAAAGATTTGACCAAATAAAATATATGTGATGGGTTGAAAAAATACAGATATTCTAGGATTGAGTCCAGGAAGAAAATTGGTGGAATTGGTGAAACATATCTAAAACTTCAATTAATTGGAAAAGGAAAGAAGTAGCTAGAACAACAATTAATATGGAACAAAGAGAGTATTAATTTATATTTGATTAATTTAATTTTTTTTCTCCTAAATAAAACCAAGCTCGGCCCGGGAGCGGTCAAGGTGGCGTAGCTGCATAGGGCTTTGAGCAGGGAAGGGGCCCCACTTTTATTTTTATTTGTGAGATATAACTGAACAAACACTTTATATAAAAAAAAAATTAGTAGAGGGTTGTTGATAGGACAAGCACCCTTCGAGTGGGTGTGAACTCCACAAATGAAGAAAGGAGGAAGAGATTTACAGAGAAAATTAGGGGGAAACAGAGACTTTCATTTACTAACAAAAAAACATATCCGACCAAGTCCTGTTACATCGGTATTTATACCCTTGGCAGTAGGGTTGTAGGTATTATTCCCCTAGACAAAAGACAAAATAAATATTGAGGAATTAACAAAAGAACAACCCAACAGGTTGGTGATTTAGTTGCAGCAGCTCACTTCTTCAATGTGGGCTTTTACCCAGCACATAGTCCTTCATCCAAGCCGGCTTCCTTTTTGTGCGTTGGGCCCTGCTCTCCTTTTCCACTTGGGTTTGGTTCTCAATTGGGCCTGGGCTGTCAAGTGTCATTGGGTCGGTAATAAATTGTGATGGTGTATCATTCGCCCTCCCTTCAGAAATCACCTTGTCCTCAAGGTGCTGCAATGGTGGCATGGCAGCGATTACCGAAGAATCCTCCCACGTAGAGTCGTCGGGTGGGTTGCCTTCCCATTGAATGAGAACCTGGGGAGTTGGGTTGCCATTTTGGAAAACAATCTGCTCCCCACAAATAGCCAGCAGACGAAGCAGGGGATAGTTCTTATAGGTGAGAGGTGGCAAAACAGCCGTCGTGGATTGTGGATCCCCATGGAATGGTTTGAGTAGCGATACGTGGAACACCGGGTGAATATGGCTGCTTGGAGGAAGTGCGAGTTTGTATGCCACGGTACCAACGCGCTCGAGCACTTCGTAAGGACCATAATATCTCGGGGACAGCTTGTGAAATGGACGACCAGAAACAGATGATTGGCGGTAAGGCTGCAATTTCACCATTACCAAATTGCCGACGGAAAATTGCAATTCACGGCGGTGAGTATTGGCGTAATAAACCATACGGGCTTGGGCAGTTTGTAGATTCTTCTTAAGGAGACGCAGTAGCTCGTCTCTCTCAGTCAACAGTTCATCCAAGGCTTGAATTGTTGTAGCATGCGAACATATGGAGGGATAAATGGTGGAAGACGGCCAAAGAGAGCTTGATACGGGGACATTTTAATACTAGTGTGGTAACTAGTATTGTAAGAGAATTCCGCCCACGGCAGTAAGGCAACCCAGTTTGCCGGTTTATCAAGAGTAAATGCGCGAAGGTAGTCTTCCAAGCAACGGTTTACGACCTCGGTTTGGCCATCGCTTTGTGGATGATAAGCCATACTATGGTTCAACTTTATACCACTGAGCTTGAAAAGTCGTTGCCAAAATTTGCTGAGGAAAATCGGATCCCAATCCGAGACAATAGTACTCGGGAACCCATGAATTTTAACGACGATATCGACGAAGAGATCAGCGACCTTAGAAGCTGTAAAATTAGAGGGAAGTGCGCCCAGATGGATTGATTTGGATAAACGATCCACGACCACCATGATCACAGATAGGCCCCGGGACGGTGGAAGGCCCGTGATGAAATCCATGGAAACTGAATCCCAGACCAATGATGGGATTGGCAGCGGTTGGAGTAGACCGGCGGGTGGTTGTGTTGTATACTTCACCTGTTGGCAAACCCAGCATTGAGCAATAAAATTTTCGACATCTTTGCGCAAATTCGGCCAATGAAACAAGGTCGAAAGATGAACTAAGGTTCGCTTAACTCCACCGTGACCCGCAAAAAGGGTGGAATGAGACTCCTTTAGGAGCTGATCGTGTAATGGCGAATTGGGGCTGATGACATATTTTTGGCGATATAGGAGCAAGCCGTTGGTCATCGTATAGTCCGAAGGAAGTGAATTAGTGGCCACTTTCTGATGGAGATCGATTAAGTAAGGATTGGTAACATTTGCCTGCTTGATGGATTGAATTATGGCGGAAATGTGATGGCTGACCAAAAAAACAAGGGAAGCTGCATCGGTCTCGATGCACGGTTCGTGAGCCCGAGATAGGGCATCGGCTGCAGTATTGGTTGGGCCAGAGTTTGTATTCGACCCGGAAATAAAAACCCATCAGCTTCCTAATGTAAACCTGCTGATCCGAGGTGTGAATTACCTGGGTGAACAATTCCTTTATGCTCCTATGATCAGTTCGGATAATAAAAAAGCGACCGAGCAAATATTGGCGCCACTTGAAGACCGCTGCCACGATTGCAAGTAACTCCTAAAGATAAGTGGAGGCGGCTTGCATCCGTATTCCAATTTTCTTGCTAAAGTAGGCAAGTGGGTGGCCCAATTGCATCAAAACCGCACCAATTCCGAATTTTGAAGCATCTGCTTCAATGACAAAATCCAAATCAAAATTTGGGAGGTGAAGGACAGGTGATTCAGTCATAGCCTTCTTAAGGGCCGCGAAGGCATTCTCCGCCACTGGTGTCCATCGAAAGGAATTCTTACAGAGCATGTCGGTTAAGGGAGCGACAATGGAGGCATAGCCCTTAACGAACCAACGGTAATAGCCTGTCAACCCCAAAAATCCACGCAGTTGCCGAGGTGTCGTCGGAAGAGGCCAGTCGGTCATGGCTGCCACCTTATTTGGATCTGCGCTGACTGTACCTGTGGAAACCATATGTCCGAGATATTTCTCCGAGGGCTGGGCGAATGAGCATTTTCCAGGATTAATATAAAATTGAGCAGATTTGAGGCACTGTAAAACTTGGGATAGATGGCGGGCGTGATCCGCCAAATATGTACTTTAGACCAAAATATTGTCAAAGAAGACGATGACGAAATGTCGAAGATGAGGACGGAGAATGTGATTCATGGCAGCCTGGAATGTAGAAGGGGCATCAGTCAGACCGAAAGGCATTACCAAAAATTCGTAGTGCCCGTCATGCGTGCGAAACGCCATTTTATAAATGTCCCGTTTATACATTCGAATTTGATGATACCCCGAGCGCAAGTCCAATTTTGTGAAAACTGTAGCTGTACCTAGCTCATCCAACACGTCAATTGTTGGAATAGGGCATTTGTCCTTTACCGTGATGGCGTTTAGGGCCCGATAATCGACAAAAAAGCGAAACATTCCATCCTTCTTTCTAGCAAGGAGTACTGGCGATGAATAAGGGCTCTGGCTTGGGCGTATCAGCCCCTGCTCCAACATATTACACACCAATTCTTCCATAGCAGATTTCTGGTAATGTGGGTATATATAAGGGCGAACTTTCACTGGAGAGATATTTGGCAATAAGTGAATGCGATGGTCGACAGGTCGAGGTGGAGGAAGGCTCCTATCGAGAGCAAAGAAGTCCAAAAACTGACGGAGCACCTTTATAATTTCGACAGGTAGCCCCTCGGGGAAACTTGGTGAAGCCTCAGTGGAAGGAGAGTCTGTGTCGGCACTGAATAGATGTATTTCAAATAGCGCATCTATCTCATCATTGGTGGACAAGGCCTGTAGTTGAGAAAAGGTGATCGGCATGGGTGCCGGGGAATATCCTCGGTCAGCGAGACATCCTTCCCATGCCATTAGAATTGCATCGTTATTCTTGTATAATCATTAGTCACTTTGCCTAACAGTTGTAGCCATTGGATACCCAATACTAAATACGGACCCTCTATTGGTAAAGCATACAAATCGACAGCACACACATGGCCCTGAAGCTGTAAGGGAACGGAAGAGCAGAGTTACTTACAAACTAGGTGATCTCTATTGCCAACATAGACCCGGAAGGGTGGGACTGGCTTGATGGACAGGTGGAGGTGCTCGGCAAGAGACGGACGAATAAAGTTATGTGTCGAGCCGCTGTCGATAAGAACGTGGACGGGATGACCGTCTATGAAACCCCTAATACGAAGAGATTGCGGGTTCGTCTGACCCGCCAAGGTGTGTAAACTAGAAATATCCGCCTCCACTGGGTTGGTGTCTTCGATTTGTAACTGAGTGGGGTCATCTGGGCAGTCCTCGAGGTCCTCTTCCACCCCAAGCAATATGAGAAATTTACTTTGGCACTTATGATTGACTGTATACTTTTGATCGCAATGGTAGCAAAGACCTCGTTCCTGTTTGTCACGGAGTTCGGTCGGGGACAGACGGCGAACCGGAAGGTTTGGCAGGGGAAGCAGTGGAGGTGGTGTGGGTTTATTAGGGGATGAGGGAGTAGTTTGGGGTTTGGGTGCGGATGGGGATGGTCTCGGACTAGTGACGGGGGAACCGGGATATGGGCTACTGTGAGAGAGTTGTGGGGCATTTTGGGTGGTAGGTGGCCATTTCAAGGTTGGACGGGACGCGAGTCGCATCTCCTCCGCACGGGCCTCTTGAGCACGCGCAAGAGCAAAAGCTTCCATGAGGCTGGAAGGGCGAGCAAATTGTAACTCACGGCGGAGATCGGGTCGAAGGCCCGTAATAAAAAAACTGACGAGTAAGGGCTCGGCAATACCCGTGACTTTGTTCATCAATTCTTCAAAGTGGGATTGAAAATCCGTAACCGAGGACGTCTGTGTTAATTTAGAAAGAGTGCCCTGTGGGTCGTCGTACAGGGATGGGCCGAAGCGCTGTTTGATAGCTGTGAGGAAATCAGCCCAAGATGTAACCATGCCATTTCCCTTCATCCATTGATACCATGCCGAAGCTTTTCCTTCCAAATGAAAGGAGACAATTCGAAGACGCGGGGCCTCCGGGGTGGAGTGGAAGTAAAAAAACTCTTGGATTCGAAAAATCCAACCATCCGGGTCTGTACCGTTGAATTTCGGTACTTCCATTCTGATCGAGCGGAGGTAGGGAGGGTTTTCTGGCGGTCGGTCAGGATCCGGGTTTGTCAGGTCCGGGGTTGGCGGATGCAGCGTCGATTGAGCGGAAGAGCTTGGTGGGCGGCCGGTGTCGACTGGATTTGAGAGCGAAGATCATCCAAGCGAGAATCGACCGAAGCCATGTATTGGTAAAGTGACTGGTTCATTGCAAGTGTTTTTGCTTCTAATTGATTTTGCAGATTTTTAATGGCAGCCATAACTTCCGAATCAGCCATAATCTGAAATAGACAAGAACAAGAAAAGGATCAATGAAAGCACAATGATAGGACAAGCACCCTTCGAGTGGGTGTGAACACAAATGAAGAAAGGAGGAAGAGATTTACAGAGAAAATTAGGGGGAAACAGATACTTTCATTTACTAACAAAAAAACATATCCGACCAAGTCCTGTTACATCGGTATTTATACCCTTGGCAGTAGGGTTGTAGGTATTATTCCCCTAGACAAAAGATAAAATAAATATTGAGGAATTAACAAAAGGCCAACCCAACAGGTTGGTGATTTAGTTGCAGCAGCTCACTTCTTCAATGTGGGCTTTTATCCAGCACATAGTCCTTCATCCAAGCCGGCTTCCTTTTTGTGCGTTGGGCCCTACTCTCCTTTTCCACTTGGGTTTGGTTCTCAATTGGGCCTGGGCTGTCAAGTGTCATTGGGTCGGTAATAAATTGTGATGGTGTATCAGTTGTGTAAAGTAGTGTTGAATAGTTACTTTTATAAAATAAAAGAGAACAATGTGTTTACAAGAAAAGAAGCAAGCCCAAAAAAAGTTTTAAAAGTAGCTAGAAAAGCTAAAAAATCACAACGCTTCGCAGAGCGTATGAATGTCAAATATAACCGAAACTACCACAAGCCAGTAAAAGATTGAAAAAGTGTAAAAGATCTAAGGGGCAAACGTGCTGAGGGGGATAGGTGTGTGAAAATCAGGTCCAATTGCGCCAAAAACTGCGAGGCAACACTTATGAGAGAGGTAAGATCTTGGAAATCGTTATGTAAAGTAGTGCAAGTGATATTGACAGAAGTCTTCTTCCTTGTTAAGAGGTGTAGGTTTGATGTTATATCGATGCATGTTTTATGTTCTTTTTTTTGTGTCAAAATTATTAGCTTTCGTTATGTTATCTTCTATATTATTCTAGACGTTTTCTTTTATCAATATAAAAGCTTTAGCTAACCATTTTTTTTTAATTTACTTCGTTCTTAGATTATATCAAATTATAATATCTAATTTATATTTAATTAACTTTATTTTCTCCTTCTCACTAAACTACTCTAATCTCATCTTCCTTTCTTTACCCTAAATTTCTTATTTAGCTTCTACTCACAATAACAAGTAATTATGAACTATAATTTCAAAAATTCTATGATTCTCTTCCCAATTTTTCATCTTTTATTATCAATTTGTTATCATCATTTTTTTTGTTTGATCTTTTTTTATCTTTAGTTATTTGCTTTAGTTTCAAAATAGAAAGTAAAACATATATACAGTTTAATCCATACAAATAAATAATAATTAATGGAAATATTTTGAATTAAAATATGTTAAATTTACTTTGATAGCAAAGCAGAATTATAACACATTTGATCATTGTATATCAAATAATATACTTTCAGTTAATAAAATTATTTTTAAAAATACGGAGGCAAAAAAATATTCGAACAAGGCCTCTCAAAGTATTGGACCGACTCTGACTAAAACTACCCTTATCTCATTTTCCTTTCTTCCACCAACTTTTCTTATTTAATTTCTACTTTTAATCACTACCCGTTATAAACTCTACTCTAGATGGAGGACTACGTAGGACTAAGCGGTCATAAACATGTTAGGCGGGAAGAATAGAGAAAAGAATACAAACGGTCAATAGAAACCTAGTGCATAGATGGCAACTAATCGGATGTAGTAGGAAATTTTGCAATAAAGTATTCAACACATAATAACTACATAATCTTAATTGAGAATGTAAAGAGAATTTGTTCAAGAATTTTCATGATTTTAATTTTAATAAATAAAGTTACCGACTTGTCTATGCTGCCTAATATTAATTTATGTGGAAATAGGGCGGTAAGCCCAAGCATAAAGTGGGAATCCACTTTTCTGCCACTTTAACTTATTTGCTGTAAAAATACTCACATTACCGTTTTTAACCTTACTTTTTGTTGGGTGGTGTTATTTTCAATTGGATGTGACATAAGAAATACAGGACATGATACACGACCATGTATCACATAGAACATGATACACTACCACAGAACATGATATAGTCGTGTATCACGTCGGACCTGTCGTGTATCATGTCCTATGGTCGTGTATCAAGTCGTGTATCATGTCATGTGGTCGTGTATCATGTCGGACATGATACACAACATATCGTGTATCATGTCAGAATTGATACACGACAGATCGTGTATCATATCCTATGGTCGTGTATCACAGACATGATACACAACCTAGGTGATAGTGAGGGTGAGGGTGAGGGTGAGAATAAATTAAATAAGGGTATAATGGACATCACACTTGAAAAGTGGGTAATTTTACAATTTCAAAGTCAAAGTGGTAGAAAAGTGGACTCTCACTTTCTGCGTGGGTACAGTAAATCTTTTCCCTTAATTTATAATTTATTTAAATTTAAATTTTATCGTGCCCGGGCCAGCCTATAAAAGAAAAGTATACTAAGATTTTTAAACCGCCTGGGACATGTCGGACTTTTAGCTAGTCAGGCTGGGCTTGATGGGTCAGGTGGTACCTTTATTGCCTAGCCTATCTAAAAACTCGATTAGCTGGGACGGGCCATCGAATAGGGCTAATTTTGCTCGTTCTAACAGTAACCAAACATGTAATAATTTCTATCTTTTAACTAATTATATGTATACTTAGTGCAAGTTTTATATGTTATATTTAATAATACCCTAAAAGTTTATAAAATAATTTTAAATAAGATATATTTTTCAAATAATAATTTTTTATATAATTATTGAATATACATATTTTTGAAACAAGACACTTTTTTTTTTTTTTTTTTTTTTTTTTCAATTTTTCATCTTGACTTTTTTGTAGTATTCTTAAAGAATATACTTTTTTCTATCTATTTAACTATGATGTCTATCTATTTGTTAAAAAGATTTTTAAGATTGTAAAACAAGGTCACACATCGACCAAACAGGGGAAAGATCATGAACATACAATTAAAGATGTATATCTAGCGGTGGCAACCTAGGGGGCCCGAACCTGTCGCTCCTAGCCCATCGGACCAACGTCATATTTTGGGTCGGACTGGGATAGGCAAAAATTTTATCGGATCTAAAATTAGTCAACCCAGCCCAACCTACCCCCAATAATATCATGCCAATGTGGAGATTAAGAAATAATATCCGATGAAGTGCACCGGGGTAGGTGAGACGACCATTCTTTACTTTACAGGCCAGGTGAAGGGCACCTGGGTAAGTGGTGGAATGACAACACATCCACCTGGATAGGTGGTTAATAGAGGTGGCAACTCCACCTGCCCGGCTTAGTCTAGCCCAGCTGGCTAAGACCATATATTGGGCCGGTCCAATCTAAAATTTTAATTTGGCCAACAACTATTAAGTCCAACCCAACCATGCGCTTTAATATACAAAGATTTTTGGGTCGGTCCGTATCCTGTCGAGCTTTTGTTAATCTGTTCGAGCTTATTGGGCCCGATGACAATGTGGTCCTAGATTTCTATGGGCCACCCATCTAAAATGTAGTGATTATCAATGAACATCGTTTTCTTTTCAATTATTTAGTAATCTTAACAAGACATTCTTTTTTATTCTTTTGCATTTCCATTTATAATGTATGAAACGTAACACTAATTGATATATGATGAAAGGATAAAAAGATAACTTATTATATACTAAAAAGTAAAATAATACAATAATAGGATTGGTTTTGGGTAGGCAACTCGAATAAAACAATACATAGTTGTTTACGGAAAAGCGCATAGCTATAGAAGCTCATAGACAATTTCCATTTCATTCCTCCTTCATTCTTGTAACAACTAGAAAGTAAAAGTTTGACTAAATCCGTCATATGTAGAAGAAGAGGTATATGGATCTCTTTGAATTTTGATGAAATCTTTAAATTGTTTCCATTTTATCAAAGCTTACGCTTATACCCACCCCCACCCTCTCTATGAATACGAGTGATCCAAACTTTGGTACCTATTTTTACATTTGGAAAAGGAATACCTCTAAATTGGCAACTTCAATTATATTTTCCGATTTGGAGATTCTACATACTTATCCATATCCCTCAAGATTGTCGGCTCACAGAATCGGTTGTTAAACACCATCCAATTAGTTACCTTCCAGATAAGTCATGTTCTCATTTTCTACATTTTTACCCTATTATTTAGATCGTGATTTGTATATATATTTTTTTAATTTTGAATTATTTGGCAATTCACTATCTTGTGTAGGAATTTCTATAGAGGTTTTAATTTTTTAGATTAAGAAAAACTAAATTTAAAATTTATATAGAGAGAAATTAGCAGCTCCTCAAACCTCTCTTTCTATTTTTCTTTATCTTTTTTTTTTCTTTTAGGTTTAAAATGTGGCAGGATCTCAATAATGAAACCGGGAAAACCAAACTTCATTTGTTCTTATAATTTAGGTTATATATATATAAATACATATATATATATATATATAGATAATTCTATTCTTCTCAAAGTTTCGTCCAGGAAAAAAGTTAAGATACCGACAGTTGTGCTCTCCTATTCTCAGATTTTTTTTTCTCTTCTTAAATTTTTTTTGTTTTTATCATGGTAATGATATTCTCTTATTTGTGATACAATCGATTATGTTAGATTACTGCACTTGTTTGTTTTTTTTACATCGTTGTGTGTTTTTATTTCTATATTTTTATAGAATAGTGTTGATACGCAAATTACGTAACAAATTAAAATGCGTCACGTAATAAAATATATGTTGAGAATCAATTTTATATTGATTATTTTAATGTTATTCCTATATTAAATAGTCAATTTAGTTGATGATTTGTTATATATTTTATTGACCAATGGGAAGCCGCCACATGTCAAGATGATGCAGATATTACTAAATTAAATTAAATTAATTTAGTAATTATACAAGAAGATGAGGATAAACATCAAGTCATGGTGGACCAATAAGAACGCTTCATGTGTTAAGTTGTTGCAGTAATTAATAAATTAAATACAATTAATTTAATAATTATCTTATGGATAATGATATTGTGAAGGACCAATCATATCGCTCCATTCAGACTCAAGCCCATTAGGATTTTCGCATCCTATAACTATAAATAGGGCCTCATTCTCCACCAAAATCACAACAACACAAGTCAAGAAGTTGGAAGAACTCCAAGAAATCTAGAAGACTCAAAGCACTTTAAGATTTGAAGACGTTCTTGAAGATTCGAAGACATTCTTCAAGATTCGAAGACGTTCTTCGTCAAAATCATCAAGAAACAGTGTTCAATAAGTCGTTCGGCCTTCGGATAAACGTTATTCAAGAACAACACAAGCGGCGGGGGAAATCAAGAAGTAGATTTTACTTCAAATTCAAAGAAAACATTCGAAGGGAAGAATCAGAGGATGGAAGAATAGAGATTGTAACCTATAAAGTTATTCATTTCAATCCAATTGGAATTAATCTGTACAAGTATTTTGTGTTTGATAATTCCTTACACAAAATTTGTTGTTACAAATTTAGCACACGCCTAGTGGGATAATCTCTACCTCTCATCTCTCACTTTTCGTCGTAGATACTCAAAATCTAGCAAAGTCGCAATGGCCAACCAGAAGGCTCTGACGGTCAAGATAAATTCCTCAAAAACTTCAAGTGCTAGCGTCGGAGGGAGAACTTACAAGACATGTCCAAGAACAAGATTCTAAGATTGAAAAGTTGACGAGCAAAGTTGACCATGCTGATACAAGTCGTGCTCCTGGGAATGAACCAGCTGAAGATGAAGGCGAAGTCGAAACATCTGAAAGGCGGGATTCTACTCACAAAAGAAAAGTCTCTAAAAGAGATCCAAGTGTCTGCTGAAGATTTCATCCCCATTGACCAACTAAAGGAGCTCATTAGGGGAATGATCAAGGAGAAGTTAGATGGATACTCGAAATCCTCTTTCACCTATACAAAGCCATACACACAACGAATTGACAGTTTGAAGTTGCCGATGGGTTACCAACCATCTAAGTTCCAACAGTTTGATGGCAAAGGCAATCCCAAACAACATGTAGCGCACTTCATTGAGACGTGCAACGATGCTGGAACTTATGGTGACCATTTAGTGAAGCAGTTTGTTAGATCACTCAAAGACAACGCGTTCAATTGGTACATTGATATGGATGCTAGCTCAATTGATAGGTGGGATCAACTAGAGCAAGAGTTCCTCAATCGCTTCTACAGCACTCAGAGGACCGTCAGCATGATTGAACTAACCAACACACTCCAATGGAAAGAGAAGGCCGTAGTTGACTACATTAACCGATGAAGGAATTTGAGCCTCAATTGCAAAGATCATCTGTCTGAAGTTTCTGCGATTGAGATGTGCATACAAGGGATGTAGTGGGGTCTTCGTTATATTCTCCAAGGAATTCAACCCTACACATTCGAAGAGTTAGCTACTCGGGCTCACGGTATAGAGCTAAGCATGGCTGCAATTGGAGTAGAAGGACCACCAATTCAAGAGCCACGTAAATTCAGCAATAAACAAGATTAGAGTAGAGGGGGCAAACATTCTACAAAACCTACAAACCAAGAGTCCATGGCTGTAGCTGCGATGCCCATCAAGTTTAGCTAAAAAGAAGAAGATAAGACTAGCAAAGGAAACATCTCTCAAGACCGGGATCAAATAAGGTTGACTTTGAAGGAGATGCAACAAAAACAATACCCATTCTTAACCTCTGATGTCTTTGGGATATTCGATGACTTGATGGAAGCGAATCTCATTGAATTGCCTGAAATGAAGTGACCAGAAGAAGCTGGACGTACTGATGACCCAAGATATTGCAAGTATGATCGATTAGTAGGACACTCGATAGAAGATTGCTTCGTTTTTAAAGACAAAGTCATGCAGCTGGACCAACAAGGAAATATAGTATTAGATGAGAGAATGCAGCTATACATCTCATCGGTACCTCGGAACATGATGGCAGAAATAATGGCTCTTGTTATACGGCAAACGAACAAGGAAAAGAAGAAGGTCAGTCCGAAGTTGAAGTTCATGTTGACTGCATGACCGCAATAACCTTTACAGATGAAGATTTGCTGCTTGGGTCACAATCCCAGAATCGACCATTGTTTATGGCTAGTCACACTCGTGAGCAAATTGTTAATCGAATTCTGATCGATGGAGGCTCCGCTGTGAATATCCTTCCTTTGCGGGTGATGAAACAGTTATAGATCTCAATGGAAGAACTTTTAAACAGTCGATTGATGATTCAAGGATTCAACCAAGAAGGGCAGAGGACACTTGGCATCATAAACTTGGACCTGTTGATAGATAACATGGCATCGAATGTGTTGTTCTATGTAATAGACGCCAAAACATCATATAACATGCTCCTGGGTCGGCCATGGCTACACGATAACAGAGTGATTCCTTCTACTTTACACCAATGTTTTAAGTATTGTCATCAAGGCATGTCAAAAGAGTGTTTGGTGACGACAAGCCTTTTACTGAAGCAGAAGCTCACTTTGCCGATTCAAAATACTTCTTTCCAGATAAGAAGACGGTAAAGATCAAGAAAAGTGAAGTAGGCAAGAAACCCAAAGGCGATCAAGAAGACAAGAAGGGTACGTCGGTGGCTTAAATCGAGGAAGGCACTGGAGTCAAACCATTAAAAGATCTCACACTCCCTTTGACTCAACTCGATGCAAGAAAACCATATCCTCCACCGTTTCAGGGGCTTTTCCGTTAGAATAATGGACCCAAGATTGAACACGGAGGATCCCCAGCAGTTGAAATTGCTAAGTGTTATGACCCTAATGCATTCAAGCTTCTTGTTAAGGCTAGATTTCATCCGCAAGAAAACTTTGCATCAAGGGAGCTTGTCATACCTACTGATCACCAGGAACATGGGCTCACTGCTACGCAAAACATGCTTAGGAAGAGTGGCTATGCTATCAGAGCCACCAAGACAAGCGTCGGATTCACACCAAGAAGCCCTATCCGTATTGCCATCAAAAGAGCATAAAGCAATTATGTTATTGAAGAAGAAGTCTCGTTAACAGATGATGCAACTGATGAACATGGAAATAAGGTATGGAGAGTCTCTATCTTTGATAGACTTGGCCCTCTTTGAATGAGTAAAAGAAGTAAAATGAATGGATCTCCATACACATAGAGGCTTCGGAGCTTAATTCCGTCTCGTATGAAGCGTCGAACCACCTTGACCGTATCATGTGGAGAAGTTCTTAAGGCTAAGACGCGGACCATTATTATCACTTGAACTCCTAATAGTGATGAAGATGATAAAGAGAGTGTGGCTTCATCCAATTACGTTAGTGGTGGTGCTCAGCGTACTCCTAAGCATGCTCCTCAAAGTGTTCAGGAAAATCTAAGAAGGAAAATCATTCAATTAATCAGAGGTGGCTATGTAAACAAACGAGATGGTGCAATGAATACAATCTAAATAAGGCAAATAAATGGGCAAATGAGAACATGTGTGAAATTTAAGAAATTTGAAGAAGCAAATGAGGACATGGCCTCAACAAATCACATCACCCTGAGTGAAGATGGACATGTAGAAGAGGAAGATGTTGAAAAGATCCCACTTACACTTGAAAATGGTGAACAAGTTGGTCCCATAAATGGGAAGTCCTCGAAGCGCTATTAAGCTTGAGCCTGCTGCTAAACAGAAATAATAATAATAATAATAATAATAATAATAATAATAATAATAATAATAATAATAATAATAATAATAATAATAATAATAATAATAATAATAATAGTAATAATAATAATAACAACAACAAAATAAAATAAAATAAACTGTGCACGGCGACCACCAAAGGAAAAATATGTGGTTAAAATGCTAACTTATCCCACTTTGGTTAAAGTGGTTAAAGAATAGTCAATCCTGGCCCGCATGAGTATAAACTGCGCACAACACCCCCCCAAAAAAAAAACACAAAGTGGAAATTTGAATTACGTTATGACTTGATCCCTCTCACCAAGGTACATAGGCAGCTTAGAAATATTCTAAGTTCAGTCATACATATATTGTGTTTCCCTCTCCTAAGTTGCTCCGGTTTAGGGATCTAAGCTCCAAGGGTATCAAGTTATCTGATTTCGTCAAATTGGGTTGTCAAACTCAACTTCAGATAAATCCACTCGTCCAAGTCAAGTATGTCAAATCCGTCCAAATCTACTATGTTGAAGATTCAACTTCCAAAATCAAGAACTCACTTGTATGAGTATAAACTACCCACAAATTTCAATTTCAAGTTCAAGGCTCCTTCACACGAGTTTAAAAGATCTTTAAATCAAATTCAAATCCAAATCAAGGCTCCTTGATACGAGTATAAACTATCTATAAATCCAAATCCAAGTCCAAATGAAGAACTCCATGGTACGAGTATAAAAATATCAATATGTCCAGAGGAATTTTGAAAATCAGTTCGAGACTTATCCACTCCAAGACACATCGTCCGTGAACAAGTCTCGAGGGGGCATTTGTTGATACACAAATTTCCTATCAAATTAAAATGTGCAACGTAATAAAATATATGTTGAGAATCAATTTTATATTGATTATTTTAATGTTCGGAATTAATTAAATATAATTCCTATATTAAATAGTCAATTTAGTTGATGATTTGTTATATATTTTATAGACCAATGAGAAGCCGCCACATGTCAAGATGATGCAGATATTAATAAATTAAATTAAATTAATTTAGTAATTATCTAAGAAGATGAGGATAAACATCAAGTTATGGTGGACCAATCAGAACGCTTCATGTGTCAAGTTGTTGCAGTAATTATTAAATTAAATACAATTAATTTAATAATTATCCACTACAACAAAAGAAGTCTTTTGTATAAGACTTTTTGACACCACAATTGTGGTCACTAATAATAAGTTATATGTGACCACTTGTTGTCACAAATCTCTCTACAAATTATTTGAGACAACTTTAAGACTACTTTTAGAAACAACTATTTGTTGCAAAAAATATTTGAGACGCATTTGAGACCACTTTTGTGGTCACAAATATATTATTTGCGAACGAGTTATTGAGACGACAATAAAGTTGTGACAAATACTCATAAGTTGTGACAAATACTCATTATTTGAGACCACTTTGCTTAAATTGTGGCAAATACTCATTATTTGAGACCACTTTTTTGTGGTCTCAAAAGACCCTTTTCCTTGTAGCGTATCTTATGGATAATGATATTTTAAAGGACCAATCATATCGCCCCATTCAGACTTAAGCCCATTAGGATTTCCCATCCTACAACTATAAATAGGGTCTCATTCTCCACCAAAATCACAATAACAGAAGTCAAGAAGTGAAGACACGTTCTTCAAGAAGTTGGAAGAACTCCCAGAAATCCAGAAGACTCAAAGCACTTGAAGATTTGAAGTTCTTTAAAGATTTGAAGACATTCGGCGGGGGAAATCAAGAAGTAGATTTTACTCCAGAATTTCAAATTCGAATAAAAGAATCAGGGAATGGAAGAATAGAGATTGTAACCTATAAAGTTATTCATTTTAGTTTAATTGAAATTAATTTGTACAAGTATTTTGTGTTTGTTAATTTAATACATAAAATTTGTTGTCCCAAATAGAATTCATCAAATCGTCATTGCAGTTTGTATATAAATTAGTCCAACCCTAAAGAGATTAAAAAAGAAGAAAATACAGTGAATCAGTTCTGATAGTCATAGCCGCCAAAAAGGAAAGAGACGAAGAGAAGAAGTAATCTCTCCTGAAAATTTATAGCACAGTGGTAATACTCTTTAACTTGTGGGCTCTAATCATCTTTCATTTTCTATTCAATCCACAGCAGGATTTAATTGGTAGAATAAAATTATATAATTTGGCAATTCAATAATTAAAGATGTTATTAATTGCATGTATTCTTTGAATTCTGCATAGTAGCATATAGAGTATGGGAAGATGTTTCATGATTATTTAATATATTGATTTGGAAAAAAAAAGGACTATTCCATCGACGAATTGAAAGTGTGAATACATGGAATGGTTAATACTTAATACATGTTATTTAATGCTTTTCTTACTTACGTGTTTGCAATAATTGCTACTGTGGCAATTAATTATCAAATTCATAGCTTTCTAATTATTATGTTTTTTGTTGGATCAAACAACTCACAAACTCACCTAATCACTCAAGGATGAAAAATAGAATTCAATTTGAAAATGAACACACACTATACATAAGAGAATAACCAAAACACACAACACCTTTTAACGTGGTTCAGTCAATGTGATTTACATCCACGGAGGATCATATCACCTCAATCCACTAATATCCAGAGTCAATTACAAGAAATACAAGGAATTCTCTCAAAACTCCAAAATTTAACGTGGTTCAGTCAATGTGATTTACATCCACGGAGGATCATATCACCTCAATCCCCTAATATCCAGAGTCAATTACAAGAAATACAAGGAATTCTCTCAAACCCCCAAAATAGAACTCAACTTTGAAGTAAGAATCCTAATTCTCTAATTCTCTCTCTTGGATGATTAATACATGGAGAAACTGTTACAAGATATTTATATCAGCAAGGAGAAGTCCACGTGATCAAGATTTAGCTGCAAACTTCCCAAAAACAGAATCAAAACTGAGCTAAAACAGAAACTGCACAAAACTGTCATAGCCGTTGTCAAAGACCCTGAAAACCGTTGTCAAAAACTGTTTCCAGGAAACTGAATCCTAACTGCTGGTTTACGTCTGTTATGCATCTGGTTTTCTCCCCTGAGCCGGTTTTCTGTGTTCTGAACCCGATTTTGAGCTCCTTGATCCAAAATGCACTTGATCACATTTTACTTTGATGATATTAACCTCTTTTCATTTTTCTCATTGCACATTATTAGATTTGAATTGTTGATTAAATGTTCACGACATACAAAAATTGGAACTTAGTAAACAAAATTGAATGAGTTCGGTTAAAGTCGGAACTCTTGATAATTGGTTTAATTAGAACATACAGATCGAGACTTGAGTTGGTATTGCTTTCATAATGAAAAAAAAAAAAAAAAAGAAAATATTGATTTGAGGGAATATGGTGATGATGTGTACGTTAATTTATAGATTTTAATATTCTTGATTTTGGAAATTAAATTTGTGTTGCATTTCGTTAGTTGATGATAGTGGAATTTGAATTAGCATATTATCGTGGAATATCCAATTATGAACTCTTCATGCAAATTAGGATTACTAAATAAATGTTGGTTGATATTTACATCTATATTATCTTCATAAAGCATTTTATAGAAAACCAGAAGCTTTGGTTTCTTCACCATGGGATGCCTTCCTAACTATAACAGTTGAACACATATTGAATAAAGCATGGAAATGACTCCGTTGACCAATCAACTGTGAAACTAATCAATTTCCCCATTCTATATGTGTTTGATACTGTAAATTGCAAAATAATTCAAAAATTGAATATGCATAAGAGCCTGCTTCGAAAATTAGTGTTCAAGAAGCATAAGAGTCGAGACAAAATTAATATTTTAAGAAGAATTATGAACTATAGTAGTAACATTCAACATTTTAAGTTGTTGCCATATAATATCATAATATTGTGACTTGATTATTAATATTATTTCTCTAATTTTATTTCTATAAAGGGGTGATAACCATGTCCAGTGCAATGGGATTTTCTAATGAATTGTCCAATATCATTATTAAACTTAAGTTTCTGATACTAAGCAAAGTTCTGGTATATTTTTTCCTATTATTAAACTTGTTGAGTTGTTAGAATCATCATGCTTTCTCTTTAGTTGATCAAGCAGAAATGTGTTCAACTGATTAATGTGGATTTACTTTGACTTAATATATTTTGTATGCAATTCAGTTTAGCGATGGTGGTGGTGGTGATTATGATGATGATGTAGAAATTTGGGACATAAATATATATGTTGAGGATTTATTTGATATGAACTCGGGATTGTCAACGTGTTATTGTTATTTTCTATATGAATTCGATATTGTTGGCATGTAATGCTAATGTTATATTACTTGCACCTATTTTCAATGTTTCAATTCTGTTTGAATCACTTTAGGGGATCATGCTTTGATAGGTATGACCCAGTAACTTCGGGTCGGACTAATCCGGAAGTCCGTCAGCCGGGTCAATTGGGCCCAGAAGTACGGCCCAGTAACTATGTCGGTCCAGAGGCGCGCGCGAGCCTAACGCAGCCCAGTTACAGCACATTCGGGAATGGAGATCTCCATGATCTTTCCCTAACTGCCATGCATATTTGGTGACCGAGATTATAGGGATTTAGTTAGGGTTCTTATTTGTATAGTATAAGTAGTAGAAGGGAGAACGGATATAGGGTTGGCACTTTGTACTCTAAAATTACAACTTGTAAGATTGAAAGAAAGATAGTGAAAAACACCCCGGTAGGTTATTGCCTCCGCCCGTGGACGTAGATCTCCGGATCGAACCACGTATATCTTGTGTTCTTTGCTTTTCTTGTGTTTGATAGGGTTGTTGATCAGGTTTTACTCCGAATTCCTTTGATAAACGAATTGCGCTTTATCAATTGGCACCGTCTGTGGGAATCATTTGAAAATAAAACCCTAACATACTTCAACGTTGTCGTGTTAGCCATGGTGAACACCCGCCGATCTGTTAACCCTACTCGGTCCCATCGTAATCCCCTCGTGGACCAAAATCCCCCGTTGCAACGACAACAAAATCAGGATCCACCTGCGGGACACATTGACGCGCAACATCTCGCACCTGTCCATGCGTCAGCACAGGTTAATCCTCGACCTGTCCCCGACTTACTGCCGGAGCAGCTAGCTTTTCTTCGGGAGCATGCCGCTCTGTTTCAAGAATGGAATAATCGACGCGCTAACTCCAGTGGGCGTGCCGACAATGGTGTCGACCAGGTGGTAAGACATCCGCCCCATGATCGATCTCGTGAGTTGGACGAAGATCCACCTCACCGAGCTAGGCTTGATCGCCGCCAACAGCGGTCAGCCTCTGCTGCGGCGAATCGCAGCTCTAATGGCTCGAGGCCCCGCTATAATCACGAGGACGTGGATCGCCACAGACTCGTGGATGCACCAAAGCGGGCTCGTTTGGACAAGTCTCCTGTACTCGATCCCTTGGAGCAGGAGCAGGTTCAGTTTACCGCCGAGCTTGACAAAGTCCTGGGCCTTGATGCTGATGGGGAGATGATCACCCCGTTCTCCGAGGAGATTATTGCTACTCCACTTCCCGAGGGGTTCAAGCTTCCCCCGATGTCCGTCTACAACGACACCGGAGACCCAGGTAATTTCCTAAGCGCCTTTAAATATGCTATGTTTAATCGCAGCTGTACGCCTCACCACTTGTGCAAGGTGTTCCCTGAGTATCTTCAAGATGAAGCCAGACTGTGGTTCGATTCCCTGCCTCGGGGCAGTGTTACTTCTTTTTGGGATCTCGCCGAACAGTTTTGGGCGCACTTTCATACACAAGCTAAGCCCATGGCCACTTTGGCTGACATCATGAATTTGGAACAACGTGATGGGGAGACGGTCACTCAATTTCTTGATCGTTTTACCGCCGAATGTCTAAAAGTCGGCAGCCGGTCTGATGACGTTATAATCACGGCCTTCATGAATGGCCTCCGGCCTGGGCCGCTCTACACCGAGCTTGTTCGAAACCCTCCTACCATGACCCGGGCCCTTTTCGGCATTATAAACAGGGTCGCCAAGGCTGAGGAGCAAACCCGATGCAAGCGCGAGAAACATGCCACCAAACGGCAATCAGATAAAATGCAAGCCGGGACCAGTACCCGGCCTAGCGCCTTCAGCCGTCTAAGCAGAGGACGGTTAGAACCCCGCGGAGATGTCCCTCAGCTCACTCCGCTTACAAAATCAAGGACATAAATACTTTCTGTTCACAAGAATGATCTACGACTGCTGTGCCCACGGATGACTGCTCCGGCAGAAAAACGTAATCGTGATAAGTGGTGCGCGTACCACCACGATCATGGACATGACACCGAAGAGTGTCGCGAACTTGGAAAAGAAATTGAGGACTGTTTGAAGAGGGGCTTCCTGCGGCAATATGTAGCTCGGACCGAGGACAGGTCTCGGTCGAACCAGAATGGAGGCTCCCAACAAGGTCGCGGGGGTTACAACGACCGAGGTCCAAGACCAAACAGACCTCCATGGCAGAGTAACAGGCTAGGGTGTAACAATTACGCACGACAAGACCAGAGTAATCGCCAACAGCCTCAGTTATTACCACTCCACCCCCTCCTGGGGGTCTTGGAGACAATCCACCCAATCACGTTGTCCACGGGATAATAAACGTTATATACGGGGCTATTCCCATAGGGACTTCCCGAAGTGCCCTGAAGGCCGAAGCTCGTAGGCCTCCTCCTGAGGAGCCACGTCATAAGCGCCTTCACAAATCTGAAACCGTGAGTTTCACTGATGAGGATCCCGTTCCCGAACTCACCCCACATACTGATGCCATCATAATTGATATGGCCGTGGCCAATGTTACAATCAAGCGAGTCTTCGTGGACAACGGAGCCTCCGTCAGTGTCATATTCGCAGATTGTTTCAAAAAAATGGGCATACCTCACGAACAGCTCCGACCAGCCCCCGGGCCATTACAGACTTTCACTCAGGGTGAGGTCAAACCAGAAGGAATCATCAATTTTCCCGCTTCGCTTAGCACATATCCGGCAATAAAAACCATCTTTGTCGATTTTTACGTGGTCAACTCTCCATCCCCGTACAATATGATTTTAGGCCGAGATTGGCTTACCCCTGCATAGGCCATCTGCTCCACGTATCACCTCGCGTTGAAGTTTCCTACGCCCCACGGTGAGGTGGCCATCCGTGGAAATCAAAGAATCTCCAAAGAGTGCATGAATGTAGCACTTAAGAAAACGACGAAGGCTCCTCCCAAGACACAGTTTCAAATCGGCACCTTGGCTTTTACCCTGGGTTCGTCCGAGTCACTCGGGAACGCTGCTGTTAAGGTGCCGCTTGACCCGGCTAAACCGAAACAGACTGTTACAGTCGGCGCCGTGGACACACCATTATTGCACAATGCCATCATCCAAACGTTACGCGAGTATTCTGAAGTCTTTGTCTGGTCTCCTCTAGATATGCCGGGAGTATCCCCAGACCTGATTACCCATAAGTTGAATATTGACCCCGGTGTGAAACCCATTCAACAAAAGCGGCGGCAATTTGCTCCAAGACAGAACGCGGCCATCCGCATTGAAGTTCAACAGCTCCTAGATGCAGACATCCTGTTCGAAGTTCACTATCCGTCTTGGCTTTCAAATCCATTGATGGTGACGAAGTCCAGTGGGGCATGGAGAATGTGCGTCGATTTCTCTGACCTCAATAAGCACTGCCCGAAGGATTGTTATCCTCTGCCTTCAATTGACCAAAAAGCCGAAGCTATTACTAGGCATAAGGCACTTTGCTTTCTAGATTTATACAAGGAGTATCATCAAATTCACATGGATCGCTGCGATGCCCTCAAAACGGCCTTTATTACTGATTTTGGGTGTTTTGCCTTCAAGAAAATGCCCTTCGGACTCAAGAATGCTGGAGCCACTTACCAATGCCTTATGGACCACGTCTTCCGAGACCAAGTCGGCCGCAATGTCGAGGTATATGTTGACGACCTCGTTATTAAAAGTTCCTCCCCTACTACATGTGTACAAGACATTGCTGAGACGTTAAGCACGTTGCGACTCTATAATCTTCGCCTCAATCCGGTAAAGTGTACATTCGGCGTCGGCTCAGGAAAATTTCTGGGTTACGTGGTTTCACGGCACGGTCTCCAGGCTAATCCAGCCAAGATTAGAGATGTATTGGATCTTCAGCCGCCGAAGACGGTGAAGGATGTTCAGCGTCTCACCGGCGGCCTTGCGGCCTTAAATCGTTTTTTGTCTAAGGCCGGGGAGCGTCAGCTTCCTTTCTTCAAAATTTTGCGACAGGCAAAGAAATTTGAGTGGACTCCGCAGTGCACCGAGGTCTTTGAGGCTTTAAAATAGCACATCAAGCAGTTGCCAACTATGTCCGCACCTGTCCCCGGAGAACCTCTTTATGTGTATTTGGCATCTGCCGAAGAAGCCATCAGTGCGGCCCTTGTCCGCGAGGATCACGGGAGTCAGCAGCCCATGTATTTTGTCAGCAGAGCACTTCACGGGGTGGAGACCCGGTATTCTCCTGTAGAAAAAATAGTATTGGCCCTCGTTATGGCAGCCTGCCGCTTGCGACCCTATTTTCAAGGACGCGACATTAGGGTTCTCACTAATCACCCTATCCGTCAAATCCTTACCAAACCCGATATGTCGGGGCGCTTGGCTAAGTGGGCCATCGAGCCGGGGAGCATGATATACAAATTCTGCCCCGCCGAGCCATCAAAGGTCAAGCTCTTGCGGATTTTTTGGTCGAAGTTCCATTCATTGACCCCGGGACAACAGCATGTGCTACCATTCCTCACCATCCCACTTCCGATACTAAAACCAGCATGTGGCGGGTATACGTGGACGGTGTTTCTGCGACCTGAGGTAGTGGTGCCGGGGTTCTTCTTATCGGCCCCGACGACGTCGAGATCCAGTATGTCTTACGATTTAAGTTCGAAGTGACCAATAATGAGGCGGAATATGAGGCAGTCCTTGCTGGGCTCCGGCTTGCTCAAACCTTCGGAGCTTCGCAGATCCAGCTTTTCACTGACTCCGAGGTGGTCTCCAGCCAAATCAAAGGCACCTATGCAACCAAGGATGACACATTGAAAAGGTACCTCACTTTGACACGTAAGCTTTTGTTAACTTTCACTTCGACTGATGTCCAGCAGATTCCCCGCGAAGAAAACGTTAAAGCTGATGTTCTTAGCAAAATGGCCTCCGCGGTTCCGTCAAATATATCTCCAGACATAATCGTCGAAGACGCCACCCACCCTTCAATTAGTATGCCGGCGGTTTCTGTATTGACCGAGACCAGTCCCAATTGGATGACTCCTATCGTCCATTATCTCCGGGATGGTACACTGCCCGATGATAAATTACTCGCTCGACGGATAATTCTTAAAGCGCCGAAGTATACACTTCACGATGGAATCTTGTACCATCAATCATACTTACAACTAAGTCTTCGCTGTCTTGGCCCAGTCCAGGCTGGCTATGTTCTCCGCGAATTTCACGAGGGGGCCTTTGCAAGTCATATTGGCTTGCGAACGTTGGCCAAGAAAGTTCTCCGGTGGGGATATTATTGGCCCACGTTGTTTAATGATGCCCATAGTTTAGTGTCAACGTGTGTCAGCGACATTCCAGAGTGAAGCATCTACCACAGACCGAGCTTACTGGCATACAAAGTGCCTGGCCATTTATCCAGTGGGGAATCGATATTATAGGCCCGTTCCCGGTTGCTCCGGGAGGATTAAAATTTCTTGTGGTTGCAGTGGACTACTTTACCAAATGGGTCGAAGCCGAACCCCTCACTGCTATAACCGGTCAAAACATTCTGAAATTAGTTTGGCGTAACATCATATGCCGCTTCGGCATCCCGAGCGCCATTATCTCCGACAATGATAAACAATTCGCTAATGACCCTTTCCGGTCCTGGTGCGCGGAGTTACACATCAAACAAATTTTTACCTCGGTTGCTCATCCTCAAGCTAATGGCCAGGTCAAAGTCACTAACGGCACTCTGCTCAACAGTTTAAAGAAGCGCTTAGATCACGCTAAAGGCCTCTGGGCCGAGAACCTTCCGCAAGTTCTCTGGGCCTATCGTACTACGCCACATTCGTCAACCGGGGAGATCCCATACAGCCTCACCTATGGCTCCGAGGCTGTTATCCCTGCCGAAGTGGGAGTACCCAGTCCCAGGCTCGTTAATATCAACCCCGAGACTAATGAGGAAGCACTCCGTACTAACTTGGATGAACTGGAACATCGCCGTGAGCAATCCTTTATTCGACAGGCTAAAAACAAGCAACAAGCAGCTCAATATTACAACCTCCGGGTTAAGGGTACTCAGTTTCGCATCGGAGACCTCGTGCTCCGGTTAAATTCTGCTAGCAAAGCTGCCCCCGAAGGCAAACTACACGCCACTTGGGAAGGGCCCTACCACGTAGTCGCCGCACATGCCTCCGGGAGCTATCAGTTAGAACATCTAGACGGCGCACCAATGCCCCGAACCTGGAATGTTAGCAATCTGCGGCGTTTCTATCTATGATTTTCGATTGTCAAGTACCTTTCCTTCCTTTACGCTCTTTGTACGTAATTTCATTTTCATATTGTGACACTTTCTTTTTTCCGATTACACTTGTATTCTTCAATTGTTCCGACAATTACTATGAATAAAAGTTTTGACTTTTCATACATATACTGTTTTTTCTTCTACGCTGCGGGGACGCCCCGGCCTAGAATACTTATTGTTTGTCTCCGGACACTTAAATCTCTCGCCTGATCCGTCTGGAGCAATTAACACTTAGTCCCCGGACATAGGTTCCCTCTCGCCTGATTTATCCGGAGAGGTCAATAACTTTGTTATTTACTATTCACTCCCGCCCGATCCGTCTGGGGAGCTTCTATAACTTGTTTCAGAACAAGAGTTTATTTACGTATCGTACTACCTACTACCTCATTTTCACAATGACATATAAAAAAAAAAAAAAAAAAAAAACAAGACACAGTTTTAAGCACTTGCCTCATGGTTAACCACTTGGCTACTCTTATCACGCATGCTTATGATGTACATCAAAATATTTTCATAGGTCTTTAAGTATTCTTTACAAATGAACATGCATTGATTACAACAAAATGTTATCTCCAGCCTCCGAGCCAATACTCTGCGCTCCGGCGTTGGGATTCGTCCCGGGAGCTCCTTCGCGTCCTCCGAGATCTCGAGGTTCCTCGGCTTTGGACTCCGGTCCTTTCCCTGCTTCTACCTCCTCTCCTGCGAGGACTTACTCTCGGGGCTGGCCTGGGAATGTTGTCTCTTCCCCGATCTTCTCGGCGACGGGGACTTGGTTATGGCGCTGGCCTCGAAGTATTTGCCTATTCCACAGGATCCCATTCTGCGGGGTCCATCACTTCGATCTCCTCAGCTAATTCCTCCACCTCCTCCTCGGCCACAGCCATCAGGATCTCCTCAGACACAGTCACCGGGGTCAGCTCTTGGATTATGATCCCTTTTGCTTTTTCATCTGTTCCCTTTTTACTCCTCCGCTGAGCCTTCAAGAGTTCTCCACCCCGGCCGGAGCTCGCGATGTACTCCTCCGCAGTACGACGCCACCTGCCACGGCCCCTTAAGCCCTCGTACATGTTGAGGAGTATCTCCAGTACTTCCTGTTTCCTAACCAACTCGGAGGAGTCTGCAAGGCCGGTCGCCATCAGCGCGGTAATTTCCCCTTGGATTTCGGTTGTCCGCTCTTCGACCTCCTCAAAAGTTAGCAGGCCGTACTCCGTCAATATTTGCTCATACTCTTTTTGATGGATGAAGAGTCGATCCAGCTCGGCGCACGTCGACAAATATTTCAACTGCTGATCTCTCGCCCTTTCTACAGCCTTGGCTCTCGCCTCTTCAGCTTCCTTTGCCCTTCTCTCCGCTAAGGCTACTCTTCTCTTCAATCGAGGAATGGCCTATTTTTGCAAATTGTCTTTTTCCCCGCGGAACCATTCCAAAGACTGCATGAGCTTCTTTATTACATTATGTAGCTCCACGGTATTCTCCTATTTGCAGCACCAAATCAGTAATAATATGATAATCAACGCCAAAGACAAGGCAGTAACTCAACAATATTTGCAACAACCGACTTCATTATCCAACAAAAAGAGTGTACAAATCGTTTGCGGTTATTACAACAAGAATACAGATTCTTCCTATCATCTACTTATGTACAATTCATTAAAATTTCAGGGAACTGACCTCCCCCTGATCGACCCCCTTGACCGCCTCCCACACCTTTACCTCCTCCTCGTGCTCCTCCTCTGGCAAGTCCTGGTTCACCCCCGCATCACCCTCAATCGTCTCCGCTGTGATTTCCATGCGCGGGGGTAGATCCTTGTCCCTTGGCTCCGAGATGAACTCTCCCCGCGGAAAGGACAGGAACTCTTCGTCCTAATCCACATTGCAGGCACCGATCTCCTCGGCAATCAGAATTGTCTTCTTCTCCGCCAATGCCTTAACCAGGGGCCACTCCGGGACCCGAGCCAACGCGTTGTAATACGCCTCCTCCACTGCTCCCACGACGTTGAAATCGTATCCGAACTCTGGGCGATAGACATCCACATTCGGATAGATTTCTTTGACCTTCTCCAGAAGCACCGATCGTGTCGCCGTGTCGCCAACCGCGACGAAGCCCATCTGGTACTCAAGGAATGTGCTGGTCTGCAGCAGTTTTTCTGCAAATGTCTTCAGCACGGACCCCTGACCCTCAACTACTGCTGCCTCATTGGTCCTTAGCTCCGCACGCAGCTCCGCCACTTCGCCGCGGAGCACCCCGGCCTCCGCCTCCACCTCGCGCAGTCGCGCCACCTCCTTTTCCACCAAGGAAGCTCTTTTACGAGCCTCGGACAGGTCATGAGTTAACCTGTCGTTGCGAGATCGCAACTCCCTCACCACCTCGGCTAACTCCTCCTTAGCCTCCCTCTCACTCCTTCGGCCGTGGTCAATGATCCCCTGAGTTAGCCTCAGTAGCTCCTCGGCATCGGGCCCCTTCAGGCCTAGCACACTTATTTGCCCTTGCCCCTACAAACAAAAAACAAAAATATAGAACAAAATCATCACAACAAAAGAAAAGCTTCAGTAGCAGTTTTTTTCCTTAGTCAACGGCTATATCTATTGTACCTCTGATCCTGGCTCCGTGCGCAGTCTTTTGGCCACACTTGGCGGCGTCGAAGTCGGCTCCGGCCTCCTCTTCGACCTCGGGATCGACCCTGCTACTGCCACATCGTCCTCCATCCCTTGTGACGGACTCGGACTCGGCGTCACCCTCACTCTAGGGCCCACTTCGGCAGCGGTCCCCTTCTTCTTCGTCGTCGTGGGCACTGCGGGACTTCCCGAGGTCTCCTTTCCAAAGCGTCCCACTGCAAGAGAAGATCAATGGTTAATCTTATACAAGTTACCAATGATTACACAATATTGAGAGTTCCTACCCTCCTCGGCTGCCCCAGCCGCCGACTCCTGCCCCCGGGTGGGATTCTCCTCTGCTCCTCCCGAGTAGTAGGGACTTAACCCAGCCTCCTCTAGCTCCTCTTCGGTGCAGAGGGTCTTGAACGTACCCACGGAACGGAAGTGATTTACAACCTCCGGCTCCGGCTCTGCCACCGGGGCGTTATCCACTACTTCCTCCCTCCTCCACCTCGGGAGGGCCACGTCAACCTTCACGAAAATAAATTTCTCCTTCCAACCCTCCACCTTACTCGGGTTTTTCACCTTAAACTCACCCCGGGCCCTTGGGCTAAAGGAGTACCACCCCTTCGATTTCCCGAAGGCTTTCAGTTGGAAGAAATATCTAAATAATTCTACGTCCGGTTCCACCCCGACATTCTTACATACTACTGAAAATTCAACAACTTGCCTCACGACATTGGGTGCTAATTGACTCAATGCAATGCCGTAATACCTCAGCAGCTGCACTACGGAGTCCCAGAGAGGGAATCTAATTCCTATCCTCAAATGGTCTATATACACACTTATAAAACCCTTCGGAGGACAACAAGCTCGGTCACTAGGCTCCGACACAATATACTCTACATTAAAGGGGAAATAAAAGATGGGAATCAGGGCTTCTATTTGCACCCGCGACATCCGCAGCGCCTCCGCGGCAACCTCAAAATCCTCCTCCCCGCAGTCACTAAACCCTACTGCCCGGGTGCCAGACTCCATATCATCAGTCCTGTATACCATCCTAATCTCTCTTCATTCTGGAATTATAAAGCGCAAGGATTGTACGTCTAACGGCGTTTTAGTTGTGCCTATTTCTCTAATTGAAGACGAAGACGAAGAGGAAGACATACTTACTTGGTTTCGATTTGAAATTGATCACGACTTGGCACAGATGATCCTTTCCTTTTCTCCTGCTCTTTGTCTCTTGCAAAACGCAAATGAGAGTAATGAAACTTAATGTACAAGCCTTATTTATATATACTCATGCATGAACGGCCCAAATCTGGCCTTTTCAAATTCAGTGGCTAAGATTCGCACATGGAAGTCACGCGCGTTACAGTTACCAAGGTGCGTGGGGGACACGCTTCTTGAAATTCTCAAACGCATCACTTCACATCCCTTCTCCTAATGATGGCGCCGCCAATCACATCAACTTCACCCTTCCCCAGGAAGTTTTGGGATTCACTCCGGTGACCCCTTTACCTCGGGCCCGTTTTAGCTCAGACTCTCCGGGCCCCATGACCCCGGGGTTACTTCGATTTGATCCAGTTCAATCCCCATTGAGTCCTTCCCGCTGGAGATGCATCTACTCGGCTCCGGTTGATCCTCTGACCCTGGGCAAAACGAGATCGATCCAATTTGGACCTCGCTGAGTTCTCCACCCCGGCGTCGCATCCACTCCGGCCCAGTTGGCAACCTCACCCCAGGGGTACTTCAGTTCGATAAAGCTGGCCTACATCACCGCTCGTCACACCATGCCTTACTTTTAACCGAAGCTCCTACCTCGCTCCGGCTGGTGGGAGGGCATCTGATAGGTATGGCCCAGTAACTCTGGGTCGGATTAATCCAGAAGTCCACCAGCCGGGTCAATTGGGCCCAGAAGTACGAGCCCAGTAACTAGGCCTGTCCAGAAGCGCGCGCGAGCCCAACGCAGCCCAGTTACGGCACATTTGGGAATGGAGATCTCCATGATCTTTCCCCAACTGCCATGCATATTTGGTGACCGAGATTATAGGGATTTAGTTGGGGTTCTTATTTTTATAGTATAAGTAGTAAAAGGGAGAACGGATTTAGGGTTGGCACTTTGTACTCTAAAATTACAACTTGTAAGATTGAAAGAAAGATAGTGAAAAACACCCCGGTAGGTTATTGCCTCTGCCCGTGGACGTAGATCTCCGGATCGAACCACATATATCTTGTGTTCTTTGCTTTTCTTGCGTTTGATAGGGTTGTTGATCAGGTTTTACTCCGAATTCCTTTGATAAACGGATTGCGCTTTATCATGCTTCAAATACAAATAAATTAAGGCGGCGACTATTTGCAGCCCACAAAATTTCTCAACACAGCCCACTAATTTAATAAATTTATATGTTATTAGTAAAAGACTACAACATCCTTAATGAAAAAATAATATATATAAAATTCGAAAAATAAAATAAAAAAACATAAAACATATTTTTTCTATCTTCCGTGTCATCTTCAACTATACTTTATCTTTTTTCCAGAACTACATAAATCCTAATTTCTTCAAGGATCATGAACCCTAATTTCTTCAAGATTTCAATAATGAAGAACATAAATGAAACAAAAATAAAAATAAAACATAACTAAGAAAGCATGTGCTTGCAAGATCAATTATTTACCCTATATGTTGGGATATACTTTTAGTTTCTTTTAATTTGTTTGCTGCGGCAATCTGCAGACCTTAAATGACTTCGTCCAGCTCCGGATCCTCGGTTCCATTTTATCTTTGGAGGTGTAATCTTAGTTTCTTTTGGGATACAAGAGCTTCATTGCATAATAATTGTTCAAAATCGAAAAATCTCAAGTTTGATTGAATTTGTATGTCAATACAATCATGGAACCTCATTTCCACAACATTCAATTAGCGTGTTGCCTTTTGCTATTTCCACACCAATTTTATGGAGAAACAACGATTACGGGCTATGTGACTTCCACGAAATGAAATGATTGTTTCTTCTTTGCTAGAGACAGGTGACATGGACCCCCAACCTAGTGGTGCCCATCCGGTTCCGGGAACCGGGAACCGGACCGGCGGTCAACGGTTCTGGTACCATTGACCACGGTTCCGGTTCCGGAACCAAAAATAGCGAATCAAATCCGGTTCTGATTATTGCGGAACCGAGGTTCCACCGGCGGTTCGGAACTGCCGGTTCTCGGTTTTTATTTTATTTTATTTTATTTTTTAAATATTTGAAATGAACGTCTGAGATTAAATGGCCGTTGGATGATCCAATGGCCTACATTAACTGTGTGTTGAGAAATTTTGTGGGCTGCGAATAAACGCTGCAATAAATTAATATAGTTTGTGAATAAATTTTTCAGTATATATGGATTATATATCTATATAGATATTATAATTGTATAATATTTAAAATTATGAATATATGTTTAAATCTTATACTCCCTCCGTCCCGCCCTAATTTAAATACTTTCCTTTTTCGGTCGTCTCACCCTATTTTGCACACCCCCACAATGGAAAGAAATCTTACAATCTCCTTCCTTAAAATCTCCACCTTTGAAAAAGTCAACTTAAAAGCAAAAAATAGCTTTTTTCTTAATATACGCGTCAGACAAAGTGTGCAAATTAGGCCGGGATGGAGAGAGTATACATATCAATTTAAATTTTTTTGTAGTTAGACATATACACTATAAATAAAATATATTGTAGGAGTGGTTATTTGTATAGGTTGTAAAATCTTACGATTTTACGATCCATTTTACGACTCGATTTTACATATGGTCCACCGATTCTACTTCAATCACGAGTTTGACAACCTTGATTAGAAGTTTACAAGCCTTTTCTTCATCTAGATTTTTATAATTTTTACTTCTTGATTAATATTGATAATTTACAGATATTTTTTTGTCTAAGTTTTTAAAAAATGGCACAGGGGGCTCTTCGTTGGTTAACAAAGAGAACATATCCGAAAGGGCCGCATAACTGTTCGGAGATCATTGCGGGAAGAGTGCATCAGCCAATTCCGCTATACTTAGGAGAACAAAGGGACTTCATGACGAAGAAGATATGTCAATCGAGGATGAAATTGAGGCATTACTTTCATCTGGAACACAAGATTGTAACTCCACATGGAGCTAGAGTACTACTCCAAATCAGATTATTGATAGTGTCACCATGCCACGGAATACAATAGTTCCTCCAACTCATGAAAATGCAGCCGTTGAAAGCTCTGTTATCCAGTCTATCGAGAGTCATCAGAATCCAGTATCTAACACTAGTGGCGCAGAAGGTACACAAGCATAACATTGATCTATTAATTGTGATTGTGTAATATATTAAAACTCTTTTTTTTTCTTTCAAATATATAGCTTCAGACGCTAATAAAAGAGGACGTGGACACACAATTGATAAGGGAGTAATGAAAATACTTGCTGCATATGAAAAAAAATGAAGATCAATGTGGATACATCAATAGGACGACCTATAAATGAAGACGAATCTGCAAAGCATGCATGTCAAATTGGTATGATTACTAGAGATGTTGTTTGAGTGCCCAAATGATGGAAAGATATAGATGAAAAAAATGATCTAGAGCCAAGCTTTGATCATCTAAAGGTAAGGGTGCATGGAAAAAAATCGTATTAGTTATTCATTGATGAATATTCTTGTAATCTTAAGTTTGGTTATTTGATATGTAGATTTTCATGGATGTTAATGTGGATGCACCGGAAGTGAAACAATGCTTGATTGAGCGATTTCAGTCTAGTAGCAGGCAAAAATGTCATAAGGTTCATAAGTATTTCCTAGAGTATGCAAGTTTGGAGGAGGAGGCTAAGTTGAACAAACCAACCTTTTGTCCTACCAAAGATACATGGGAAGTACTATGCGAGTTTTTTGCATCACCTAAATACAAGGTAATAATATTAATTAATATATTTAGATTTATAGCTAAAATTTACTTATCAATTTCTTATTGTGCATATAAGTGATGTGAATAAAACGAATCGAGCAAAGTTATGTCGCAAGCATATTTCTAGCAGAAAGGCTTTCACTGTTTGTCGTCATGAAATTGTGATTATAATATGTATTTTACATGCAAATGGTGATGTTTTGGGATTTCTCCTTAATGTTCTTGTTGTGCGATTATGGAATTCTAGTTTTTTCGTTTCATTAGAATGAGAGTTTCTTGTTTGTTATTTTATTTTATTTTACATCTACTTGTTGTTTTAACACGGTATGGATATATGCGAATAACTGATAGGTTTACTATCACTAATTTTTTTGTCCATTTTCTTCCATAGTACCCTTTCTGTTTTATAAGATTGGATCTTGAGAATAGTGGAAAAGGGTCTGACCCAACTTTGAAGAAATGAAAAAGGTCCATTTTCTTCCATTTGTAACAGTTATATATGGCATAATTTCCATTAAAGAAATGAATTTAAGTAACTACCCAACTTTCTTTTGCCTCATCAAATTTCCACGTGACATTCTCTGAACAATGTGTATGTCTATATAACTCAATTTTGTCACATGGTTCTCCATTGAGCTCGTTCTTAGACTAGACCAAGTAAATGAAAAAAATCATATCACAATCACAAGTGCAAACTAATCATAGACCGACTAGAACCAGTAAAAGAAATAAACACAAAACATGTGCAAAATAATCATAAAAAAATTCTTGCAGACAACGCATCAGTTATCCACATACATCCATACCTTGTTACATCTTAAAAAATTAGTGATAGTAAACCTAAATGGACAACTAACATATCATACTTCCATATCTTTGGTTGTAGATATTTTGTGCTGAACAATGGAAAAGAACATCTAAATGCATTCGATGCTAAATCTGATGAAGGAGTATTTTGGGATACTCCTCAGTAAGAAAATCATTTAGAGTGTTTAACAAGAGAACACTTGTGGTGGAAGACTTACCACATGTGGTATTTGATGAACCTTACTGTAACCCAGAAGGAATTGAAGGGATTACATCAAGGGTAGAAGAGATCATGCTGGAAAAAAATAAGGAACTTGTTCCTTCTGTGGAGATTCAACAACCAACTCTAACTGATGAAGAGCCTACTGTAGAGGAGGAAGTAGCTGCTAAAGGTACTGTGGATCTTACAACAGAGGCTACTGTACCAAAACCTACAGCACAACAAGGAGCTCAGGAGGCAGCTCAGCAAGATGTTGTGAGTCAATGCTTGGAACCAGATAGAAGATGGCTAAGAGATCATCTACCCACCCTGGTCATAGGGAGAATAAATGATGTAATAAGGACAAGAAGATCTACAACTTACGAGTCATGTTCTCCTGCTTCGTATCTCAAATGGAACTTGCTTCCATTGAGAAAGCTCTAAGTGATCCTAATTGGTTTCAAGCCAGCCAGGAGGAGCTCAATGGGTTTGAGAGAAATCAAATATGGAATTTGGTTTCTTGACCTACTCATCAAGGTGTAATTAGGACCAAATGGGTGTTGAAGAACAAGCTAGATGATGAGCCAGGGCTTGTTACCAAGAATGAAGCAGGGTAGTTGCCAAAGGCTACTGTTAGGGGGAAGACATAGATTTTGATGAAACCTTTGCCCTCATAGCCAGAATTGAAGTAATGTGAATATTTATGGCCTATGTTGCACATAGTGACTTCACTGTATATCAGATGGACGTGAAGAGTACATTCTTGAATGGAATTCTAGCTGAAGAATTCTATGTTGGCAACCACCGAGTTTTGATAATCCAACTCGAGACTGAAAAAGGCATTGTATGGCCCTAACCAAGCACCTCGAGCTTGGTATGATACTCTCTCAAAATGTCTAGTACAAAGCGAATTCCAGAAAGTTGTTGTACACAAAACCCTATTTTGAATCCAAGATGTATATTGTTAGTCCAAATTTATGTTGATGACATTATTTTTGGGTCAATTAAAAAAGAACTATGTAAGAAGTTCTCCCAGCTGATGCAAAGCAAGTTCGAGATGAGCATGATGGAAGAGTTAAGCTTCTTTCTTGGACTTCAAGTAAGACAGTTAGATGATGGCATCTTCATTAGTCGAAGTGAAGTACACAAAGGAGCTGATCAAGAAGTTTGGGAAAGATAACTCAACTTCAGTAGGAGGTCCAATGAACACTTTAATATGACTTGATAAAGATGTTGATGTTACACCGTACAGAAGACTTATTAGCTCACTTATGTATCTTACAACAAGCAGACCTCACATCTTGTTCACTGTAGGAGTTTGTGCACGATACCAAACAGCATCCAAGGAGTCTTATCTCCATGTAGCGAAGAGGATTATGAGGTTTCTAAGGGGAACAACTGGGGTAGGGTCGTGGCACCCAAGAGATGGTGGAATTGCACTTAAAGGATACACAGATTTTGACTTCGTAGGTTGT
This sequence comes from Ajuga chamaepitys, assembly GCA_958295605.1. Lineage (NCBI taxonomy): Eukaryota > Viridiplantae > Streptophyta > Magnoliopsida > Lamiales > Lamiaceae > Ajuga > Ajuga chamaepitys. Next base: position 24,114,639 of record OY282497.1, on the reverse strand, counting down.
AAGATTTACCGCAAAAGCACAAGTGAAACATATCAATTTCTAGAAAATAGACTTATTTCATGGTTTAGCAAGAAGCAGCAATCTGTTGCAACATCTATTGCAGAAGCATAACATATCGCTGCTAGAAGCTATTGTGCGCAAATACTATGGATGCAACAACAACTGAAGGACTATGGGATACTTGCAAGAGAAACTCCTATAATGTGCGATAACACCAGTGTGACTGCTATCACACATAATCTAGTTCTTTATTCAAGGACCAAGCATATAGAGGTAAGACACCATTTCATTCAAGATCATATTGAAAGAAAATATATCAAGCATGGAAAGATACACACAGATATGTAGTTAGCTGATATATTCACTAAACCTTTGCGTGAATCATGTTTCAATATGCTTCGGACCCAATAATGGATGCTACTTATGTAGAAGAACCCCCTGAAGGTAAAGTTTGATTATGTGGAAGCATTAAGACAGTCAACTGGAAGCTTACTGTAACCGTACTGGAGTAAGGAGAATGTTGCAAGTAGGGCACGATGATACGTTGCCTAATATAAGCAAAGGTGTTGTAAGTAGAAGGGCAGTTGACAGTACGTGGTGATTCACAAAACTGCCTATAGCAAGAGACACAATAAGGAGAAACCCAATAAGCTTAAATACGATGATTTATTGAAGCTTACTGCAAGTAACCTTACTGTGACACATAAGCTGGAAGTATATAATGTACAACATTCAAATTTTACTGCACTAATTTCTATGATGTAAATATTCCTCGTAGCATTTAGTGTGTAGAACCTTAAAAACTTTCAGTTTTAAAGCAAGAACCATTCATTTCTTATCCAAACAAAACATTCCCCCTACTTAATGCGTGGTACATATCATCGGACGTGCCAAATTAAATTTGTATATATAGATGAATATATATACTAAACCTTAACCTACAACTCTAACTAGTAGAGCGATAAGTAAGGGTCGATCCCACGAGGAACGGCAGTCTGGTGTTATTTCGATAGATCAAGCAATTATAAAATTGAAATAAGAACCGAAGCAAATAACGAAAGCAATAAAGGTGGAAGGTTTGATTGTCAAACTATAAACTACTAATAACTACCACAAACAACCATTTAAACTATGACCAAATAAACTTAAGATTCAATTAACTAAAGATGACAAGATAAGTAGATTGATTTTTAGGTTTTTAAAGTATGATTAAAGTATTCAACCCTTGATCAAGTATCCCCTTGTTTCAAACAATGTATGTAGTTAATGTCATTACCCAATTGGTTAGCCTTAGAACTCCTACTCCAAGATTGATAACAAGCTCAATCAATCTTGTTGTCTCTTAAGTATGATTAATCAAATAAGCTCTTCAATTAATCCTACTCAACTTATCAAATCCTAAAACAAGCTCTTTAAGAATCAATAGTCGAGTGCATTAAGAATTAAGACAACGGAGTAGATTCGACATAAAAATCGTAAGTTCGGTTCTAGTGGTCGAACTCTATGTTATCCCTAAAATAAATCTATTATTTGCTACACGGGAATTGGATTCATAACAATTACGGATTATAAACACAATTCTAGCAACACACTAACAAATATCCAAATGGGCGATCAAACCATAATTCAATTCATAAGTGTGATTCAACAATCCCAAATCCTCCTAACTATAAAAGTGTGGGTGTTTCTTACAAAATAATGTGTGGACACAAATACCCATACATCTATAACTATATGTTAAGGTAAAACATGTAAATTGTCATATAATTAAGTTGCACTAATTAATTTCAAAACAATAATGATGAAAAAATAACTTATATCTATCACTATAATAAACTCCCACTAAATTGAAGTAGACATAAACAAAAAACTAAAAAAGAAAAAAAAAGAATAACCTATTTATATTTAAGTTTTTATTACTTGTTTAGTTGAATTTTTATAAATGAAATTTTTAGCAAATGCAATTTTATTTAATTTAAGCTTATTTGGTTGTGTTCTGGATTGAGTTTATAGAGTATTACTTTCATTACAACTTTATATTCCAAATCGTCGACATCAGGTGTTGTAATTTTCATGACCAATAACTTTTGTATTTCAAATTATGTTTGAATCATGGAGCCTTCTACTAATGAAATAGATGAGAATGTAATATTTCACTACTAAAGAAAATAATATTTTTTTATGATATGGATGATGGCGTTATACCAAAATAATATATATACTTTGATGTGATTTTATCATTTTAAGCCAAGAATTACGAAAAGTTAAACATTTTGATCTTTTCAATTTTGACGAAGTGATGCAAGTAAGAATTATATAATTTTAGAGAGAATAAATAATAAGTTTATTCATGAATCTTCAAATTAATAGAGTGAGTTAATATAATAGATGTAGTTTAAGCATTTTTTGTTAAAATTTATTGTTTTAGATGTGTCATATCTTTTAGATGAAAATTTTAAAAAGGTTCTCATAAGCACTTATGTAAAAATTTAATTGATAATATTTTTATCATTTGTAAGTTAAGTATTAACGACATATCATGTATATGTGGTGTTTAATTAACTATGAATGTAAATATATTAAAATATGGAGAAGAAAAAAATTATAGACTAATGAGTTGTAATTTTATAGTTAAATTCAACATTGGTGTTTAATAAAATTTATAAGCAAACATGGCAAATATTTCGATTTGTTAAATTATGTTTATTTTTCTCATTTTTTAGATAATTTGATTAGATTACTTAGTTATGTCATATCTTATGATAAAAAGTTTATAAAAGAGTTTCTTGTGAACGAAAAAAAAGTAAAAGAAATAGTATCCCTGATATTAAATCAATCTAAACTAGAAAAACACTCTCTCTCTCTCTCTCTATATATATATATATATATATACACACACACACACACACTTGAGATAGTTACGAAAAATATAAAATAAATTAAAGGAGCTTCATGTAACATTAAGTATAATTAACTTCAAAATGAAAACGAATTTTAAATTTGTAAAGGAAAAGGAAGGAAGCAACAAAAATAATTTTGTTATTACTTTAAAGAAAAAGTGAAAAAATTCACAATAGAAATAAGTATGTCTATAAGTAGGTCTCCGGGAACCACCAGGAACCATTCATAGAAAAATTAACCACTTAATTATTTTACATAAATATGTATCTTTATGGCTTATTAGCTATGATATCTAAAATTAATGGGTAAAATTTAAAATTTATTCCTCTAATTATAAAGCTGACTAACCTTTGTGGTGATGTGCAGTTGGTCAATTTTACTAGAAATCATTAACAATCCACCTAAGATTAAAGTTTTCAAAAAAAAAAAAAAAAATTGAATGTCAAAGAAAACATAAAGTAAGACCTTACACAAAAACTCTTTTGAGTTGATGAAAAAAAACCGTATTAATGAAAGTATTCTATATATATTTAATTATCTAATCAGTTCTTAAGTCAGAACATCAAGAAATTTTCTAGCCTATTTAATCTTAAAAAAATATAATCTTGAAATTCATGAGTACATTGTACAACGCAATGAACATAGAGAACTAGAAGTCTAAATAAAAAATAAAAATCAAAAGAGAACAAAAAAATAATCCATGCATATACGAAAATAAGATCGTTTAAGCAACATGGTCATATATCAAGTAAAAAATTCTTTAGTGCTGATGATTTCTTAAAAGAAAGTGGCCTTAATTTTAAATCCATCTAAACTAAAGATAAGTACGTATATGTCCATATATATATATTTATATATATATATATATATGTATGTATTTATGTTTAAAATAAAGATAAATTAAATTAAAGAAGTTTCACGTAACATTAAATATTACTAATTTCAAAATAAAGGAATATAGAAAACAAAAAATACTTACAATTATGGTGTTTAAGCACATACATTTGGATGAAAAGTTTACTTCAAAAATTATTTTCATATTTAAAAAGAGGAAGAAGAAATAATAAAAAATAATTTTGCTATTATACTCTATATAAAAGTGAAAAGATCCACAATAGAAGTAAGTCTACAAGAACCATTCAAAAATTTTAGAAGGTCCTTAGTTGAAGTAAATGAAAATTAATCACTTAAAAATTATTACATAATTATGTATCTTTTTCGCTTATTAGCTTTGCCATAAAAAATTATTAGGTCAAATTTCAAGCTTTAGTCCTGTAACTATAAGGCCTGCTTGCTTTTGCGGTTATGTGCATTTGATTATTTTTACTTTAAATCATTGACAACATCCACCTAAGATGGGTTCTTTCAAAAAACAATAAATATCCAAGAAAACATAGTGTATGAGCTTACACATATAGTGTGATAATAGATCAAGCAAATTAACGTGATGCCAAAAGAAAGTACTGAAAAATATTCTAAGTATATTTAATCATCTAATTAATTCTTTAGTCATAGAACACCAAGAACCTTTCTAGCCTATTTAATCAAAGTATCAACAAATATAATTATGAAAATTCATGCATACGATATGCAACACAATGAACTTTAAGAACAAAAAGAGAATATTTTTATGCATACATCATAATAAGACCATTTAAGTTACACTATTATAAATCAAGCAAAACTGTTTTCTTTTTCTTTTCTTTTTTTTTTGTAAAAAAAATAACATTCCGATTCTAAGTTTATTTTATCTAATTATTTTTCTTTTCAAGATACACCTTAGTTTTTTTAGTTAATTCGATTTAATTAGATTATGATATATTTTCTTTTACAGATTCACATGTGCCACGTGCAATTCCAAAAACATAATCCAATCTGTTAACAACCGTAGAAATTACATAAACACTATCAATCCAAGGTTCAACTAATGATCAATGGTTGAAATAAGGGTGCTAGTCACCCATTACACCTAATACAATCAGTAAATTGAAAGAAATACGATAAGACATGATAAAATTATAGAATAAACCAAGAACTTGGGTTGAGGGATGGAAGGCCTTCAATTTTCTTCCCAATGGAGTCCTTGAGGATGATGGAGGCTGGAAAATGTGTTATTGGATGTCCAAAGATAGGTTAAATTCGAAATGGAACTTATATATATAGGGGAAGAGTTGTCACTTCAAGTTTAAGAAAAATCGCATTAAGAATTCTAAAACAGAGTAGAGGATCTCGGCCGAGATGCAAGTGTGTCTCGGCCGAGACGTGAAAAAGGGTTTTTTTCCTGGTGAATCGAGGGCTGATCTCAGCCGAGATGCAAATGTGTCTCGGCTAGGACGTGAGAAAGAGGATTTTAGGGCTTTTTAGGATTCGGCTTTTCTCGGCCGAGATTGGGTTTCATCTCGGCCGAGATCTTGATCTCTTGAATTTCTGGACTTTTCCTGGAGGGTCATCTCGGCCGAGATCTTCAGCTTCTCAAAACTTCAAGATTTCCCTGGGAAGTCATCTCGGTCGAGATTTGCATCCTGTCTCGATCGAGATTATTCTTTAGCTCTATCCTTTGTTGCCTCGATCGATCCACCGCCTCCGCGATCATTTGATGCTCTTTTTCGATCCCTTTGCACCTGTTTTAAAACAAAAATGAACCAAACACATTATTTTGCCCAATGAGAATAATATGCACGAAGTACACGTGAAATTGCACAAAAACAACACTAAAATGACGCTTAAAGCGGCCTAAAGTGTGTGCACGAACACATGTACCAAATCCCCCCAAACTTGAACTTTTGTTCGTCCCAAACAAATAAAGTAAAAGAATAAAGAACACGTGTTTAGGACAGATTTAAGTGGCAATCGATTTCAGATTATTTTCTTAAAAACAAGGCAAACATGAAAGTATTGAGCATGTGTGATAGGCAAAATCCACTGCTTTCTACACTTTGACATTCTCGACTTGAGATCCTCACCGGATGAGTGTATCTATCAACTCTCGAGTGTATTAAATGGGACATGTATACGATCGCATCGAAGTGCATGAAACGCCTACCATAGGCTTGCCAATCATCTAAACTCGAAAATGTACTTTAGATGTGTGGCAAAGAATCAAATAGGTCTTTAATGGGTTGTAATGTTTGGCTTGGGGTATGGTTGGGTGATTTTAGGTAAGAGTGACTATAAAAATGGACTAAACGAGTGGGCCCTACCCGTCTATCCTTCAAACAACAATCGCTCTTCCTCACTCATTCACTTCCAATTCAAATCGGCTCTAAGACTTGACTTCTTCACTTTATTTTAGCCTACATCTCCCATGTTTATCAATTCTCACATGAGATGTGTTCCTTAAAACTTTTTCAACCTTAAGAATGATAATCATAAGATGTTGTGATTTTTCACCGACCTCTCCAATTTAAACACTTAAAAAGTATATACAATGAACTCTTTCTTTTATTTTCTGATTTTTCGATTTTTCGATTTTTCTCGATTTTCGATTTTCTTATTTCATTCAATGGAGAGGCTCGTGTTCTTATTTCTTTACCTATTTTATGTGTTCCCCTTTCACCTTTCGACAATTTTCACTAGTCTACCCCAATTTGATCCCAATCTCCCAACCCAACTACCTTTCAACCGCCTCCCTCATACTCTTATAGTCCATTTGGTTTCAAAGGCTAAATGAAAGGGGATTGGCTTGTAAAGCTGGCAATCAAACAAATAAGCTTTAAGCTCAAGGGGCTTGACTAGAGACAATGTCAAATTTGGTAAGAAGGGGATATTTTCAAGCTTTTGAAATAGGTTTTGATCAAGAATTGCCTAATATCATTTTCAATGCCACAACATGTATCGACTTATTCAAAAGTAGAGAATTAGGACAAGTTCTAGAGGAAAATGCATGCATTTAATGAATTTCACACCGAAAGAAGAATTTGAAATACTCCAAAAATGGGAGTATCTATTTAGGCTAAAAAAAACTCACTTTGGCAAAGTTTTGATCACAAATCTTGAATGCAAGCTCGATTTTGTTTCAAAAGACTACCATGCTATATCATGTGCCATTTTTACAATTTTTGTTCAAAAAATTTCATCATTAACTAATGCCACAATTCTCATTCCTACACGGTTCAATCATTTTTTTTCTCAAACGGCCAACTTATACGCCTACCACCCCCTCCCCAAACTTGGTTGAAAACCGAGTTTGTGGAAAAGACGAGTACGAGTTGGTGCTCGTCGAATTTAACCAATTATTAACCATTTTATCCCAAACCAAGAACTAACTAACTATCTTAACAAAAATAATCCTACTCCTAAAAATATGCAAGGCATCAAAATTTAATAATGACAATATCGACATAACCAAAATAAACAAAAGACAGCAATTGGCCCACAGTGGGTCTCAGCCGAGATGCGTGTGTGTCCGAGATATCGTTCCAATATTTTGCCCCTATTCTGGACAAATTGATCTCCGCCGAGATGCTTTAGTGTCTCGGCCGAGTTAGGCTTCTAGCAATTTTTGGCCAGTTTGGGCTCTTCTGAATCTTATGCTTTATGTTTCTTGGCCGAGATGTGCTTCCAGGGAATTACCCTGTTTCGCCTGCATGACGTCTCGGCCGAGATTTCTTATGTGTCTCGGCCGAGATGGACTTCCCTGCACTTTTCCTTCATTTTGGTTCCCTTCACCCCCATTTCATGCTATCTCTCGATTATTCTAATTTATACTTGCACATTTCTCAACAAAAACATCAAATATGCCACAAGGCATTTATTAAGCTATTAAACTATGAATTTGAAAATGCAAAAATTTAAAGATACCGTCGGGGCGCCTCCCGACAAGCATCTTTGTTTAACGTCGTTGGCTCGACAGATGTTCACTTAGCTCAATGGTGGGTCTTCTACTTGTTCCTCTTCAAACGACATATCTTAACAGCCTTCGAAATACGGCTTGAGCAATTGTCCATTCACTTTGAAAATTTTGCCTGTTTTACCACTTTCTATCTCAATGGCCCCATGTGGATATACCTTCTTGACAATGAATGGTCCAATCCACCTTGATCGAAGCTTTCCGGGAAACAGTTTCAACATCGAGTGGTACATAAGTACCTTCTCTCCAACCACAAAAAAATTCTGGGATATTCTTGCATCATGCAAGGCCTTGGTCTTCTCCTTATATATCAACGCATTTTCGAAGGCCTCATTCTGAATCTCTTCTAGCTCTTGAAATTGACGTTTCCAGTGCACACCCGCCTCATCAAAACTCATGTTACATCTCCGGATGGCCCAATAGGCTTTGTGTTCGAGTTCAACCGGAAGATGGCATGATTTTCCAGAAACAAGGCGATATGGGGACATGCTTATAGGCGTTTTGTAGGCGGTCCTATATGCCTATAAGGCATCATCAAGTCTCAACCTCCAATCTTTCCGGTTTGGTTGGACGGTTTTCTCTAGCACCGATTTAATCTCTCGATTTGAAGTCTCGGCTAGCCCATTTGTTTGTGGATGATATGGAGTAGACACTTTATGCAAAACTGAATATTTCTTGAAGAGTGCTTCAATGGTCCGGTTGCAAAAATGTGTACCCCTATCACTTATGATGACTCTCAGGATCCCAAATCTTGCAAATATGTTAGACTTGACGAAGTCGGCAACAACCTTTGAATCGTTCGTACGATTAGCCTTTACTTCCACCCATTTGGATACATAGTCCACAGCCAACAAGATATAAAGATTCCCATAAGAAGATGGGAATGGGCCCATGAAATCCATGCCCCAGACGTCGAAAATTTCACACACCATTATTGGCTGTTGGGGCATTTGATTCCTTTGTGAGATGTTCCCCGTTCTTTGACACTTGTCACATGACTTGGAAAAAGTGTAAGCGTCCTTAAACAAGGTTGGCCAGAAGAACCCACTTCGAGAACTTTATGCGCTGTCCTCTTGGGACCAAAGTGTCCCCCACATGCATAGGAGTGACAAAAATCATGTATTGATGGGACTTCTGTTTCGGGAATGCACCTTCGTATGATTTGGTCCGAACCATGTCTCCATAAATACGGATCATCCCAAAAGTAGTGTTTCGCTTCACTTTTCAATCTATCTCTTTGGGCCTTGTTAATGCTATTGGGGTATACTCCTCTCACCAAGTAATTTGCCAAGATGGCATACCACAGGACACCCGAATCTGATGCCATGAATAGCTGCTCATCTGGGAAACTCTCTCGAAGAGGCAATTCTGTCCCCTCTTGGTTATTCTACTCAAGTGATCTGCTACAGAATTGTCAGCACCCTTTCTATCCCTAATTTCCAAATCGAACTTCTGTAATAGCAAGATCCAACATATCGGTCTCGGATTTGCTTCCTTCTTTGCCAACCTGAGGGCAGCATGATCAGTGAACACGATGATTTTGGCCCCAACTAGATAGGACCTGAATTTCTCGAGTGCAAAAACAACAGCAAGGAGTTCCTTCTCAGTGGTGGTATAGTTGGCCTGGGCCGGATTTAGTGTTCGTGAAGCATAATAAATTACATGTGCCACCTTTCCTCTTCTTTGCCCTAGGACTGCACCCACTACTTGATCATTAGCATCACACATTAGTTCGAAAGGAAGCTCCTAGTCGGGTTGTTGGATGATGGGAGGATTGACAAGCCTTTCCTTAAGCACATCGAACGCAATCTTGCATTCTTCATTTATTTCAAAATCAACGTCTTTTTGCAATAGACGACACAAAGGAGAAGCAATCTTGGAAAAATCCTTTATGAACCTGCGATAAAAACCTGCATGGCCAAGAAACGAACAAACTTCCTACACATTTGCGGGGTAACGAGAAAAGGCGATTATTTCAACTTTAGCTTTATCTACTTCAATTCCTTTCTCCGAAATCAAATGTCCCAGTACAATTCCTTGCTCTACCATGAAATGGCAATTTTCCCAGTTCAACAAGAGATTTTTATCAGTGCATCTTTTTAGGATTTTCACAATTCTCAAGGCAATTTTCTAATGATTTTCCATAAACACTAAAGTCATTCATGAAAACTTCAATGAAATGCCCAATAAATTTGGAGAAGATACTTACCATACACCTTTGGAAGGTGGCAGGTGCGTTGCAAAGCCCGAATGGCATGCGCCTCCAAGTGAATGTGCCAAAGGGTGTGAAAGTTGTCTTCTTTTGATCCTCTGGAGCAATCGGGACTTGGAAGTAGCCGGAAAAACCATCCAAGAAGCCGTAGAAGGGGTGGCCGGCCAATCTCTCTAGCATTTGGTCGATGAAGGGTAGTAGGAAATGGTCTTTCCTTGTCATAGCATTCAGCTTTCTGCAGTCGATACAGACTCGCCAGCCGGTCTGTAATCGAGTAGGCATCATCTCCACATCTTTTCCCTCTATGACTGTTATGCCGGAGTTCTTTGGGACCACCTGAGTCGGGCTCACAAATTTGCTAGCGGATATGGGATAGATGATTCCCATGTCCAACAGTTTGATGACTTCTTTCTTGACTACCTCCATCATGGAAGGATTGAGCCTTCGCTATGGTTCTCTACTCGGTTTTGCATCATCTTCGAGAAGTATGCGGTGCATGCATAAGGATGGACTTATTCCCTTTATGTCGGCAATAGTCCATCCTATTGCCTCCTTGTTTTGCTTGAGAACCTCAATCAATGCTTACTCTTGACTGTGAGTTAACTTCGAAGAAATGATCATGGGTAATGTCTCGTCCTCCCCAAGGTACGCATACTTGAGGTGAGAAGGAAGGGCCTTAAGCTAAAGAACAGGTGCCTTGATTGTAGAAGGTAGAGCTTTTTCTTGTGATTCCGGAAGGGGAATGAACTTCTGTGCATATCTTGGTAGGAATGACTTCGGTGCATCCATTTGTGCCATTGTTTCCACCAATGCCTCATTAGTCTCCCAAACCTCTTCTTTTTCCTTCTCTAACTGAGTGGTAAGCGCAACTTCCATTGGGTCCCTACATGATAACTCAAACAACTCTTCCACGAGAGGATCAATAACATCAATGGAAAATACAGAATGAACATCCTCTGAAAACCGCATTGCATCAAAGATATTGAAATTGACAATTCGACCATCAAATTCCATCGTGAGGGTGCCCTCACGGACATCAATCTTGGTTTGGAAAGTATTTAGAAATGGTATTCCCAACAAGATCGGTGTGGACATTGATGGATCGCCTTGCATGTCCATCACATAGAAATCAGCAGGGAACACGAGTTCATCAACTTCAACTAGCACGTCCTCGATTACCCCATCAGGATACGAAGTGCTTCGGTCGGCTAGTTGAATGACGACCCTTTTTTCCTTCAGTGTACCCAAATTTAAAGAATGAAAAATTGAACGTGGCATAACATTAATTGAAGCTCCTAAGTCGAGCATTGCACGTTCAATTTTACAGTTACCTATTTTGCACGGGATCACGAACATTCCAGGGTCTTTACACTTCGGTGGGAGTCTCTTTTGGAAGATGAAGGATACATTCTCTCCCATAATCACTTTTTCATTCCCCTTAAGCTTCCTCTTGTTGGTGCAGAGGTCCTTAAAAAATTTCGCATATCTGGGAATTTGCTTCACTGCATCTATCAGCGGAATGTTTATCTCCACTTTTCTGAACATTTCCAGCATTTCCTTATCTCTGTTTTTATTTGGGACCTTCCTGATCTAGCTGGGAAATGGCAGTGGTGGAGTTGAAAAATTGACATGTGGCTCCTGAGAATCTCGACCGAGATTGCCTTGTGTCTCGGCCGAGACAGGTTGACAGCACTTTTCTCCTTCAATCAGGGTTGCTTGATCTCGACCGAGATTCACTTCCTTCTCGGCCGAGATGGGTGGACAGGGAATTTCCTTTTCTGGACGATGTGGGCCATCTCGGCCGAGATCTTGATGTATCTCGGCCGAGGTTTCATTCTCAGCAGTCTCCTCTTCACTTTCGATTCTCCTCTCCCTGTTAGAGTGATGCCCGAGCTTTTTAGGCTCTCCAAGCATCACCCCACTCCTTAGGGTGATTGCACTAACATTCCGGTGGTTTATCTCGGGTTGTGCAGGCAGCTTTCCATTTTGAGCACTTTTCAGACGGGATACAGCTGATGATATTTGACTGATTCCTTCTGCAGTTGAAGCGTACTGCTTGCCAGGCTTTTCACTGTGTCGGAAAGGGATGGAACAAAGGGTACTGGCTCGGTGGGCTGTCTCTGCTGGAACATCCCCTAAGGGTAGGGGGGTCGATTGTTCCCACTTTGATCACCATGTTGATGCATATTTGGATTCTGATGCCCATACTTGAAGTTGGGATGGTCTCTCCATCCCGGATTGTACGTCTGCGAATAGGGATCATACTTTCTGCCGGCAGGGTTAGGATTGAAATTTTGAACTGCTTTGGCATGAGCCTCCATCTCTTCTCCAAGAATAGGACAAGTATTAGTGAAGTGCTCGGTTGTCTGATAGATTCTGCAGGGTCTTGGAGTAGGAGTGCTACCCGAAATCACTTTCTTCACTAGGTCGGTGAGCTGATCCAACCTTTCTTCAAAACTTGAATCGATAACATCTTTGACTCGTCTCACAGGCTCTCTACAACCGAACTGTAGAGTGTTGGTGGCCATTTTAGAGATCAATGCTCGGGCCACAATAGGGGTCTTGTCGACCAGAGCCCCTCCACTGGCTGAATCAATCATGTTTCGATTGGTTAGCACAACCCCTCATACCAATACTGGATTAACAACTGCGGGGTGATTTGATGTGGTGGGCAGCTTCCTACAAGCTTCTTGAATCTTTCCCAGTACTCGTATAATGTTTCCACCTGCATTTGCCTCACTCCACTAATTTCTTTTCGGATGTTGGTGGCCCGAGATGCAGGAAAATACTTTTCAAGAAACTGTGTTTCCATTTGATCCCAAGTGGTAATGGAACCGGGTGGCAAGTAGTACAACCAGTCTCTTGCAAGGTCTTTTAGTGAGAAAGGGAATGCTCTCAGCTTAATCTGTTCTTCAGTCACCCTCGTCGATTTCATGCTCGAGCAGACCACATGAAATTCTTTCAAGTGCTTGTGCGGGTCTTCCCCGGATAGCCCATGAAATGATGGCAAGAGGTGAATAAGCCCCGACTTGAGCTCAAAGGTGGTATCATTCCCTATCTCCGGGAATGTAATGCGCAAGGGTTCATTTGCAACCCTTGTGTTGGCAAGCTCCTTCATAGTTCTTTCCTGATTCTGTTCACCAGCCATCTCTTCCAATTCAATTTCCTCACTCTCTATATTCAAAGTTTAAAATGATCCTCGGATCTCCTCAAACAACCTTGCTCTTCTCCTCAATAACTTTTCTCGTTCAACTATCTCCGGCTCAAATAGAAGTCCTTTCTCCCCTTGTGAACGCAAGAACATTAACTACCTATATGAAAACAAGAAAACTAGAGAATATCAAATTACTAGATAAACAGAAAATAGATAAACAACTAATAAACTAAAAATAATGCTTTGAACAATAAAACAACACTATTCTTATCACTGTTCCCCGGCAACGGCGTTAAAATTTGGCACATATTGTCATACGTGACAAATTAAATTTGTATATATAGATGAATATATATATTAAACCTTAGCCTACAACTCTAACTGGTAGAGCGAAAAGTAAAGGTTGATCCCACGAGGAACGGCAGTCTAGTGTTAGTTCGATAGATCAAGCAATTATAAAATTTAAATAAGAACAGAAGCAAGTAACGAAAGCAATAAAGGTGGGGGATTTGATTGTCAAACTATAAACTACTAATAACTACCAAGAACAACCATTTAAACTATGACCAAATAAACTTAAGATTCAATTAACTAAAGATGACAAGATAAGTAGATTGATTTTTGGGTTTTTAAAGTATGATTAAAGTATTCAACCCGTAATCAAGTATCCCCTTGTTTGAAACAATCTATGTAATTAATGTCCTTACCCAATTGGTTAGCCTTAGAACTCCTAATCCAAGATTGACAAAAAGTTCTATCAATCTTGTTGTCTCTTAAGTATGATTAATCAAAATAAGCTCTTCAATTAATCCTACTCAACTTATCAAATCCTAGAACAAGCTCTTTCTGAATCAATAGTCGAGTGCATTAAGAATTAAGACAACGGAGTAGATTCGACATAAAACTCGTAAGTTCAGTTCTAGTGGTCGAACTCTATGTTATCCCTAATAAAATAAATCTATTGTTTGCTACATGGGAATCAGATTCATAACAATTAAGGATTATAAACCCAATTCTAGCAACACACTAAAAAATATCCAAATGGGCGATCAAACCACAATTCAATTCATAAGTGTGAATCAACAATCCCAAATAACATAGAACATTCCAAAAACATAATCCAATCGGTTAAGAACCGTAGAAATTACATTAACATTATCAATCCAAGGTTCAACTAATGATCAAGAGCTGAAATAAGGGTGCTAGCCACCCATTACACCTAATACAATCAGTAAATTGAAAGAAATACAATAAGACATGATAAAATTATAGAATAAACCAAGAACTTCGGTTGAGGGATGAAAGGCCGTCAATCTTCTTCCCAATGGAGTCCTTGAGGATGATGAAGGCTGGAAAATGTGTTATTGGATGTCCAAAGATAGGTTAAATTTGAAATGGAACTTATATGTATAGGGGAAGAGTTGTCACTTCAGTTTTAGGCAAAATCGCATTCAGAATTCTAAAACAGAGTAGAGGATCTCGGACGAGATGCAAGTGTGTCTCGGCCGAGATGTGAAAAAGGGTTTTTCTCCTGGTGAATCGAGGGCTGATCTCAGCCGAGATGCAAATGTGTCTCGGCCGAGGCGTGAGAAAGAGGATTTTAGGGCTTTTTAGGGTTTGGCTTATCTCGACTGAGATTGGGTTTCATCTCGGCCGAGATCTTGATCTCTTGAATTTCTGGACTTTCCCTGGAGGGTCATCTCGACCGAGATGCAATGCCTGTCGCGGCCGAGATCTTCAGCTTCTCAAAACATCAGGATTTCACTGGGAAGTCATCTCGTCCGAGATTATCCTTTAGCCCTGTCCTTTGTTGCCTCGATCGATCCACCGACTCTGCGGTCGTTTGATGCTCTTTTTCGATCCCTTTGCATCTGTTTTAACACAAAAATGAACCGAATGCATTATTTTGCCCAATGAGAATAATATGCACGAAGTACACGTAAAATTGCACAAAAAACAACACTAAAATGACACTTACAGCGTCCTAAAGTGTGTGCACGAACATGTGTACCAATGCGTATATCATTAACTGCGCTGAAGCAGTTTTTCTTTCGCTGAGGAAATTATGATGGTTTGTATTTGATCAATGCACCCATTGAATCATAGCCACTAATTCAAATCATTTTTCCATTAATGAATCTAAACCGTTCAAATTGCACCGATTTCTTGCTAAGTGAATCAAGAGTAATTCATGATTATCTAAATTTACAGGTTACATATACCTAAACTTATAAATTTGGAAAAGACTTTTTTATCATAGTTTTTTTTTAAGAAACCCTAAAAGATCCAAACAAACTCAGATCTTTAAAGCTTTCTTCTTGAACAAGCTCCAATGGCATCTACAAAATCAACTCCAACCAAAGATAACTCTAACTTCATTAAAGGACGTCTTGCATCGCTCGAGTATCTATGGATACGGATGTTAGAGAGAAATAGAGCATCTCAGTTGATCGAGGTAATATGGAGATAATTATCTTCGAGTCATATGAATTTCTTCCTTGGTGCCCACACACCAAGGTACTCGGAAGACTTGGTGGAGTAGTTCTCTACAATCACAAAGGTCACTCGCAACTCCAGGGGTGAACCAACCACCATCACGGTGGTAGAAAGTAGTGTTGAGATTACTCATGCTGCATTACTAATATCTATTCCTTGATGGAGGAAGGATTGACTCCGACACAACTGAAGATCTATGGTGGAGATCTACTGCTTGAATGCTGAAAGGTATTTATAGGTGACAAGCAAGCATTAAACGTTCATGAATCATGTACCAAGGTCACTTTTCTCCCACAGCTTGGGTTTTGCACAATATATTTGGTTGCAGTATAGAGTGCAAAATTAGGAGTTATGATAAGTTGATGATCGCTTGTGGAAGGAGGAGCCAGTGAATTGACCACTGCTTCCTTTCACCCGTCTAATGGAGGAGGTCACGAAGAAGAATGCCTGCAAGTGCTACGGAATCATGCTAAACTATGTTTTATACCGTCTCGGTATCGAGATTAGTGAGTTGCAAAGGGAAAATGGATTGGTGGTATAAGAGAAGGTAGCAAGCGAATGGATGATGAAGAGGGAAGGTTCATCCACGTGTGACCGCACTGTTGGGTGCAGTCAAATAAGATTATTTTTTTAACCTAACTATTCCTAACAGTAGCTAGAGCAAGCCAGGGTCGATCCCACAGAGAACAGGAATTAACTAAATAATTGTACTAACCAATTCTAAATAATTACTAATAATATAAATATAATAAGGGGGAGTTTTGATTCGGTTTAATTAACAGGTACGCTTAGCTAACCCTTGTTACCCCTTAAGTTTAATTAATCCTAAGAACTTAGCAATTAATCCTATCCAATCAAGTAGTCCTAGGAGACGCTCGCTAGAACAATATTAATCAGACGCATAGGGAATTAAGGAAACGGAGTAGGTATGGTGTTGTACTCACGAACGCGGTACAAGTGACCGTGACTTTATGTTATCCTAGCGAGTAACCACTTTTTGCTACTTTTGGGCACAAACGCATAACAATTAGGGATTATGAATTTATGACCCAGCGACAACTATATGCCTATTACTAGGGTGATCAGTCCACATAACAAACATATAAAAGATAGAGTAATCCAATAACACAAGTAATCTTAGAACATAATTAAATTAAGCAATTACCGAATCAATTACATAAATAACAGTCTAGGGTTCAACATAGTCAAAGACGGGAAAATAAATGCTTAGCCGATCATAGCGATCGCTAAGAACAAACTAATAAAAGAAAACATAAAACTATAAAACTATAAAACCCGAGTCGTTAAATCTTGAGTCTTCTGGTTCTTCAGAATTTCCAAGTCCGCGCTCTCGAATCAATGTCAAAGTATAATTTTCGGACTTTTGGATCTTCTATTTATAGTCGAGGATGAATTAGGCTCAATTTGGGCTAGAAAAGGATTAATCCGCGCATGTCTTGGGTTGGGCCATCGCCTGTCTCGGCCGAGAATTTCTGGCTCGGCCGAGCTCCCTATAAAAGTGGCTCGGCCTAGAATTTATGGCTCGGCCTAGAATCTTCAACAGCCACTTTCTACGTCTTTCACTGACCTTCAAGCTCGGCCGAGACCAATTCCCAGCAAACTTGGATCAATTTCCGCTCGGTTTTTTACGTGCGATACTTGTTCTCTCATTCAGTTTAAGTCGAGTTCGACTTTTTGGTCTAATTTCAACTTAATGCTTCAAAACAAGTCAAAAAACATTAATTTTTCCAATAATACCAATACGATCAATACACGACTAATTATGCATGCAAATGTTACTAACTAGACAATTTAATCGACCTATTATGCACGCATAATTACGTGTACCAATGTGCCTACCGCTCCTGTTGAAAAAGTGGAAGATTATGACATTCAAACCCCCTTCAAGAAGAGATCTCAATGGTTGAAATCTGTAAAAGAATCTATCATTTCTTCTAGGGCCGTTGAAGAAGAATAAGAGGAATAGAGTAGTGCTGAAAAGAAACCCTTACAAAAGAAACCAAGAAGGTTGACTAAAGCCCACCTCAAGACAACCATTATCAGGCAACTCTTTGATGAGCCTGAGGCGGCAACTTCACCACCATGATCACCGTCTCCTGATCGTAACTCAATACACAAGATGCAAGGACAAGAGAACTTAACTCTTTCTTCTTGTGTTGTTCTCTCTGTTCCACCTCTTAGCCAGAACCCACCGCCTGATATTTCCACAACCCAAGAAGAAGTAGTAGTAGATACATCAAATCACTCTGAACAGTTACTAGTTCAAGCAGAAAACCCAGCAGGCAGCCCCAGCACACATCACAAGCAGAGGCTGAACCTTGTATGGTAGGGAATGAACAACCTGCAATAAGTGATGAACAAAGACTTTCTGCCTAATAAAATTCTACCCCTCCCCACCAACATGAAGACGATAAGCTTATAGAGGAGCGACTAGAGGCGAAAATGGAAAGATACTACAAATGGTGCTCTAATAGGGTAAGGTTGTACCCTGCCATCTTAGACGGGGACAATTAGGGTGAGGAAGAAGAATGGGTCACCACCTAGGCACAATGTGAAGACATGTTGAACTGACCTCCAAAAATTTTTGTGATTGCATTAGGGCCACAAGAATAGTTTGCCTACAGGAAAAGACGGCCTTATAACGCCATGCTGAAGACAGTGACTACGATGGTGAAGATGAAACTAAAAGTGATAAGGTGGCTGGCCAAGTACTAAGGCACACCAGAATGGAAGCCAATCGGAGGAACGAGGTTCCATTGGTAAGGGGACCATGAAGCTCGTTAAAAAAACGTGCTAATAATTCTACAGCAGTACAACCAACTGTTGTAGAAAGCTTTGAGGAAGACTGATGAATGTGGAAAAAATACCATTTTTTGTGCATATTTCACTTTCATATCTTTGTGAGAATTGCAAATATTTATCATGTCTAAGTGTGATTTTGTGTGAAAGTGCATTTCGGGTTGATTTTTCTTTTTGATATGATTTGATGCGCTTTTGGGTGTTTTTGAGTCGTATTTTGAAGGTTAGGAAAATCTGGAAGATCAAGAAGATCGATTGCACCCATTTTCTCACTCTAGCCCACATCCTGATGCCCAAAATAAGCCGCAGTCAGACCTGAATTAGTCACCAAAAAAATCCGTGAAGGAGTCGAGCCAAGAAAATGGGTGGAAAGGCCTCAAATTGACAAAAAATGGAAAAAGAGGTCAATCGCGCACATGTCCCTATCTCGACCCATATATCGAGGCCCAAACGGTCCCAAATAAGATCCTAAGGAAGCTTGACTTAAATTTCATCGAGTCATAAACAAAAATTGTGAAGAGGTCGGGATGAGAAGACAAGAGGAAGATACTCGAAATGGCGACGAAAGACGAAGACACACAAAAGCAAGGGACAAGGGCAACTGAATAGGCTACCAGTGTGGTTGCTGGTCCGGCGGTCTTAATAGAATGGCCTAGAATTTACACCTCAAGCCGGTACCGGGCTCACAGCCGCCGATTGCCGGTCCGACAGACCGAGCTGTTCTTGCCCGGTTGCCAATTTCAATACACCTTCTCTATTTTTCGACTGTAACTCTCTCATCTGAACCCGCAATCGAGTGATTCAAGATGCCATGCGACTGCAAGATGAAGATCTACAACTTTGGTATTTAGGCTAAAGCTAATTCAGCACTGGTTATTCCCAAAATTTGTAAGAAGTAGGAGTCAAGCGCCCCCGGTGCTCAAAACCGAAAATTGGAGCCTTCAAGCCCTTTTTAACTATGAATTTACCTTTGTACCCTTAATGAGATTGTATATTCTGCTATTTTTAGTGTGAGAGTGAGGGGAAGAGCCCATATATTCATTCCTCACTCCCATTTGAAAACACAGCTCATCTGCTAAAATTCTAGTCTTCTAATTACTCTCTATCTCTCTCTACAATTTCTCTCCCATTTCTTTCTAGAAACTTGGGTTCTTCACTAGTTCTTCAAAAATCCATTAAGGTTATAGAGTTCTTAAGGAATTTTACGGCATTTTAGGAGTTTTTTTAGAGAAATTCGATTACAAACAAGAAACTTAATTTGTTTCAAGGAATTTGATAACAAGTAAGGAGATAGAAAGACATAAGACTTAGGAAAACAAGTGATGTTTCATTTCACTTGCCCTAGGCTATGCACTAAGGAATTTCTTCACTTCAACCCCAAAACATTCTTATGTGTGTGACTTTGGACGAATCACTTATTATTCAAAATCCTTGACTATAGGTGATTCAACTCGGTTCTTTTTAGAAAGTGGCCACGCACTCACCTGGTGTAGGTGATGCGGCCCTTCTCTTCCTTAAGCCAACTGATCTTTCAAATTTTAGTTTCTTATTCTCCTTTTTCTACCAAGCTTAGTCCAAAAGAAATAAATTGTTATTCTAGTTTTGGTTCGATTAACACAAAATACTCTTTTTGAGTCCTTTCAAGATGCATCAACTACAACACACTTGACTCTTTATTTTGAGCTTTCTTTTATTTTATTTTTTTCTATGTTTCATACAACGTTTTTTTTTATGCTCATTTCAACAAGAGAGTACACAAATGTTACCAGAATTTCTTACAATCAATGAAATACAATAACTTTACCCGGCGACCTAAGCCACCTTGTGACTCCTCCTACGTCTCCTTCATTTTTTCACCTATAGCCAATTCATTCTATGTTTTGCTCAATGCCCTTAGTCATGTAGTGTGTGTTTTGGAATCAAAGTGATGCCCACAAGCAACACAACGCCTGGGTAAGTTATTTTATTTCGTAATCCTATTTATTACTCCAAAATTCTCTCCCACTTCTCTCTGGAAACTAGGTTTCTTCATTTGATCTTCAATAATCCATTAGGGTTCTTGAGTTCTTGGAGAATTTTAGGGCTTTTTAGGAAATTGTTGGAGGAATTCATCTACAAGCATGGATTGAAGATCATTTTGGCTATTTATACAAAGACTTTGATTTTCTTTCTCTCTTTTTCATTTATTGTCTTGCCTTTATTACACCCCTCCCCTACTTCATTAAATGCTTAGTTTATGTATTTATTGTACTTTGATGATTGTATTTTTGACTTGTGAGTAGTAGATTGTGGTTTCTAGAGTTGGGAGTAACCCAACCCTAGGGTTTGATTTCTTGGTTGATTGTTGGTTGATTTATGGGTGATTTATGGGTGAGTGATTGAAATTCATGTTGTGGCATTGTATTGCTTATACCATAGGCGTAGCTAACCTAAGGCATATCGGTTCTCCTCGAGGGCCCATGCGGACAACGGGAAATCTCGAATCACAATAATTGATCTAGATGGATATCCTAGGGCCTCGCTCCCTAGGCAATATTCACTTGGGGTGGGGATTTTAGGATTAATTTGATTATATTCTTGATTTGTTTGCCTTTCGCCTAGTAATTCCGTTATCAGTCTTTAGTAATTGGAATTAGGCTGAGTTATGGTTTAATCGGTTAATTTGGTGAATCCCTCTTATTTTCCCACTTGGATTTCTAACTTGGAACATGACCTTCCATCACAACCCTTGAGTAAATCGGTAATCACTAGAATTAAATCCTAGGTTTAGGATGAGAACATACCTTAGAAACCCATCATAGTATAGAGTAACCCTTTCATTTGTTTAATTACTTTTGTAGTGTTCATCATCTTTCAAACTTCCACTATGCCTAATTTAATATTGCGAGAGACCTTTGGTGTGCTCCACATGATATTCTCCTTGTGGGTTGACTTTTAACTACCTCTGTCTTAACCCCGTACGCTTGCGGGCTAAGAAAAACTTTCTCTAACCTAACCGTTTTAGAGAGGTTTAAGAGACAAGTTCAAAGACTGAATTCCACTATTTGCTGATTTTAGAGTTAGGCATATGCCAATGAATCTTTTGTACGAGAGGACACTGTAACAAGGGAACAAAAACCTCTCAAGATACCTATGAAGCTACCAAAAACAAAGAAGAAGTAGTTGAGGCAGATGTTGCTGACGATAATGAATCTACTATTAATGAAGTGGTAGTAGACAAGGTAGCAAGCCCTTCAAAGATCGCCGATGAACCTATTGTAGGAGAGATTGCAGTAGAAAAGGCAGTGCCCATCTCTAAACACCAAGTATACATGTGCCAGGAAGTACAAAAGTGAGATCTTAGAGGTAGTAGGAGATGTAGAAACTACTTCGCAGCAGCAGGCAACTGAAGTTGAAACACCTAGTAACCTCGTAGAAGTTGCAACACCTTCTACTGACGACCCAATTCATACTGTTGCTGAAGTAATTATTCTTGAAGACACACTAGATTCACAAACAGTAAGATGAACAACTGCTGGATACAATGATACTCCTTCCAATTTTAATGCAACTGAGGAGTAAAAAAATCTATTGGAAGATGAGGATATGTAGATTGATCCAGCTATTGATAATGTTCTTGTCAAGCCAAACACTAAAGTGCCACCTAGTATGGAAGACATAGTAGATAAAATGGAGGCTATAGAGACAAAACAAGAAGTGGAAGAAGTTATGGCAAAGGAGAAGGCTGAGCAAGTTTAGCAAATGAAGCAGCAACTCAAGCCATGGAAGGACGATTGACTACAGAGCAGATGCTCTATGTATTGATGCAGGACCAATAGATGTTGCAGTGGCCCAACCAATGGATGCTCAACAAGGTTTGACCAAGGATTCAGTTGATGCAGTTTGTACTGATGCAAACCTCACAAATGAAGCTGAGACTTAAGAAAAATTAGATGCTGGAGTAGAAGTTGAGATGCATACTCAAGCTACTGGACAATCTCATGGAGCAAAAAAAGAGGCTGCAATTGAAAGTTCACATGTTGAAGAGATAAGGAGACCACTAGCTCTAACTCCAGCAACCCCAACTACAGTTCTGAGGATGAAATGGATATCCAAGGGAGAAATATACTATCTTCTTCCAAACATTTCCACTCACAGAAGCAGCTCAAGCACCTATCTGCTGCAGCACAGATGATAGCCACACGACGGAGAAGTCTCATGAGAGTGATAACGAAACCAGAGTGGGAATTAGACAATCCCATGTGCATTTAAACCTGCCAATTAGTGCTGCTATGCAAGAAGTGCTAGAAAGATTTGAACGTACTATGTCAGCAACCGAGTTCTCAGTACAACAACAACATAGGGCAATGAGCAATGACGGTTCTGGGGATACTCAAAGCTCTTGGATATGTTTGCGAAGAAGTATCTTCAGTTCAAAAGAGCATGAAAGACCTGAGAAACTAGTTCGTGAATGAATCACGAGCTGAAAGGCATTGGATGGAGGAACTTGTCCGAATATTCAACAACTTCATCAATGAACCAGTTACTGGCCTCGCATCCACAATGAAGGACGGGTTGAAAGACTAGAGGGATTACAGTCCTTGAAAGATGAATTCTCCCTATTGTGGCAATAGAAGGCCGAGAACAGAACAATATTGGTCAATATCCAGAGGATACTAGAAGCTCATACTGTAATCAATATTGATGATGTCAAAAAGGGGGAAGAAGAGGAAAGGTCAAGGTATGCTAAACAACATTAAAGAGAACAACAAGAGATGTTCATTATTGAACAACAAAGACAAGAACAGGAAACCAAGGCGATGATACATGAATGGAATACTCGCAAACAATAAGATTTTGGAGATCTTTGTAGAAGTCAGATGTAAGGGTGCAGAATATCCTTGAAAAGGAAAATTCTAAACTCCATGATATCTATCTTGCTACAGCATGGTTCCTGATCGATCTGTTCCCAGAAAGTAGCCTGCCACCTCAAGTGAAAGAAACCAAGATGCCACTCTAAACCTATCAATCCTCTCTCAATAGGAGTACTGGCTGCAAGACGATTGCTCAGAGCAGCAACTAGAGGATCTTTGTACTTATCAAATCCCAACAAAGAGATTTCCTATTGAAGAGGAAATTGATCATTAGAGGTTGGCTGAAATTCTCAGAGACTTCCATTTCAGATTGAGCTTAAAAGCTTGAAGTGGGATAAGTACAACATTTTGCCTTCTGATGATTGGCGGTTGACAAAAAAACTCACTCCTGAGGTGCGGCTTGAATACAGGAACATCGAACATAAGATGTACACTGAATGGTGGAGGTACATTTAGAATGATCCTGATAGATCTAGAAGGAGCAAGGATCTGAGGGATGAAGACAAAGCAAGACACAGAAGCAAAAAACATGTCAATCAGCACTTCACAAAGCATCACAGTAAGAAGAACAAACAGTGACTTACTGCTGGGTAATACTTTTCTTGTCTAAGCTCAGGATGTAAGATTGTTTTTTCTTGGCACATGCGGCACATGCTTACTATAACTGTAATAGATAGACATATCTAATGAAAATAGTTATCATTATTGTCAAATGATTACAGCTTGTTAATTTACATCATGCATATATCATTTTAAGTACCTTATGATGAATTACTGTTTATTTTAACAGTTTGTTGTTTTGTGACTTTAAGCATGTTTTTGCTTAGAGTTTTGACATCATCAAAAAGGGGAAATTTCTTAGGAAATTTATGTTTGATGATGACAACACCTCTTGTAAGGTAGGAACTAATGCCCCCACAAATTCTATAAGTCGTTGTAATGTATAGGGCTAGTTTTACTTAGGTAGAACTCGAAGAAAGCAAGCAACAAGATCATCAAGGTTAATTCAAGCAACAAGTTCGAAATCACAACAAGGAACAGAGACTGCAGTGAGCATGCAACACGGTTGTCTATACCCATCCAACATACGACGTTGCTTGTAGCAAGGAAGGTACAACAACAAACAAGCAGGAATCATGTCCATAGTGTCAAGGTCAAGATCAAAAGTCGGGGAATTCGAATTAAAAAAAATATAGCCAGTAGAGACAAGATTCAAACCTTGTACTGACTACCTAGTTGCGTGAGGACACTGTACCTAACATAAAGCAAAAGCAACACCAGACACTGCCACCAAGATGCAACCACTCTGAACATCTCCCTACAAGAAAGGACAAATGACTCTTTGTCATACGAAGAGCATTAAATGTCAAAGGGACTAGTTCTCACTCTTCAACGAGAAGGAATCTCAATTGCCATAAATAGAAGAAGATGGAGGACGAAGCAAAGATTACTGAAAACTCAAGCATTACTTCGCATCAAGCACTAAGGCATTCTTTTCAAAGCTTCAATGCATATACACTCTGATATCATACCAGTATTAATGCAAAGTATATAAGAGCAAGATAGCAAGCAACAAGCACACATGTGAAGATCTAAGCTACAGCAACTCTCAAGTCAAGCTACCTCTCAAGCTTTGCCTTGGTCCTAACCCTTCTCAAACCAGGAAGCTTGTCCACATGACAACTAATATTCAATGGTGGTTTTTAATGAGGCAAACTGGACCCCTCTTTCGCTGAGAGGGTCCACAAGATGCTACTTTCAACATCTTTGGTGTGATGTGGTTTATTCTATGCCAGGCAACTCATTCACTACAGTCCCTCTTCCACGGCTTCTGCTTAGCCCGTCTTGTTAGCTGCCACAACTCGAACAGCGCTGCACTCCATGCCTTTCGGCCTTGCAGCATTTCTTCAGTGGAAGGAGTTGATCTGGCCTTTCTTTCCATTTTAGTGTTATATTTCATGTTTGTAGGAGGTTTATGTTTTTTCATATTGCTAGTTTGAGGAATTTATTTTGTTCGAGTTACACCGACATGTCAGTTTCTTTTGCCCTGCTTACATTTCATGTCGGTATGTGGGCTCTCTTCTTTACTTTATAGAGAGATAGGAACTTTCACTTTTTTGTTTTTGCCTATTTGGCTTTTTATATAAGCAACTATTTGATCTCAAGTGATATTCAAGTGTAGAGGCAGCTATCAGAAGTTGAAGAAAAACTTTCATTAAACTAATCTCACGAAAGGTTTTTGAAACAGGGAGTCTTTGTTTGAATCAGGGATTCAAATTTGGCTACTTAACTAAGGAATGTGTGTACAATAGAGGAGTAGCCTTCCCAGGATAGTCAAAATTACTACAAGAGCTAAGTTGGACTTAGACTTCAGAGTAGCTAAGTTGTACTGTGTTTAAACTTCTTAGTGCATTTTCCACTGTGTGAGGGGAAAGTGGACGTAGAAGGATTACCCCCACCTTCGAACCACTATAAACTTTGTATCTACTTTTATATTGCTTTTATTTACTATTGTTGGCATAATACATATCTACTGTATTGGTTTGTAAGAAAACGTTATGCATATTCAATTGCACGTAAAACTCCCTTGAGAATTTCTTAGTGTAAGTTACTTAAGCTCAATTTATTTTGTGCTTACTGCCTAATGTAAGCATACTATATTAGCTTTGTTACAAGAACAAGCTGCTTGCAGTAAGCAGCAACCTTGTGCTCAAAGTACTTGAAAAAGTGAAACCGAGTTAGAGGTTTATTCATCCCCCTCCTCCGAAACCTTTACCACTTGGGACCAACAAAAGCTAACACGGATGGAAGTGCTGAAAGTATGCCTGGTAGGACTTTTGGAGGTGGGCTTTTTCTGAGCTATAGGGGCTTCTCTCTTGGTGGCTTCTCGGCCTCTTTTGGATGAGGTTTCACCTTTGAAGCGGAGTTAGAGGCTGCTATTTCTGTTGTTGAGATTGCTTCGGATAATAACTGGCGCAAGCTCTGGTTGAAATGTGATTCTATATTCGCTATTCATGCCTTCCAATCTAATTTCCTTGGATGTTCCTTGGAGACTTCGAGCTTGTTGGCTCCGGGTCTTGCACATGATTAAATGTATGGTGTTCCAGATTTCCCACACCTTCAGAGAAGGAAAGCAGCCGGTGGATGCCCATTTCAAGCTTCGGACCATCTTCACTAGGTGGAATCCATTACCACCTCATGTTCTAGAATAATCACTTAGTGAATGAGTACACTAGACTCTTGGCCCGGCCCGGGTTTGGTGGTGTCATCTTGATGGCTTATTGCCGTTGTTTAATTCAGTTGCTCCTTCCCCGATTGGTTCTTGATTTCAGGTTTTGCGGGTGGAGGACCACAACCATCTTCATGTCGGAACTAGCCCAACCTCCCCAGTGTTTAATTTACACGTTCGACTTTCTTGGAGGAATGGGATTAGAGTATCTTTTGGTAGTGACGATTTATGCCTTTGTTCAGGCCTTGTTGTTGGTACTCTTTTTCTCACTATTGGCCTTTTTCCTTTGTATTTTTCCAATAGTGGGTTATAAAGAGGCCAACAGGATCTCTCCTACATTAGGAAGATTCCTTATGCTTTGCGAAGCATTAGAGACTCTGGTCTCTTCTGGCGTGTATTCATGTGTTGAACGCCCGACTTTTCTGCCGATTGGGGCCAATGGACTTGATTGTCCCTCCTCAGCATTCATTACTCCATATAGCATCGGACATGATGCTCATCGCGCAATTCATATTCCAGTTTGTTTAGTCCCCGCTCAGCATTCCCTGCTTCTCATAGCACCGGACATGATGGTCATCGCGTAGTACTCCTGCCTCTATTGCGTTATTTGCTTTTATCTAGCTCACTATCCGATTGTGGTAGTTTCTTTGGTACACTTAATGTATTTTGGTTTCATCCTTAGTATAGTTTTGTTCACCTTGTTTTTATGTTTCGGTTCTTTGGAGCCTTGTAGTTCTTGGTAGCTTATCAACTTTGCCTAGAGCATTAGAGTCTGCTAATTCCTTGTCATATCTTGTTTTCCTTTATTTTATAAAAGCACTATTAAGCAAATATTAAAAGCTCAAATCAACTTGATTAGAACAAACCTCCAGTAAACATAAATATAGAATTACATAAAGACAAAGTCTAATGTGCACCAGCTGCACAAGGCAATTGGAGTGGGTATCACGATTTATTGTTAAGGGTATCACTTGTTCTAGGTAAATGTATTAATATCTTTATCCAGAACAAGTATTACCTTTAAGCATAAACATTAATACCTTTTCACTATAATATCTTTATCCAGAACATGTAATACCTTTAGACATAAATACTGATAACTTTTTGTCCATGACCCGGATTACACAGTTCTAAGATCCAAAGATCCGTGCAATTGGTATACAAGAGACATCCTCTCACATAAAACACTACAAACATCTATCAAATTATAAGTATAAACTATTTATATAAATTCTATTGGTAGTTTTATCTATTGATAGTTGAACATATAATAAAAACAAAATAAAATAATAAACATTATTTCTATAAAATAAAAATAGCTAACATAAACATTTCACATCCAACCACATCCAAGCATCGTCTATAATAACTTTGGCACGAATTATTCCCCTAAAATTGTAACAATAATTTGGTAAGTTTTTGACATTTTAGTAAGTTCATAATTTTCTTACATTTTCTAAAAATGTAAATGACTTTTTATTGTTAATTTTATTTTATGCATAATACATCAAATTTATTTATATTTTCATATCCTTAATTTAGCATTCATATCATAAATATTAAATGATATATTTGAATTAAAATAATAAACTATTTATTGGTAATTATCTTAGTTAGATTTGAGGATATATAGTGAATTAGACTATGATAAATGTTTAAGTTGCAGCTAATAGTGAATTAGACTATGATATTGGGTTTAAGTTGCAGCTAAAAATTAATAAAATAATCCCCTTATAAAAAAAATATTAGTTGAGTTTTTTAAAGTAAAACAAATTGATTTATTTTATTTGACACAACTTTAAATATTTTCATTTCTTAAGTTCCACCGGGGATAAAAATCATTTTTTAATAATGAAACTCCTATTCATTAAAGACGAAAAGTTAATATTTAATTTATAAACAATATATTAAATTATTACAGTTGTTGTGTGTATGTATATATCATAATTATTATTGTGATTTTAGTGTTTTCAATCCGTTTAGTTTCACCATTTTTTATTTAAGGACATTGTCTTTGATCATTTTAATTTTGGTCCTTTAATATTAGTTACATATATTATTATATTTTCCACTTTGCAACCTAAATTATGATATTTGTTACACTTTTCAATTTCTTTTACGTGAACCAACCTCCACTTTATATTTTTTACAGTTTGCAACTTAAAAAATATTTTGTCACACTAAGTACAACTATGTCTTTTTTACTCGTGGCAACCTAATAATTTTTTTGTGTATTAATCAATTTCTATCTTAAATAAATATAACATTTACAATAAAATTATAAAATTTAATTGAATAAAATTACAATACCAAATAAAATATTTAAATATTTTAAAGAACTCATACACTTTAAAGTTTTCATTGGAATTATTTAATAATTTTTAAATTTTATTTTCTTAATGCTATGATTTATCTAAATATAAGGAGTGTTTGAGTATATATGAAATCACTAGGTGAAATGGTCAAGGTTGGAAATGAAAATATAATTTTAGAAAGTATCATTGAAATATTTATAGTTAGAAGTTAGAAATGTATTTAAATATATTAAAATACCTACACATATATAAAAGCTATAACAAAGTTCAAATTGTAAACTTCATTTTCCTAGCAAAATATTTTGTGTTATTTTTGGTTATTTATACAAGTGTTAACATCTTATTTGTCTGTTTTTTTTTTTTTTTTCCTTTTTTCTAAAAAAAAAGTCCACATTCCCAAATTCTAAATATATTTTTGTATCTTAACCATTTTTTACGTATTAAATATTAAATTAGTCATCTTTCATGAACTTTAATTTGACACTGATATCATATATATAAAAGTGTGATATATTGTATTAAATAATTGTTTATTGGTTGTTTATTTGATTAGATCAGAGTACTTATTGTAGATGTTTATTGGTGTCATATTTAGGCTCCAGGGTACGAATTAGTTAAATTTATTTTCTAAATCAATATTTGATAATTTTATTTTTAAATAATTTAATTAGTTAATTAATTTTATTTACCTTTCTATCTTTATTTATTTCTATAAATTAATCTATATCAATACTAATATACATATAAATACTTGTGTGTATGTGAAATAAAATAAAATGGAGCCAAATATGTAAGAAAAGAAAATAATATTCTCATCCTATTGTAAATTGAATATTTTCAAGGATTTTATTCATGTATGTCTGTCCCTAAAGATAAGTTATATTGTCAACATTCTGTCACTTTGTATCTCCGTCTACAACTCTTTTCAAATTTTTAAAATAGTAACAACTTTTTTGTTTCTCATCTATGTTTAATATAATATATCAATTAATCATCTTTTTACGTTCTTAAGTTGAATTTTTTTTTTTTTTTTTGGATTAGACTTTTTGTATGCTTAATGAAATTATATAAAAATAAATTAATTGACTATTTTTAATAATAAAAACATGAGATTATTTAAAAAGAAAAATATAATTCTCTTTTAAATTATTAAATTTATTTTATTATTATCTTATCTTATTTTGTTAATAAGTTGTGTGCTATTATCTTTGTGTTTGTTTTAACATATATTAATAATTAATTTAATTATTTTTTATTATTCGCATAGGTTAAAAATAATACAGACTGACTATAGATATGTTTAAGTTTAAAAAAATTATTTGTATTATTTTAATTTTATTCCATAATAATAATTAATTTATATATATATATGCAATCCGAAAATTGCACCGGAGAAATGGATATTCACGTTATTTAAAATTTTACTATATACAATTTAAAGTTAATAAATATTCATTTTATGAAATATACAGCGTTCACATTTTTAAATAGTAAAATCATATAATCTTTAATTTAGTTAAAAAAAAAATATGTTCTTGCACGGTACCCAAGTAATACTGCTCACTAGTTAATTCCCTTCAATTAATCGTCTCCCTCAAATCTCATCATTTTCTTCTTTAATATTGCGAGGGAGACTAGGGTCAAGTTTTCCCATGAATCCCACTACTTTTCTAATCATTTAAGAGAATTTTTTAGACTACTATAGTAAAGTTGAAATTTTGTTTTATTATTATTTAATAAGCCAAAACTTAAACTAAATTAAATTACTATTACACTATTTAGTTAAAAATAACACTGGTATGAAACCGTCTTATGAGCTTAAATCTATAAGACGAGTCAAGTTGTTAACCCGCAAAAAATCATGCACACCTACTGGACCTGTCAAAATTCGTGAGCTTATGTTTAACCGATGCAGGTAGCATGCGAACATTTCTATAAAATGATATATATATATATATATATATATGTATATTTTTATTTTTTTTTATCATAAGAACTGTGACTTTTAAGGTGAAGTATTTTATATTAAAAGTTACTAAAAGTGTTAACATTTTTCAGCATAAATAAGAAAAAAGAAAACCCCGACGCATTGTGATGACCTGTTTTTCATTGAAATATTTTAAAGGATAAACAAAAAGAATATCAATGAAAGTCCATTATTTTAATAAAAAGTTATTCCTAAACCAAGCCATTAGAAAATTGACCATAAATTTTCCAAATAATAAATGTAATGTGAGATTAAATAGGTATTTAGTCACGTTTAGACAACTAGCAAAATATCTCAATTAATTCTAGTTCACGAACATAAATTTTAGTTTCTAGCAACGGAAAATATAGGTTACAAATAGCCAATTAGTGTGGTTAAGTACCAACTCACCTCAATTATAGCAAAAAAGTTTTTAAAAAAAATATGTGACAACAAAAAGTATAAGTAAAGTTACTAAATAAAATGTGTCTAGATTCGTAAATGAGCAACTAAGTCAACACGGATAATTTGTTAATAAGTTAAACCATATAAGCATAAAATCTACTTGAACATGTCACTGAATAAGTTCATAATATTATTTCCACAATTCAGACATGAATAACCAATTTATCATAACTTGCATGAAGTCGAAAATCTCTCCTAATCATGCAACTAGTATATTATATTTGATAAAATCTCATCTTTTTCCAGAAAAGAAAACGGAACTAAATTTATGAAGATCAAACTAGTTCTCTAACTTAATTCATGTTATAACGGATGGAAGAGAGATAAAGTAAACGAGAAATAAATAGACGCGGATTTACGTGGTTCACTAATAATGTGTTAGCTACGTCCACAGGTAGAAGAGAGAAAACATTTACTATTCTCAGATGTTCACTGATTACTGATTAACAGACTCAAATTATGATTTCAGATAGATTCAGATTAGCCCTGGATCAAATTAGAGCTATTGTATATAACCCCTAATGGACTGGGCCTCAAATGGGCTGAATTTGAATAAAACACGGCTAACAGATGTGACCGAGTTTGACTGTCGTGGTAACTACATTTGTTGCAGCCGCGTTCAGCTCCCAGTGTCGCAGCCTTATTCAGGCTTCTTTTGTTGTGGCCGTATCTCCCAGCTTCGTCCAGCCCAACGAAACAGATTCAAGACATTCCAACAAATCTCCACCTTGACTTGAATTCTCTCACAGATGAACAGATGTCTTCAGATGCACTCTAAAAAATGCCCAAACGTGCGAACAACCCTTCGCACACATATTTGTCCCCAACAATGGGACAACTAACAGCTTGTGACATTTAACAAGTCAAAACAATGTACGACCTTGTTACTCGGAATCGGCTTGGTGAACATATGAGCGGGATTATCAGTAGTCCCAACTTTCTTCACCTTAATTCTCCTTTCACTCCTTAGAAAATGATATCTGACGTCAATATGTTTCGTGCTCTCATGATGAACTTGATCATTGGCCAAACATATTGCACTAAGACTATCACAAAATACAGATGCATAGTTATGATGTAAACCGAGATCACTAACCAGTCCTCTCTACCAAATTCCCTCTTTGGCTGCTTCCGTCAAAGCCATATACTCTGCCTCTGTAGTAGACAAAGTAACTGTAGGCTGCAAAGTAGCCTTCCAACTATAAAACAGAACCACCATGAGTGAAAACATAATCGGTCATGGACCTCCTACTTTCTCCATCTCCCGCATAATTAAAGTCACAATATCCTACAACCCAACAACTTGTATCACCTCCATAAATGAGACCAACATCAGACGTACCTCTAAGATACCGAAAACTTCTCTTCACTACTTGCCAATGCTCCATTCCCAGTTGAGTCATAAATATACTAACCACACTGACAGCATGTGCAAGATCGGGTCTAGTACAAACCATAACATACATCAAACTCCCCACTGCACTAGCATAGGGAACTCGCGACATGTACTCCTTCTCCTCAGCAGACTTGGAGGCAAAAGCAACAGACAAATGAATATTTGCAGCACTTGGAATATCAATAGGCTTAGTTGTAGACATACCAAACCTTGTCAATATCTTCTATATATATTCCTTTTGGGGGAAGGAAAAGCTTCTTCTGACTTCTATCTCTATGAATCTCCATGCCCAATATCTTTTGAGCAGCTCCCAAATCTTTCATCTCAACTCAGCACTAAGAACACCCTTCGACTTCTGAATATCCGACTTGACTTTAGCAGCTATCAACATGTCATCTATATACGGAACCAAATAGATGTAAGAACCATCTTCCAGCTTGTTGTGATACACAACTATCATATGGACTTATGTTGTAGCCAAGATGTGTCATGTCACTATCAAATCTCTTGTACCACTGCCTTGGAGACTGCTTTTCTAGAATTTTAGACCGAATTCAAATTCTTATTAGGCAGCACTACTCTAGTTAACCCTACACTCGGACAATGTTAGCGTGCTCATTTTGTACAAATAATTATCCTCTCAGGTTAACTATCATGTACGTAACTCCAAAAGGATCCTAAAACCAATGCCTATACAAGGATCTCACTCCTCTTGGACGACTACTGATACATACAACAACTTTCCCCTCTCAAACCCCAAGTTATTAAGCAAGTAGAGTCAAAACAAGTGATCAATTTGCAAAACTCATAAAATATACCCCACACATAAGATAAGAATATTGAATGAAGTCTAGAATAAAAGCGATAATTAAAACATAGTCAAACATAAACCAACTTTCTAGCCCTAGGACACAAAATTTTTTAGCTACTCATATCCATATCAAAATCCAACATATGTTTAAAGACAAATATAGAAATTGACAACAAATAATCAACGACTAAACCCGGAGTCTTCAATCTTGATCTTCTTCGCTTCCCATTTTTTGCTCTTCGATTCAAGCCTCCAAGACAAATTTTGATAAGTGATGCTTTTTTGAGACTAGGAGAACCCCTATTTATAAGTTGCGAAGGATTAGGATTGAAACGGGCCGAAAATCGGCCTAAAATGCGTGAAAACACGTGAACTGGCCTACCCAATCGCCCGAGTGAGAAAGACTTACTTGGCCGAGTGGTATTCATGTACCAAAAATTTCCATGTCTTCGAACCTTTCACTCCCTCGAGTGAGAAAGCATGACTCGACCGAATCCGTATCCCATACTCGGCACTCGCCCGAGTAGACTTCTCTTACTCGCCCGAGTAGCCTCCAACACTCAAAAGTGTTAATTTTTATGAAACTCTCGCTCGATCGAGCGAGTCACTTGTACTCGACTGTGTACGAACACTTTCTACACCACATATTCAAGTAGACTTCTTGTACTCTGCCGAGTGGCTTCTTTGGTGTTTTTTTCCTCCCATTTCAAGGCTATATTTGGAGGTCTTCTGATCCGATTTTGGCTTTAGTTATTTCTGGAGAATTTGTAGCCCTTTAAGTGAGCTTTCCAATGCCACTAGTTTCACCTCATTTGGACATATATATCTCAAGTTATTAGCAAAATACTGAAGGTGTGTTAGACTGGAATCCTACATTTTTTGCCTCTTTTTGTTGTTTCACCTCATCTCTCGCTCGTTTCTTCTCTTAACTTCTTCATAATGGACCTTTAAGCCTAAAATAGCACATTTTAACTTAAAATAAGAGCAAACACATTATCCGGCTCAATATAGTTAATATAAGCATATAATCAAAGAAAATTTTATGCAAATGCCATGAAAAATACTAGGATAAATCGACCTAACATCATGCATACACTACATGTTTCAAATCCCCCAAACTTAGACTGTTGTTTGTCCCCAAATAGCAAAGTATACAAAAGAAAGAACTGAAGCATTATGGTGGTTTTGGTGACGAATCTAGCCTCAGAATGATTTTCGACAATAGGAAACATAGGCAATGAGCATATATGATATGTCAATATATCCACTACTCTCGAGACAAGATACTTTTGAACAAACGATCCTCACTGACTAAGTGTATCACTCATTTCTCAAGTGTATACATTAGGACGTGCTTATGCTCAAATTGGATCACATTCACAATCTACCATATGCTTGCCTATTGTCTAACCTATGCATCGTACTTGACATGTGTGAACAAAGAATAAAAAAAAGTCTTTGTTTTGGATGTAATGTAGGCTTAAGATCAGGTGGAATAAATTTTGGATTAAAGTGACTCATTCTTTGAGTAATCGAGCTAGCTAATCTCAACTACCACTCAATTGTTGTTCACTCTTTCCTCCACTTTTCAAATCTCAGAAAGCTAAAAATATGGCTTCTTCACCCTATATAAACAATCAATGTACTACATCAACTAATTACTCTCAATGCCAACAAGAATTGAGTACCACTTTTGGACTACTCATCTTTTCAAACACTTAGACATATTAAGCACTTTTTTATCTAATTAAACCCCTCTTATAGAACATAAACAGAAAATAGAATAATAACCAGCATTTTCTCTTTTTTTTTTTTTTCTTTTTTGATTTTTCTTGGTGCTAAAAATGAAAATAGCATAATATTAACTAGAGGGAGCTAAGTTTCCTAATATTTCACCCATGATACATTCATTCTCTTCACCGAACTTTTCCCAAACATCCTTTACACTCACCCTACTTCTCTTTCACACTACTGCCTACCAATCCACCTGCCTCACACTCAACTAGTCCAAGCAAGTGAAAGTTACAGGACAAAAATGATTTCAGCTCGTTGTATGATGCTCTAACTTGTATTTAGAGGCCTAAGAAGTCAAATATATAGTGGAGAACACTATGGGTCTAAATATAATTGAACTGGGCTAGGAAAACACATACTGTCATCTCCCAGTTGCATGGCATGGTGGCACGGTCCGTGTCGGAAATCATTTTACGATCCTTTTGTGTACAAATTTGGCTATTGCTAATTTTGAAACAGTTATAGCTCTTTGAGTTTGTTTTCCAATATCATTAGTTTAATCCCAATTTGGTACGTGTAATCCAAAATATTATCAAAATAGTATAGGTTTAGTCAGGATGGACCTAACATTGCACTACTTTTATTTCCTTGGATATTTCTGCTACTTTGGATAATGAATTTGTAAATGTTGTCAGGATGAAAGCTGTACATGTCCCTCTTAGCTTTCCAAAAACCTAAGAATTACTTGAATTGAGTTTCTACATTGCATGTTATGTTCATTCTCCCGTAACACTGCTTCAATTCATTGAAACCAAAAAAAAAAACTTTTGCTAAATACTTCATCTTCGCTTCTCCAATGCTCGTAGCTTTATAAATATAAAAAATATATGAATTTTACCTTCAAAATAAGCAACCGAGTAATATCTTCATAAAATAAAGAATCCAATAAAAGATGTAGGTTTACATGTGTATTTCTCATAACACTATCAAGGAGCTCCAAAATACATGCAGAGAAACACGTTTATTAGTCATTTTGATTTCCACGTTCGTTCATCCAAACACAACTTGAAGTAATATGAAAGAAGAAGCTTTTGAAAAGGAGGAACAAATCATATATCGTTCCATAACTATAGCGACTTCCGCTAAAAGTCCCGTAGCTTTCTGCTTTTTCGATTTCATCCCATACATTTTGAGGTTATCCAATTTTTGTCCCAAAATTCAAATTTAGCCGGAAAATACACGTGCTGACACAAATTTGGGGCTTTTAGCTTATGTGGCACCGAATTCTGAGGTGGAATTTGTTATTTACTTTTCTTATTTAAATAATGTTCCACATCATATTTTAACTGTCAAATCATCCTGCCAAATTAAAATCAATAATTAAAACCAAATTAAAATGTCTCATAAATAAAACAAGAAATATGTATCTGGGTTGTAAAATGCATTGTTCATCATCTTCCATTTTTCCAATGTGGATATTGGCTGTCCTCTCTAATTTGGAATTGAACAAAATCATCAAGAACACCGGTGGGAGACGACCGTCTCCCAGCCGCCAATCATCGTTGCTTCGCTATCGCCCCATCTCTGCCATCATTGTTCTGTGTCCCTACTACTGTTCACGACTGTAACAGTCCCTTACAGTGGATCTGCAACAGTATTGGTTTGCCCAGCTCTATCTCACGCACCCCTATTAGGAATCTGCCTAATCATAAGCTTGAATTCTATAGCCTTCGCCCTCGATTTTGAACTGGATAATTAGGAGAGAATGTCGTCGCGACGTCAAGTTAAAATCAGCGGGGCTCCAAAATTGAAGATGGAATCAGTCGCGGATGGCGGCGCAATGGAAGATCGGAGTAGCAGATCTGCACCACAGAGAGCGTGATGGTGGTGTATCCCTCTGCACCAGAGATCTTGCCGTCGTCGCAGATCTGCACCAAAGAGTATCAGATATGCACTAAAGAGTAGCAGATCTTGCCACCGTCGTCGAACGGCCCCCACCGCCACTGATACCTTCGCCGCCCTCCATCTACTGTCATTAGCCTTTGTTTCCGTCAAGAAGAAGGCAATATCTGTTCTAAATGGTTTTGATGATGATTTTTGAAGATGAATTTTGATTGTGAATTTTGCAATTTTTTTGGGATGAAAATGTTGAAGTTGGTGATTTTTTCTAGTATTAGAGATGAATTTTTCTATTTTTTATGATGAATTTTGATTGTTATTTTTGTATTTTTTGGGATGAAGATAATGAATTTTTATGAAGATTATGAATTTTTCTAGTTTTTGGATAAGTTAATTAAATTAAGTAGGAAATAATGATGTAGATTTTTTTAATCCTATTTGTACAAGAAAGAGAAAAGGAAAAATTAAAATACAAATCCAGCTCGTCATTCTGGTGCCACGTGGGCAAAAGCCTCAAATTTGTGTCGGCACGTGCATTTTTCGGCTAAAATTTAAATTTTGAGACGAAAATTGGATAATCTCAAAACGTACGGGATGAAATTGGAAAGCAAAAAGCTATAGCGGATGTCGCTACAGTTATAGGATGATATATAATTTTTTCCCAAAAAATGCAACATAAAATAACTTCTGCAAAAACGCAACATCCTTCCTTTCTACTAAAGGAGAAATGCTTCTATTTTTAAGCTATACATTTATCGTACTCACAAGAAAAAACAGGTGTTGCACTCACATTTTTTCTAGCGAAATTCTTTTTTTTTTTCTTTTTTGTTTTAACTAATAATTGTGAACTGCCACTCCAAAATAAAACTGCTATAATCTACAATCTACTATGACAAAAATGTGTGCAAACCCACAACCTTCTTCATTCTCCGAAACTCCACGCTAATGGTGAAGTCTGGGCAGAATCGCCAAAAAAAATCCCCTATTATCAAGAGGAAATTCCGTCCACTGAAATTAGATGGATAGCCTAATTGTTTTGTTCTCTTTCTTTCTATTTTTCTCTATTAAATTTCACAAATTTCTTGCAGATCTAGGGTTTGCCAAAGGAATTTCCATGATCGCTGGTCGAGTTTCAAATTGGATTCAGGAGTCATCGGTTGTTAAGATTATTATTCAAACAAAAGTAAGCTTTAGTTTTTGCTCCTCCTCTTGCTTACTTCTTTCCATGTGTGTTGTTTTTTAATTAATCGAATCCAATTATTTATTTCATGTAAAATTCTATAAACAAGTTACAACATTTTTCATATATCAATTCCTGATTATGAAGTGCAAACTTAATTAAAAATTTATTCCCGATTTTAAAGTGCAAAACTGATTTGCCTAATCAAGGTTTAAAAGGGTGAAGCTTTTTGAGAAGATAATTAATGCAGAGAAATTGCAGCCAAATTATTTTAGTTTATCATTGAAGGCTGACGATTCATTAGTGGTTACTTAACTGATTCAGAACAATCCTATTGACGTCCGGGTGGATCTTATTTGGTGGCACATTAACAAACATAAATTCCTCCACGAGAAGTTAGATATGCTGACAGTTTATGGAAGCCTCTAAAATGTTTATTAGATACAAAAAGATTTGAAGACTTCCGTTGAATGACAAGAATTCTGACAATTATTCAGAATTTAAACATGCTTAATCCTAAAAAATATGTAATTGCCAATTTTAGTTGTCCACTTTGTCCATTTCCTTGATGAAATATGAACTAATACGACTATGTAAATTCCAAAGCCATAGAAGAAGCAGCTTAGGTGGTTGACTTTGCAGTACAATTATTAGATTTTGGACGACTTCGGCTAATAACTGAGGCGAGATGCTGAGTAGTTGTTAAATATGGTGTTGTATTCAAATTTCAACCAGTCTCTTTATTTATTGATTTTGACGAATATCTAGTGTTATGGTATCAACTGGTGGCTAAATTTACAAAACAGATGATGCTTCCCTCTGATCACAACTTCAAACTTTCAACAAAATCATGGATGTACTTTGTTTTTGTCTTTTTAGTATTTCTGCCATCATTAGTATGATTTTTTTTTTTCACTTATAATCTTATCTATATAAAAAATGACCATTTGGTTTCCTAATCAGCTGACATGGAAATACTTTACTCTTTATGTTATTAAGCCATGAGTAGTAAATTCATGGAATTGCAATTACTTTAATATCTTATGTGAGCATATATTGGTGTACGTTTTCATGTTTGCTATGCATTAGTGGTGTAGTAAGAAACATTGCAGTGTATATTAAAGCACCTGACGCATGTGCAACTTTTTATATTTTGTGTTACCATTATTGTTTGAGTTCCATGGAAATGATAAAAGTTTACACTTCTTAAAATACTTAACTGTTTATATAGTTATACAGAGCAATCCATGATTTTATAGTTTTATGTAGGTCTAACAATACTTATATGTTGTTATTGTGCTAGCATTTGATGTGTACCTTTTCGTTGAATAACGTAGTATCTCATGGATCACATACTTCTTCGGTCATAATAGTTAGAATTATTGTTGCGAGTATATGTATTTTTTTGTTTCAAAAGAAAAAAAACTAGGATGAAGCATCATACAGAGTGAAGGACATGTTCCCGGTGATATAAAATACCCACTTAATGTCTCATGTTGACAATTTAGTTTTATCAATATAAAAGTCGAGGCAGATGTTGTTAGGAGAAGAGGCAGCGAAAGTGGCCATTTAGGAGGCTGAGAAGATCAATAGGAACAAGTTTTTGTGCCTACAAAATCAATTTTGATGACAACAGACAGAAGTATTGGCTCCTCGTGGACGTGTTAAGATTAGAAGAATATCTCTACAAATTTAATTCATAGTTGCTATTTTATGACAAGTGTTGAATATTTTCTTAAGATATTTTAGTTTGATCTTTTCAGCTAGTTAGTTCATTATCGTCCAATTTTGACTGGAGTTATTGATTATTTTGATATTCTTTTCTAATGAATTGAAATAGTACTCATTGGTATTCTCTTTATTATAGTGACAATAATTAAGCTTCTTTCTCAGTTTTCTTTTGTCCCTCACATGACTTTTTTTCTTTTGTCTTCTTTCCTCTTACATAAATGTGATAAGAAAAGAATTACTTTCTTCATGCTGATTATTGTGTATGATGTCGGAAATAGAGAGGAGGCAAAAGATGTGAGCTTTAGTTTAGTAATTATTTTTTTTGTGCAGAAACTTTGCATTATTATCTGATTTTGGTTGTCACATATTACTTTTAGATATATAT
Source organism: Ajuga chamaepitys (assembly GCA_958295605.1). NCBI lineage: Eukaryota > Viridiplantae > Streptophyta > Magnoliopsida > Lamiales > Lamiaceae > Ajuga > Ajuga chamaepitys. The sequence goes on along the minus strand of OY282497.1, from coordinate 24,074,243 downwards.
GTAAACGTTACTTTTGCAACCGTCCTCTTTCAATTTTTTTTCTATTCCAAATAAAATTAGAATGCACATAATTACCTCTTCCTATTATCTCTTCCTATAATATAGTATATGCTTATAAGTTTTAAGTTTGTTATTTCCATAACAAGTATCTTTTTAATTCATTAAAACAATAATATAATTCTATCTTAAAATATTGTTAGTTTATAAAATATATTTTATCCCGTGCATCGCTCAGGTGGACACCTAGTAAAATTAAAATACCAAGATTTCGAATTAATGTGATCGAGGCAAAAATCATACTTGTGTGGTTGACAATTTAAGTCCCCTCCAAGAAGACCAACTAAATAACTTAGAGTGAACTGGATCCTTAAATCCATTTTTATTTTGATTCAAGTAAAATAATGCATCATATTTTTTTTTTAACATTTGCAAATTCGAAAGTTGTTATACTACGAATGTAAAATTATTACCTTATGCAACTTTAACCAAAACTTTGTTGATATTCATAAGATTCAACATCAAATGAATAGTGTCCCTTTTATGAATGATTCCCCTCCCCTCTCCCCCCCCCCCCGCCCCCCCCAAAACTTCAGACAAATTATTACCTTATGCACGCGTTGCGAATATATTAATTTAATAGGAACTCCTCAATTTTCATATTTAAGAAATTCTTAGAAAGTTCAAGCACATAGACAGATGTCAAAATGGGTTCGACCCTGTGGGCCGATCCTGGCCCAATCCTAAAAGTATTAGGATTAGGCCTTAGTTTTATAAGTCATTATAACTTAAGGGCTTTTAGCCTGACCCTTCTTGACCCTCAGGCCTACTAGAACTTGGGCCGGCTTAAGTAGGGCTAGCCCTAAGGGGCCTTATTTATTTGTATTATATAGATTAGATATAATATTAGATATAATGTCCCATAAATAAATTTAGAGCTTCATGCAATCAACGATTTTTCATGTTTCATTTACTCTTCCGACTCCTCTACTGTGAAGTTCACCTTTTCTTCTATAGTATTGCATTCATGTTTTTTTGTAATGCTGCTAGCCTTTAATTTTTGTTGATTTTTACACTTTAGGAAGTGAGTTTTCTATCCATTTTTATAAATATGTTGTGATTCTTAAATATATCGTGTTGTGTTTCTTATGATAAAAGACACAAGACGAAATATCTAAGAATCACAATATTTATTAAAATAGGAAACGAGATTGGGATGGTTGTATTTTCGAAATTTTAGTTAGCTATTTATTTGATAAATTTTAAACATGTTGGTTATAGAGTTTGAGAATGATGACAAAGAGAAAAAAAACAGATATGTTTACTTATAGGGCTGGGCTAGGACTAAGGCTGGACCTGGATTTCAAGACATGTTAGTGAAGAACAACTCAGAAACACACAACTCCTTCGAATCTGGAAATGTATGAAGAATAACAATCTGAATTCAAACACACAATTCGGCCAGAGTTGTGACCGAACTAGACTTGCGCAGAACAGGAAATAGAAATGGATCAAACACCAATTTAACGTGGTTCGTTCAAGATGAACTACATCCACGGAGGCAAGACACACCCCAATCCACTAAGAAATTCAACCAATTACAGAGAATACACTCAAGAAATGAAATGCCCAATTTGTTTAGAAATTAGGGCACGAACGCTCAATCCAAAAATACTCTCTCTAATCTAAGAAACAGGGAAATTGCTCGACGTAGTGATCTTCTCCTCAATGAGAGCTTTACAATGATATAAGGATTGAAGCTCGAATGCAACTGTACAGAAAGTTCTAACTGAAAGAAGTTGAGCTCAGCTACCGGACAAATGCTTCGTCACAATTCTGCAACTGCTCCGTCACAAACGACGTTTATCTTCAACTGCCTCGAACCCGATTTATTCTGAACAGCCTGTCTTCTTGATGCTAAAACCCGGTTCATCCTTCCGGTTCTTCACTTCCTGATTCCGGTTCCACATTCCCAACACTCCATTTTACAAAGTATAGCTCACTTGATGAAATTGAACATTACCTCACAAATCTCCACCTCAATGAATCAAGTGTGCCTCTTCCTGCCTCATCACTGCCTTTCTGTTAATGCTCCTCATGACATTGCTCAAGCTGCAGCAGGCTCGAGCAATGCTCCACTTTGTTCCCAGGTACACCCTTAGTAAGAAAATCAGCAGGATTATGCAATGTGTGTACCTTCTTCACTTCCACAGAACCAGAATCAATGATGTCTCTAGCAAAATGCAACTTAACATCAATGTGTTTTGACCTTTCATGAAATGCTTGGTGTTTCACAAGGTGTAAAGCACTTTGATTATCACAGTAAATTGCCACACACTTTTGCTTGATGTCCAAATCTCTCAGAATCCCTTTAAGCCAGATTGCTTCTTTGATTGCTTCAGTGAGAGAGATATATTCTGCTTCTGTTGTTGATAGTGCTACTACTGACTGTTGTGCACTCCTCCAGCTGATGGTTGTCCCATATAAAGTAAAAACAAATCCAGAAATAGATTTCCTTGTGTCTACGTTTGCTGCAAAATCAGAATCAGCAAATCCCTCCAATGCAACAGTGCTTCCATCCACTTTCTTCTCAAACTTCAGTGACAAGTTCACTGAACCTTTCAAATACCTCATCACATGTTTCAAAGCTTCCCAATGCTCTACTCCTGGGTTTGACATGAACCGGCTTACTAAAGACACAGCATAGGCCAAGTCAGGCCTACTACAAATCATTCCATACATAAGACTTCCAACTCCACTTGCATAAGGGATATTGCTCATATGTATGATTTCCTCTTCAGTCTTTGGGCATTGTTCTTTGGAGAGTTTCTTCTGTAGATTAACTGGAGTAGAGAGAGGTTTGGCTTCATGCATATGAAACCTCTCCAACACCTTCTGTAGATATTGCCTCTGAGATAATCAAAGCACTCCAGCTTCTCTGTTCCTTAGAATGTTCATGCCCAAAATCTTCTTGGCATCTCCCAGATCTTTCATGTCAAATTCAGTGTTAAGTCTGTCCTTCAACCATTGTACCCTCTTCTTGTTCCTGCTGGCAATCAGCATATCATCCACATACAATAGAAGGAAGACTTTATCTTGCTTTGAACCCTTGTTGAAGTAAACACAACTATCATAAAGACTTCTTACAAAGCCAACACTGATCATGAAGTCATTGAACCTCTTATTCCACTGTCTTGGACTTTGTTTGAGTCCATATAGTGACTTCTTCAGCAAACAAACTTTGTCTTCTTGTTCAGGAACAATAAAGCCTACTGGCTGTTTCATATATATCTTCTCATTGAGTTCTCCATGTAAGAATGCTGTCTTTACATCCAGTTGTTGTAATTCCATGTCCTCTTGAGTAACCTTTGATAAAAGCAACCTGATTGAGCAATGCTTTACTACTGGAGAGAAAACTTCATTAAAATCAATTCCTTCTCTTTGTGTAAAGCCCCTAGCCACCAATCTTGCTTTAAATCTCACCTGTTTGGATCCTGTAGTCTCTAGTTTCTTCTTGCATATCCATTTAGAGCTTACAAGTTTCTGACCTTTTGGTTTATCCACCAATATCCAGGTCTCATTCTTTTCCAGAGACTCCATCTCTTCAATCATTGCCTGAATCCAGTGTTCACCTTCTTGACAGTCTAGTGCTTCTTTAAAACTACTAGGCTCTTGTGATTCCAGGTCTTCAGCAACACTTAAAGCATAGTAAACACTCCCTGCTTGACCATAGAAATTAGGTCTGTTGATTGTTCTTCTAGGCCTGTCCCTTCCAATGCTGTATTCTCTGACATTTTGTGAAGGTCCAATTTGTTCTTCTTCTTCAGATGATGAATCACTATCTTGTAGATTTTCTTGTGGTTGAGGTGTGTGATGATCTTCAGCAGGATGCTCCACCTGAATTGATATCTCTTCTGTCTCTTTAGCACCATCAAATTCTTCTTTAGAGCCTGTAGAAGTATAAGCCATCACATTCTTATTAAACTTTACATCTCTACTTGTGATTATCTTCTGATTTCCCTTCTCTAGACACCACAATCTGTAGCCCTTTATTCCATCTGGATATCCAAGAAATACACATCTTAGAGCTCTTGCATCTAACTTGTCTTGCTTGACATGGACAAAAGCAAGATAACCAAACACCCTTAACCCTTCATAGCTTGGTTTCTGTCCACTCCACACCTCCTCAGGTGTTTTGAACCCAATCACTGATGAGGGTGACCTGTTAATGAGATAACATGCTGTAGCAATGGTTTCACCCCAAAATACCTTTGGCAACCCAGCATCCAACAGCATACACCTAACTCTTTCAAGAAGAGTCCTATTAAGCCTCTCAGCAACTCCATTCTGTTGAGGATCCATTGGAACAGTCCTGTGTCTCTTGATTCCTCTTTCTTCACAGAAGTTTGTGAACTCAGTGGAGAGGTATTCCAGTCCATTATCTATCCTAAGGTGCTTCAGCTTCTTCCCTTTGACATTTTCCAGTTGAATCAACCATGTTTTGAACTTATGAAAAGCATCACTCTTATTCTTCATCAACATGATCCACACCTTTCTACTGTAATCATCAATCAAGGACATGAAATACCTTGCACCACCATGAGTCTCTATCCTTGCAGGACCCCATATGTCAGAGTGAACATAATCTAATGGCTCTTGAGTTGTGTGAACACCCTTTCCATAGGGCAGCTTCTTGGATTTGCCCAAAGCACACTGATCACAGAACTTCAGGTTTTGATTTCCCATGTTTCCAATTACTCCACTTCTTGACAGTTCCTTCAACCCCTTCTCTCCTATGTGTCCAAGCCTCTTGTGCCATTTGACAAGCTCAGAATTGCTCAAGACCATATCCACACTCCCAACAACAGGTGAACCAATCAAGATAAACAACCCATTATGCTGTCTACCTTTAATCACCATTTTTCCATGTTTAGTGATATGCAAGAAGCCATCCACTGAGCTAAACTGACACCCACTAGTTACCAAAAAACCAAGAGATAGAAGATTTCTTTTAAGGCCAGGAACATATCTTACATTTGAGATGACTCTGACCACACCATCAAACATCCTTATGCTCACTGATCCAACTCCTTTGACCTTGCATGATTGTTCATTTCCCAGGAGAACATTTCCACCATCTTCTCTCTTCAGTTCATCAAACCATGACTGGTGTGGACACATATGAAAGGAGCAGCCTGTGTCCAAGACCCATTCCTTTACCATTCTTGATTCAGTAACATTTAAGACCTCTGGAGGATCTTCTTGATGGTCAATGGCAGCAGCTTCTGCCCCTTGGTTTCCACCTTTCTTGTTTCTCTTAGGACAATCCTTCTTCAAGTGACCAGGCTGCTTGCACTTGAAGCATTTTCTCTTCTCAACCCATTCATTTCCCTTCTTTGGATTAGAGTCTCCTGCCTTGGGATCCTTAGCATTCTATCCTTTCTTGCCTTGCCAAGGTTTCTTGAATTTAACATTCAAACCTTCTCCAGATTGCACCATGCCTTTATCACCTTGAGTCTGGAAACATTTAGACCTCAGAGCCTTCACTATTCCATCATAAGACAGCTGCTCATCTCTCCCATACATCAAGGCATCCTTAAAGCTTTCCATGGATTTTGGAAGAATGTTTAACACCATCAATGCTTTGTCATCCTCCTCCAATTTCACATCCAGGTCTTCCAATTCTTCAGCCATCTTAATGAACTCATCAAGTTGATCAAAAATTACCTTATCTTCAGTGATCTTGAAGGCCAACATCTTCTGCTTCAAGAACAGCTTGTTGGAAACTGACTTAGATTGATACAGATCTTCCAATTTCTTCCATGCTTCTGAGGAACTCTTGCATCTTGAGACCTCTCTCAACGGTTTATCACCCAAACACAGAAAGATAAGACTGATGGCCTTCTTATCCACTGATGCAAACTTGGGTTTCTCACTTTCTTCCCATGAATCCAGAGGTATCAAAGCAAGATCAAGGCCATTGTGAACTAATACTGCATTCATCTTGATCTTCCACAGTGTGAAATCATTTCTTCCTGTAAACTTCTCAAAGTCCATCTTCATACCAGCCATTCCTTCTCTTCTTCAAGCTGTGAGAGTTGTTTCCCACAGACGGCGCCACTTGTTAGTGAAGAACAACTCAGAAACACATAACTCCTTCGAATCTGGAAATGTATGAAGAATAACAATCTGAATTCAAACACACAATTCGGCCAGAGTTGTGACCGAACTAGACTTGCGCAGAACAGGAAATAGAAATGGATCAAACACCAATTTAACGTGGTTCGTTCAAGATGAACTACATCCACGGAGGCAAGACACACCCCAATCCACTAAGAAATTCAACCAACTACAGAGAATACACTCAAGAAATGAAATGCCTAATTCTGTTTAGAAATTAGGGCACGAACGCTCAATCCAAAAATACTCTCTCTAATCTAAGAAACAGGGAAATTGCTCGACGTAGTGATCTTCTTCTCAATGAGAGCTTTACAATGATATAAGGATTGAAGCTCGAATGCAACTGTACAGAAAGTTCTAATTGAAAGAAGTTGAGCTCAGCTACCGGACAAATGTGACGGTTTTCTTCGTCACAATTCTGCAACTGCTCCGTTACAAACGACGGTTATCTTCAACTGCCTCGAACCCGGTTTATTCTGAACAGCCTGTCTTCTTGATGCTAAAACCCGGTTCATCCTTCCGGTTCTTCACTTCCTGATTCCGGTTCCACATTCCCAACACTCCATTTTACAAAGTATAGCTCACTTGATGAAATTGAACATTACCTTACAAGACACTTTTAGGATAAGGGTTTTTGAGGGCTTGAGCCGGTTAGGACCGCTCTGACCCTTATTAACATCTCTAAGCACAAATAATAAAGTACCAAATGCATAAAATTTTGATGAAAAAAATTGAGCGAGACCAATAATGTATGGTTCAAGCTAGGACATAAATGAAATAAACGGAACTTATATCATTTGGACTCATTTAACATAAAAATAAAGGGAAATTCTATTTACACAACTAAAAGTTCTATGTACACCACAATTTCTTTCTACATCACAATAAAGTTACGATATTTACTTTTTTTTTTTTACTTTCAACATCACATTTCTAGACATTTGTACCCTTATCAATTAAAAATAAACAGAATTTGGAAAATAAAAAGGCCAACATTCATCTCTCCTTCCTTGTCTTCCAAAATTTCCCCTTTGAAGAAGAACCTGTAAGAACAACCAATCAACTATTTTGTTGAACACCAAACAATAGCTTCAAAATTTTAAAAAGGCTATTAAAAGAAGTACTAGGATTTTTCCATTAAACCCACAAAAAACAAGACGAAGGAATTGGAAGGAATTATGACCATTATTGACTCATGTTTATAATTACGATGGGCACTACTACTAATCAAATCTTTTACAACGGTTCGGTCAGTAGCTGCCGTATAATTTTATACACTATTTTTATAACAGTTCGGCCATCAATGACCGAACAAACTAACGTAGTTCCGTACGTAATGACTGAAATTCTTACAATAGTTCGGTCAATAGCCGACATATAAGTTTATACACTATGGTCGTTACTGACTGAAATTATTTCAATGGTTCGACCAATAAACATCATACTGACGCATGACATATTTTAGAATTGATTCTCCAACTACAGATTTTTCAAAGATAAATTGTGAAATCAAGCAGAAAAACAAAAAAAGAAATTAAGACTTCTTGCTTGTATCTTTAAGTTCCATTCATCCATGGTTGTTTTCTTCTTCAATTTATGAGTTTGTACGTGGATTTGATGGAATTAGTTGATGAACTATGGTTTTAAGATAGATTATTTATTTAAGAATTTAAATTGTGAAGGAAGAGATTTAATTTTTCTGCAGAAACTTCTTTGAAGAAAATGAGATAAAATAAAAGGACATTTTAGTCTATTCCCTAATGTTTATGTTAGCCAACAAAAAATTGTGGTGTATTATTTAAGACTTCATTGTTCGTATCTTTAGGTTCCCTTATCCATGATTATTTTCTTCTTCAATTTATGAGTTTGTATGTGGATTTAGTGGAATTAGTTGATGAACTATGGTTATAAGATGCATTATTTATTTAAGAATTTAAATTGTGTAGGAAGATATTTAATTTTTCTTCAAAATACTTTGAAGAAAATGAGATAAAATAAAAGGACATTTTAGTCTATTCCCTAATGTTTATTTTAGTCAACAAAAAATTGTGGAGTAGAGAGAACTTTTGGTAATGTGAATAGAGTTCCCCAAAAATATATTTGATTTTACAGTTTGATTATTTAAGCTTTCGTGTGTACTAGCCTAGGCTGAATGTTTAAGATACCACTCAAGTGCCTGCCTCTGATGTGTAAAAATGTCATAATTAACTATATTTGTAATTACTTGCATACTCATTTCGGTCATATCAATTGTGAATACATTAAAATATGCTCATAGTTGTTGATAAGCCACTGATGAATTTGAATTGTTGGAATGCCTTGAATCCGTTTCGTTGGGCTGGACGAAGCTAGGAGACACGACCACTAAGGATGGAACGCGATTGCGACAAAAGCAGCTCGAATAAGGGTGCGACGCTAGGAGCTGAACGCAGCCGTGATAAATTTCATCTGGTTAAGGCTACGGTAACGGTGGACGGAATGAGACCGCGACAGTCAAACACGGTCACATCTGTTAAGTGTGATTTATTCAAATTCGGCCTATTTAAGGCCCAGTCAGTTAGGGGCTACATACAATAGCTCTAATGTGATCTGGGGCTTATCTGAATCATAATCTGAGTCTGTCAGTATGTAATCTATGAACATCTGAGAATAGCAAACGTTTCCTCTCTTCTGCTCGTGGACGTAGCTAACACATTGTTAGTGAACCACGTAAATTTATGTCCATTTATTTCTCGTTTACTTTATCTCTCTTGCATTCATTACAACAAATTTTTATCAGAGCTCGGTTAGGGGCTTTCACAATCTGGTGTGAGAGATGTCTGTATTAAACGTGAAAATCGATAAATTCACGGGAAGGAATAGTTTCAGTCTGTGGGAGATCAAGATGCGAGCCTTGTTAAAACAACAGTGGTTGTGGTCACCGCTGATATCGAAGGATAAGAAGGGCAAGATGGTGGCTATGGGAGAGGTTTATATGGCCGTCTGGAGGAGAAGGTGCACTCGACGATCATGTTGTGTCTCTCAGATAACATCATTATTGAGGTCGTAGAGGAGGAAAATGCGGCAAGTCTATGGTTGAAACTGGAGAGTCTGTATACGATGAAGTCGCTTACAAATAAGTTATTATTGAAGCAATGCATGTTCAGTCTGCGTATGCACGAAGGTCAGTTGCTTCGTGAACACTTAGATCGATTGAACACAATTTTACTGGAATTGCATAATATTGAAGTTAAAGTTGAAGATGAGGACACTGCTTTAATTATGTTAGTTTTCCTACCCCTGTCGTATGAGAATTTTGTGCAGTCTTTCATTATTGGGAAAGACATTGTGTCTCTGGAAGAGGTTAGATCATCTTTACATACCAGAGTCTGCGCCATCAGACAACTAGTATGAGTACAGATAATCAGGCCGTTGGGCTATTAGCCAATGGGAATAGGAACAAGGGGTTTGAAATTTTGGGGAAGAAGAAATTCAAGAAGTCAAGCTCCAAATGGCCTAAACTAGACGATACCTATAACTACTGTAAAGAGATAGGGTATTGGAAGAATGATTGTCTGAAGAAGAAGCGAAAACAGGAAAATAAAGTAGGTACTGCTACTGTTGCTGAAGGAGAAACACCAGTTCCGAAGATGATTTAGCCCTAGTCGCTGCTGAACAAACATGTCACACTGATGTGTGGGTTCTTGATTCTGGGGCATCTTACCATATATGTTCATGCAGAGAGTGGTTCACGACTTATGAGCACATGGATGGAGGCAATATTTCTATGGCCTACAACTCCGTTTGCAAGGCGGTTGGAATAGGCTCAATTAACCTGCGGACACATGATGGTAAATTTTGCACGTTGAATGATGTTAAACATGTTCCACTTATGAAGAAGAACCTGATATCACTAAGTCTATTGGACAATAAGGGTTTCAGTTTCATAGGTGAAGGTGGACTTCTGTATGTCTACAAGGGTTCTGATGTGGTTCTAAAAGGTGTATGGGGGGCTCTATATTTCTTGCATGTATCTGTTTCTACTGCTGTAGCAACATCTGAGGTTCCCAAAGATGATTTGACTAAGTTATGACATATGGGACTTGGTCACATGGATGAAAGGGGGATGCAAATTCTTTCGAAGGGAGATCGTCTTGGTGGTCACAGGGTCACTAGCCTTGAATTTTGTGAACACTGTGTGTTTGGAATGCTATATTGCAGCAAGTTTCGCAAGGCAGTTCATAGAACGAAAGACACGCTTGATTACATCCATGCCAATTGTTGGGGTACTTCACGTATTGAATCTCCAGGAGGCCATAGATACTTCGTGTCTATGATTGACGACTACTCAAGGATGACTTGGGTGATTATGATGAAGCATAATATGAGCTTTTAAGAGTTTCAAGCATTGGAAGGCTTTGGTGGAGAATCAAAGTGGGAGGAAGATCAAATGTTGCGAATTGATAATGGTCTAGAATTGGTTCTTCTGATTTTGATGAGTTTTGCAAAATAAGGAGATTGCAAGACATCATACAATGAGGCATACACCACAACAGAATGGTGTAGCAGAACGCATCAACCAGACGCTTCTAGAGAGAGCTCGATGCATGCTCTCTAATGCTAGATTAGCTTGAAGATTTTGGGCTGAAGTGGTCAACACATCTTGTTACCTGATAAACTATGGACCTCACACAGGTATCAACCTCAAAACCCCTTATGATGTGTGTGGTCTGGTAAGTCTACTGACTACTCTAATTTGAGAGCTATTGGTTTTACCGTTTATTATTGAGTGAGGGTAAGTTGGAGCCAAGAGCGAAGAAGGGAGTGTTTGTAGGCTACGGTGATGGTGTTAAGGGGTATACAAGATGGTATTCATCTGAAAATAAAGTTATACTCAGGGGAAATGTTATTTTTATGAGAATTCTAAGTTTAGCCCTATGATAAAGTCTATTGTTGTGTCAGGAAACGATAGTGTTGACAAACAGGTGGAGCAGAGTGAGTCACAGAAAGGTAATGTAGAAGAACACTCACATTCTGATATCGACCTAAAAGATGCGTTACTACTAGAAACTAAAGCACCTGAATCTAGACCGTATAGTATAACTCTTGATCGAGCTACAAGGATTTGATTTGAGGCTTGGAAGAGAAATGGGTTTGAGGATATGGTGGGAATGCATTACAGGTTGCTGAAGAGGTGGACTCGTATGAGCGTCCACCTACAGAGAAGCTGTTACATGTACTGAGTCCACTCAACAGCTTGTTGCCATGGGAGATGAGATGGAGTCACTTCACAAGAATATGACTTGGGATTTAGTTAAATTGCCTCCGAAGAGAATGATCGTTACTTGCAAATAGGTTTTCAAGAAGGAAAGGATATCACTGGATGAGGGTATCAAGTATAAGGCCAGAGTCATTGCTACAGGGTTCATGTAGAAAGGGGGAGTAAACTACGATGAGATATTCTCAGCTGTGGTCAGATATACTTCCATCAGGGTACTATTACAAATGGTTGCCCATCAGGATCTTGAGCTTGAACAGCTCGATGTGAAGACAGTTTTTCTACATGGAGAGTTGGATAAGGAGATATACATGACTCAGCCAGATGGTTTCCAAGTTCTGGGGAAAGAAGATTATGCTTACAAGTTGAAGAGGTCCATATATGGGCTAAATGATAAAGTAGTTGAACATAAGAGAGTATAACCAAAGCCGAGCCCTAGAATACGTTCTTCTATCAGATTTATTCCTTCGTGTTAATTGTCTAGTTCTTTGAGCATTCTACATACTTTATTTAATGTTTTATGCACTTCAGATAATCAATCAATCGTCACAATTTAGAATCTAGATAGGGTTGGATTATTCCAATTAGGGTATTAAATTAACATAGGAACACAGTCTCTGTGGGATCAACCTTGCTCACTTCTATCTACACTAGCTCTGTTCACTTGCGGTAACACTAGGGTTTTAAATAGTGTTTCAATTGGTAAAGAGTGCGGTCGAGGAAACCATGACCATGGCTTCTAAAGGTGGAGACACCTGTCTAGAATCAAGAAGCTTGGCCCTGGTGAGGATATCATGAGCATACTCTGATTGGCTTAAGAACAAGCCTTCAGGAGTATACATGACTTCAAGGCCTAAAAAATAATTAAGGTCACCAAGATCCTTAATCGCAAATTCAGTGTGCAGCCGTGAAACAAAGCGAGTAATCAACGGATCATTATTTCCAGTGAGAATTATGTCTTCGACATAAACTAGAAGAATAAAAAAAAAACTTCCCACAGCTAAAAATAAACAAAGATGTTTCTGCCCGACTTCGGGAAAAGCCAAGGGAGAAAATAAAGGTACTGAGCCTGTTGAACCATGTGAGGGGGCTTGTTTTAAGCCATAGAGAGCTTTACGGAGGCAACAAACATGGGTAGGATAGTGTGGGTCATAATAACCTGGTGGTTGCTCCATATAAATGGGTTTGTTGAAGTGGTCGCTAAAAAATGCATTCTTGAGCCACCAAATAATCCTCGTAATAATTGATTGAGCCGTCGAAGTGATATTTGGTTTGGGAGAGGGGTTTCAAACTGACAATATTGACGTCAGGCAAACGAGGAACTAGATCCCATATGCGATTACTTATAAGAGCCAACACTTATTTATCCATAGTATTAGACTAATGAGGATGTTTAGATGCGAATTTAAATCAGTGAGGCTCCGTCGAGGACGCTGAAGCAGCATACAAGGTGGTAGGAGCAACATCAACCGTATATTTTGGTTTGAAAAGGCCCGACTTCACGCGAGTTCGCATGTGATGGTGTGAGATAGTGACAGATAGTGGAGGACCTGCTGGAGTAGCAGGCTATGGCTGACATTTTTGTTGAGATGCCGATTAGGTGGTCACTCAACGATTGCTGTTGGGAGTGCCGATCAGTGTGTGGGACAAAGTACACACGGCGCTGGGGCTTGTGGAGAAGAGTGCACTGAAGAGGTAGATGCGGAGGCCGGTGTCGATTCAACAAGAACGGATGCACTACCAAGGCCTGGTTCATGAAAGAAACTAACAACCAAAAATGGTGAGGAAGCATGAGGAGCAGAAGAAGTGTACATAAATATTGTCTCATCAAATTGAGCATGACGAGTAATATAAAGTCATCTGAGAGCAGGATCGATGCAACAATAACCCTTGTAATGCGAATTGTACCCCAAAAATATGCAAGGGGTACTTCATGGCTGAATTTCGTAGGATATATAGTCCTAAACACAAGGAAGACTCTGCAACCAAATGGTCGGAATTTTTCATAATTCGTTGCAACGCTATAGAGAACCTGGAATGGAGATTTTCCATCCAATGGAGGGATGGAGAGGGGATTAATTTATTAACAGTAGCACTAAAAGCATCTAACCAAAAGGAAGATGACAACTGAGCGTTAATCAACATTCCTAAGCCGGTTTCAGTAATATGACGATGTAGGCGCTCAGGGCTACCACTTTTGGAAGGCATATAAGGGCAAGAGATATTTTGATGGATGCCCTTTTCATGAACAAAAGCTTGAACATCGTGATTTGACAAATTATGTATCGCCATCGCTCCGAAAGACCTTAAGTTTACGTGAGAATTGAGTGGTTGCAAAATTATAAATTGCTGAAACATGACCAAAAATTCTGACTTGCATTGTAATGGCTAAAGCCACGTAAAAGGAGTATGATCATCCAAAAAATAGCATAATATTTAAAACTGTCTCAAGAACAAACGGGCACAAGCCCCCACAAATCACGGTGCACAATGTCTAAAATAAATGAAGCACATTTAGCATTAATGGAATAAGATAAACGCTTGCTCTTGTCCAACTGGCACTAAGAGTATAAAGTTGGTGTGGAAAACAAAGAAGTTACAGATAAATGTCCCAACTTATTAAGTAACGAAATAATAGAAAATGACACATGCGCCAAATGTAAGTGCCAAAGTTCTAACGAGGCACGTAAGTGCTTGGAATTTAAGTAGCAACGAGGGAAAAATGAACATGCTCCAGAATATAAAAGCCATTTTCACGCTTTCTATGAGCCAAAGCCGATTTTGTGACTTGATTCTTAATAGTGAAAGACTTGTCAGTAAACACAACGTCCACAGGAAAGTCACGAGTCAGTTTGCTGATAGAGAAAATATTTTTAGTAAAATTAAGTACGACTAACACATCTAGCAGCTTAATAAATGGTGATAAAGAACGAGAACTAACATGAAAAATATAAAAACCCGCACCCTTACCGACGAGAACGTTCTCGGAGCCAGAGTACCGATCACAGGAATCCAAGGAGGCCGTGGCCGGAGTCATGTGGGCTGAAGCTTCAGTGTCAAGATACCAATCTGAAGTGTCAGCCTTGGAAATTGAACAATTGGCACAAAAGGCTTTTGCGAGATTTGCTTCAGAGGAAGCACGAGCATAACGACCAAGATCAAAGCATTAATCGGCATAATGGTCGTCTTGGCGATAAAGACGGAAGTGGGGAGGGCGATGGCCTTTGCTAGTAGGGATATAATAACGACCAGATCCTTGCCAACAGGAGCCGCGCCCAGAGCGACCTAGGTAACGACCACACAAATTGTTGTTGGATCCGTTGGAGCGAGGGGTGCCGTAAAAAGCAGCAGGAGAGGGGCTTAGGCCGGATAAGGAATGCTGAAATAGCTCATAGCTTTGAGCTGAAGGAAGCAAGTCTTGAAACACACTGGGTCTACATAAAAACTACAAGGTTTATGAGGATCAACCACAAGAGAATTAATAGTAGCAAGTTGGTTGCAGAGATTTTTAAAAGTGCGACCATATTCGGCAACAGTGTGAGATCCTTCCTTCAATAGTTGAGGCTCACCAAGAAGTTGAAATTCATGTTGTTGGGAGCTATTAAGTTCAACTCAACCAAGGATAATCACAAGAAATCACAAAATTGTACGGACGAATTGATCAGGAAACAATCGAACACACACCACGTAGAATTGAAATGAAAAATAACTCACAAACATATTTACGTGGTTCGAACTATAAAGTTCTACATCCACGGAGGCTCCTCACACCCCAATTCACTAAACTCAACTGAAGATTACAAGAATTATACAGAAATCAGCAAACCCCTAATTCTGGACTTTGAATTAGGTCAAGAACCCTAATCTCTAAATTCTCTCTCTATAGTTTTGTGTACAAAAGGAAAAATGAATGAATTGAATTCGCCACAAGTTGTTTCTGAAGTTAGATATAGGAATTGGACTTAATTAACCACCAGTGATTCGTTGTAACCGCTTAAAATCGAGCTGCAGAATTCTAACAGAAAAAACGGTTATGGAAACCGTTGTTAAAGACGCGTGAAACCGTTACATAACCAACTCAAGCCACTTGTCCACTCAAACCCGGTTTAGCCTGTGCCATTTATCTGTTCACTCTAAAACCCGGTTCTCCAGTCCGGTTCACACGGTTCTTTTCCGTGTTCTTGATTCCCAATACACCCTATTACTTAACTTCACACACACTTGATGATATTGACTTCAATCTCACAAATCTCCACCTCAATGAATTAAGTGTGTCTCCTTACCTCAACCTGTATTCACTTCCAATACTCAAACGCACTGTTCAAGCCTTACAAAGCTCGAGAAATGTCTCAACTTGGACCCTGGTACAACTTTGGTTAGAAAATCAGCTGCATTCTCCTCAGTATGCACCTTCTTAATTTCAATTGAACTAGAATCAATCACATCCCTTACAAAATGCAATCTCACATCAATGTGCTTTGATCTTTCATGAAATGCTTGATGTTTTACCAAGTGAAGTTCACTTTGACTGTCACATAGAATTGTAACACATTTCTGTATAATTCCCAGGTCCTTAAGAATGCCTTCTAGCCAAACAGCTTCCTTAACTGCATCTGTAACAGCTATGTATTCAACTTCTTAGTAGAAAGTGCTACCACTCGTTGTTGAATAATTCTCCAGCTAACTCCAGTACCATACAGTGTAAAGACATACCCTAAGATAGACTTCCTGGTGTCTATGTTACCTGCAAAGTCTGCATCCACATAGCCAAGTAATGGAACAGTGACTCCAGCTATCCTTTCAAACTTCAGACCCAATCCTGCTGATCCCTTTAAGTACCTTAAGATTTGCTTTAAAGCTTCCCAGTGAACTCTACCAGGATTTGACACGAATCTACTCACTAATGAAACACAATAAGCCAAGTCAGGCCTGCTGCAAATCATTCCATACATTAAACTCCCTACACCACTGGCATAAGGTATATTTTTCATGTACTGATCCTCTTCAGCTGTCTTGGGGCATTCATCTTTGGATAGTTTGATCTGCTAACTCACAGGGACACTCAATGTCTTTGCCTCATGCATGTTAAACCTCTCCACCACCTTCTGCAGGTAATTTCTTTGAGACAAATACAAGACTCTTGCCTTTCTATTTCTCAAAATATCCATTCCTAAGATTTTCATAGCATCCCCTATGTCTTTCATGTCAAATTCTAAGCTCAATTTTTTCTTAAGTTGTTGTATTATGTGCTTGCTCTTGCTTGCTATCAGCATGTCATCCACGTACACCAATAAGTACACTTGATCTGCCTTGGTATCCTTCTCAAAGTACACACAACTGTCAAATAAGCTTCTAGTGAAACCAGCATTCAACATGAACTCATTGAACTTATTATTCCATTGTTTTGGGCTCTGTTTTAACCCATAAAGTGACTTTCTGAGATGGCACACCTTCTCTTCACTTCCGGGAACCACAAAACCCTCAGGTTGCTTCATGTAGATGTTTTCAACTAGATGTCCATGTAAGAATGCAGTCTTGACATCAAGCTGCTGTAACTCCATGTCTTCTTGTGTGACCTTTGATAATAGAAGTCTGATAGAACAATGTTTAACCACAGGATATAATACTTCATTAAAATCAATGCCTTCTCTCTGTGTGATACCTCTGGCTACAAGTCTATCATTGTATCTCACTCTTTCACTGTCTCCAGCTTCAATTTTTCTCTTATAAATCCACTTAGAACTCACCAGCTTCTATCCTCTTAGCTTATCAACTAAGTTTCAAGTGTTATTCTTTTCTAAAGATTCCATTTCTTCAATCATAGCACTTATCCAGTGCTCACAGTCATTACCACTTACTCCTTCTTTGAAACTCTAAGGTTCATGATGTTCTATGTTTTCAGCAACAGTTAGTGCATAATATACACTTTCAGCTTGTCAATAAAAATCAGGCCTTTGGATTTGCCTCCTTGGTCTGTCTGTGGCAATGCTATAATTCCTGAGCTTTGGATTCACAGGAGGTGCTTCATATTCTTCTGAAGAACTCTCACTTGATTCTTGGTCTAATTGTTCAATCATTGGTGGACTGGTATCAGGTGATGGCTCCACCTCAACTGAGACTCTCTCAGCTTCCACAGCCCCTTCAAACTCATCTCTGCTACCAGTATAAGTATACCCCATGATATTCTCATTAAACTTCACATTCCTACTTATCATAAGCCTCTGGTGTCCTTGTTCGAAACACCACAACCTGTAGCCTTTCACCCTTTCTGGATACCCCAAAAACACACATCTGAGAGCCCTTGGATCAAGCTTATCTTGCTTAATATGAGCAAAAGCAAGGCAACCAAACACCTTCAAGTTTGTATAATCAGAAATCCTTCCATTCTATACTCCATCTGGTATTTTGAACCCCAGTGCTCATGAGGGTGATTTGTTGATGAGATAGCGTGTTGTATTAACAATTTCACCCCAGAAGGACTTTGGTAATCCAGCATCAACCAACATACATCTCATTCTTTCAAGGATAGTTCTATTGAACCTCTCTGCAATTCCATTCTGTTGTGGGTTCATTGGCACATGTCTGTGTCTTGTAATTCCTTCTCTTCACATAGTTCATTAAACTCAGTAGATAGGTACTCAAGACCATTATTAGTCCTTAAGTGCTTGAGCTTCTTCCCTTTTAGGTTTTCCATCTGGTTTAACCAGCTCTTGAACTTGGTAAATGCATCAGTTTTGTTTCTTATCACAAACACCCACGCCTTCCTACTAAAATCATCTATGATAGTCATGAAGTATCTCCCACCACCATGAGTTTCTGTCCTTGATGGACCCCAAATATTTGAATGCACATAATCAAATGGTTCTTGAGTTGTGTGAATCCCTTTTCCATAAGGCAAATTTTGTGACTTGCCTAGTGCACACTTATCACAGAATTCAAGTGATTTGTAGTCTCAGATCTCCATTAATACCTCTATTGGATAACTCTTTCAATCCTCTCTTCCCAACATGTCCAAGTCTTTTGTGCCAGAGCTTAAGATCAGCCTTGTTCAACACATTATCCACACAACCAGAAACAAGATGTCTAATCAAGATGAATAACCCATTGTGTTTTCTACCTTTGATTACCACTTTCTTGCCTTTGGTTAAGTGTAAATATTCATCTACTGATTTAAAGTCACATCCAGTAGCATTCAAAGATCCTAGAGAGAGTAAGTTTCTTTTCAAACCAGGCACATACCTCACATTGGAAATGGTTCTTGTGACACCATCAAACATGGTGATCTTCACTGATCCAATGCCTTGTACTCTGCATAACTGGTCATTTCCAAGCAACACACTTCCTCCATCATCCTTCTTTAGGTCTTAAAGCCAATGCTCATTAGGACACATGTGGAATGAGCATCCAGTATCAAGAACCCACTCATTATACATCTTTGAATCGGAAACATTCAATACTTCTGCAGAATCAGTGTCTTGTTCAACACCTGCTGCTTCTGCACCTTTTTCTTCAGATTTCTTCTTCTTTGAGGGATAATTCTTCTTCAAGTGTCCCACCTGTTTACAGGAGAAATATCTCCTCTTCTCCACCCAGTTCCCAGATTTCTTTGAATCATCATTTCCAGCTTTTCCATCTTTAGAATTCTACCATTTCTTCTTTTGATTATTTTTCTTGAATTTGATGTTCAATCCTTCACCTATTGGGTTGGGTTTCTTGTCACCTTGAAGTTACAAACTCTTGGTCTTCAAGGCATTGAGAATTGAGTCACAGCTTACTTTGTCTTGCCTGCCAAACATGAGAGTATCTCTGAAATTCTCCAAAGATCTTGGAAGTGCATTCAATAACATCAAGGATTTGTCCTCCTCTTCCATTTTCACTTCCAAGTCTTCAAGCTCATCTAGCATACGGCTAAATTCATCTAGTTGGTCCGATAATACCTTGTCATTACTCATTGTGAAGGCCAACAACTTCTGTTTGAGGAACAACTTGTTGGTGACAGATTTTGACTGGTACAACTCCTTCAGTTTCTCCCAGGCTTCAATGGTTGTTTAACACCTGGATATCTCCCTCAACAGCTTTGTCTGCAAGGCAGAGGATGATCATACTCAAGGCCTTTTGGTCTGTATCTCCAAACTTTGGCTTCTTAGCATCACTCCACTGATCCACAGGTTTTAAAGCTCCTGCAAGCCCGTTTTGAATCAAGATTGCATTCATCTTGATTTTCCACAAACCAAAATCATTCCTTCCCGAACACTTGTCAAGATCCATCTTTATTCCAGCCATCGTCTTCGTCCTGCTATCGTGGAAAAGAGTTTCCCACAGACGGCACTACTTGTTGCGTTAAACTCAACCAAGGATAATAACAAGAAATCACAAAACTGTTTGGACGAATTGATCAGGAAACAACCGAACATACACCACACAGAATTGAAATGAAAAATGAATTACAAACACATTTACGTGGTTCAAACTATAAAGTTCTACATCACGGAGGCTCCTCACACCCTAATTCACTAAACTCAACTGAAGATTACAAGAATTATACAGAAATCAGCAGACCCCTAATTATGGATTCTAAATTAGGTCAAGAACCTTAATCTCTAATTTCTCTCTCTACAGTTTTGTTTACAAAGGGAAAATGAATGAATTGAATTCGCCACAAGTTGCTTCTAAAGTTAGATATAGGATTTGGACTCAATTAACCACTAGTGATTCGTTGTAACCTCTTGAAATCGAGTTGTAGAATTCTAACAGAAAAAAAGGGTTATGGAAATTGTTGTTAAAGACGTGTGAAATCGTTTCATAACCAAGTCAAGCCACTTGTCCACTCAAACCCGGTTCAGCTTGTACCATTTATCTGTTCACTCTGAAACCTGGTTTTCCAGTCCGGTTCACACGGTTCTTTTCCCGGTTCTTGATTCCCAATACACCCTATTACTTATCTTCACACATACACTTGATGATATTAACTTTAATCTCACAGGAGCCATGGCCGAAGGCATTTTAAAAGGGCCAGCCATACATCATGAGATGGAGTTGGAGCGATTGTGACGGCAAGGGCCTCTTCCATAAGAGAAGATACCAAGAGACTCTTGAGACGTTTGTCCTAAGAACGCATTCTTTATAAGAGAGATTGGGCTTCAGGGTAAAAGATATGGGGGTATCAGTTGAAGGAAAAGTTGGTGATGGCGAAGCAATAGTGTCATCGACGAAGGAGAGAAGATCATGAGAGATGAGAAGGCCTCGACCTGACTATGCCACGACATATAGTTGGTGAAGGATAGTTTCACGATGATCATGTGAATGAGGATTGCGAGAGGTAGGGCATCAGTAGTGTTAGAGGCTGCCATGAGGAGGAAAATAAAAGAATAGATGAGGATGATGGAGAAGATCAACAACGACAGAGTTAAAGGGTTATGCGAAAACATAAAATCAGATACCTTGTGAGAAAGTTATCTCTTGATTATTAAATGATTTTTACAATTGCAATGGTATAATACATATATAAGGTATATCACAACCAATCTAAAAGATATGCATGGAAAATATACTATCTGAAATCTTCTGGATTATTTTCCTTATAAAAGAGGACGCTAGCAAGGTGTTGGATAAAAGAGAAAGAATTGATGGTAAAAGAAGTTCTTCAATATGGAGCCATCTTGGAGTCAATTAAACGAAGACAAAATTGGGATAGACTCATAGAATTGGAGCATTATCCTACTCGGTATGCGAATGATGAAGCAGCATAAAGAAGAAAACAAAAGTAATTAATTAAAAGTTGTTTGATTTTCTTTTTTTTTGAGTTTCTGATTTTTATTTAAATTCTTGTATTATTTTTAAAGTTGGTTTAGTAAGTAAATTAGCCGAAGTGTTCTATTTTTTTTTTTTTTTGCTGCTAGATTAAATGACGTGGCAGGCCATCGTGGACTAATTTTTGCCACATAAAATTAATAACCGAAAAATGCTAATTTTGATAGTCACGTTTAGCGAGCTTGACTAACTCCGGCTAAATTGGGCATCGGCAATGGGTCGTGTCCTTAAATTGGACAAATGTCAAAAGATACATGATTAAAATTGAACTTATGGTATATATAAGATATTTTCTGGACAAGTCCTAACATACAGGAATAATAATAATTTTTTCCCTGTAACCTAGTGTTTTCCAAAATATGCCCTATAATTAAGGAAATTCCGAGTTTATTCTTGTAAATTTATAATATTGCTCCATTTGAAGAGGCATTCCATCATATGCCACTAAAATGGCCAGAATTTCTGAGGTGGCGCACATGTGGCCTAAAAAATTAGAGATTCTAACAACTTACGTGGCATTGTTTCTAACTTTTTTCACTAAATTCCAACAAAACAATTTCCACATCATATGTTGTGTTTGCATTCCACAAATCTATATATTTTATTAAGAAATATACTATTAACAAAAAAAATAGTAGGAAATTTTGCGAAAATTATCCATCAATTTAGGTTGGACGTCTATAGTGATTATGTTTGAGGGTGACAATTTATGCCCACATATTCTACTATAGCTTAATTTATGCTCAAAATTTGTCGAAAATGAAAAAGTTGCATGTGTGATGCACATGACGTCGGAAAGTCATCTTTTTACCAAGGTTTTTGAGTTGGTAGCTGATGTGGTAATTATCGACCACTTTTAGAGGAAATGGTGCTACACCACTCTCAATTGTAATAAGTTAATTCAAAATTTGTTAAAATAAACATTAAATTTGAAATAAAATATGAAACTTATTTAATAAATGTATACTTACTATTAAATTCAAAAAAATATTTTAATTTGTTTAAAATACTAAAAAAATCTATTACATTGCAAAAAATAAATAAAAATATAATTAAATCATTATTTTTTATTTATTCAATAATTCATGTTTTCTTATGATCTAATTTTAAGAAGAATAGTTTCTATAAATTATATGAAATAAGATAAAAGAAAATATATATCTAAATGAAGATAAAAGTCATCATCACAATGTAATCAGTATTTAATTAATTTAGAAAAAACAAAACAAAATACTAGAATTATTATTAAAATCTAAAATTGAGTAAAGATATTAAATAATGTCAAATATGAATATAATATATGAAAATTAATTGTAAAATCTGGAAAGTAATAAAAAATATAAAACTGAAATTAGTGAAATAAATTTATTATTTTTTCCCACCTCCTACACCCCACTCCATGCCCCTTACCTCCTCCCTCCAGGCTCCATCTTCTTTCATAATCCTTCAAATCGCCAACCCCCTTCCCAACCATCGCTAGATCTTCTTCCCAAATTGTAGATGTAGCTTGGTGGAATGCACATCACTAGTTCAAGGAACAAGATTTTATCTTTCATTTTAGTTGTATTTTCCAAATTAAGAATTCAATAATACAATTTTACAGTTTTTGTTTTCTTTGTTTTTGCTACAAGAAAACGAAGATAAAATTTGATTGCCTCCTTTTTGTAATTTAAAAAAGTTTGTTCACTGCAGTGATACTATAACGGGATCGGAAACCAAACTGGTCTCACCATGGTTGATAGTTCAAACGGTCAGACTGGTTGAATTGACGGTCTAACCAGAAAACTAATAATCATTATTTTATATTTAATATTATAAATTAACACAAAAAAATACATGGAAATTATCCATTAAAATAAAGATAAACATAACTACTTAAGAAAATGATGTCTCAAATAAAATCTAATTATTTATATTACAGTCCATATTTTTTTATTCATCTTCGGGATCTTTTCCAAACATTGCAATAAGGCAAATAACGAAATGGGTATCTTTTTTAACTTTATAAACTCATAAATAAAAAGTAAAAAAGATATCCATTAGTGAAGCAAGCCAAAAACAAAACAGAAAAGAAGCAAAAACCTGGTTTACCGGTTCACAAATTTCCCCGTTCAATTTGGTTTTTTTTTTTTAGGTTGAACCATAAAAATAATTTTATAGGATTATTCGGACCTGACCAAACACTGGTTGAACTGGCGGATACGGTTCTAACGATAATGGCAGTGTTTTTATAACCGGACTAGCAACCAAACCAGTTTCACCATCGGTTGACAGTTCAACAAGTTAGACCTGTTGAATCGACGGTCTAACAAGAAAACTGATAATCACCATTTTCTTTGTAATATTATACATTAACATAAACAAATACATATAAAATTATCTATTACAATTCAAATTGAAATAAAAATAATTATACTTACTCAAGAATATGATATCTCAATTTAGCGATTTATATTTTATACTCCACATTTTTTCTTTCATCTCTGGGATCTCTTTCTAACCATGGCAAATTACGAAAATGGGTATCTTGTTAAAATTTTATAAACTCATAAATACAAAGTAAAAGAGATATCCATAACTAAAGTAAGCAAAAGAAAAACAAAAACAAAAAAAAAAAAAAACAAAACAAAAAACAAAGCAAATAATAAAGAAGCGAAAACTGAGTTTTTCCGATTTACCGATTCGTTGGTTTTCCCGGTCCAATTCAATCCCCATTTTTTTCTAGTTGAACCATAAAAAAAGTTTTATGGGTTATCCGAACAGACCAAGCACCCCTAGTTCAACGAATGAACCGACAGTTCGGTATGGTTCTGACAACAATGATTGAATGAATTTTACATGGTTTTGTGAAAGAAAAAAGTTTTGGGAGGAAGAATGGTATAAATACTTAGGGAGGAGAACAGTTTGGGGGATTATTTTTATTTTTAGATATTTTTTATAGTTTATAAATATTTTTTAAGTGTAATGTGGCATTTTCTACAATTTGTTGATCACCTTAAACACAATAGCTACATAAGTCCACCTCAAGTTGATGACCAACTTTTGCAATTCTTCTAAAATTGTATATTCACTATATTTATCTATTAAAAAAATCATATTTCTATCTCCTCAGATCGAGAAAATTGCAATTGTTGCCCATTAACTATAGGGGATGTCACGTTTATATGCTTCATGTTTATCTATGGCAATATATGCCCATTATGTGCCAAATTACGTAATTTATGCCATTTTCTCACCGGAAATCACCGACAGGCACGTGAATAGCACGAGCACAGTGATTTTAAAAAATTCAGCGAGAAAATCGTATATAGCATTTGGCCAAATCTAAATAATTTTATGTAAAAACTCAAAAAATAAATTCAAAAAATAAATGTAAAATGAAGAAATTTATTTTAAAATTTCTGAAATTCATTTAATAATCAGAAATTCTAAAATTTATTTAAAATTCAGAAATTAAATTAAAATAAAAATAAGAAATTATAAAATTAATTTAAAATCCAGAAAATAAAAAAATCTAAAAAAGTATTTAAAAAAATTAGAAAATTTATTTAAAATTCAGAAAATAAAAAAAAATCATTAAATTTATTTAAAAAATTCTAAAATTTATTTAAATTTCATAAAATTAAAAAATTATAGTTTTGAAATTAAAGGTCTGCTCGTCGCCATCAACCATTCAAGGCAACACCATATTTACAAATGCCACCATCCACCGCAAATTTACCGACACCACCATCAAAATCAGATTTGACAATTTATTTCTCAAAATTAAACATAATATCTACCGACGCCACCATCAACCTCATATCTGAAAATTTATTTCTCAAAAAGGATAAAAAATAAAAAATAAAGAAAAAAATAAAAATACTACCCCACAAGAGCTTCAAGACACTGAGGAGAACTTCCAAGTAAACATCTATATCATTACCCGGCTACTTAGGACCAGAAATTAACATACCCAGCATCATGAACTTTCTCTTCATACAAAACCGCGGAGGCGGATTGTAAGTCACTGTCACAACTGACCAACAACTGTACGTCGCTCATTGTGTTGTGTAGGTTGATCCCATCAGTTGATATGGCTAATCTCAAATTCCATAATTTAGAAGCAAAGTCAGGCCATTTGGTGTCCACCAGTTGCCAAGCAAGCGAATCAGCAGGATGGCGCATAAATCCATCACATACTTGTCTATCCGCATGCTAAGTTAGGTCTTTGGACATTTTCTTATTTCGAAACATTCGTTGGAATCTTGGAATAGGTAGAAAGTACAACATTGTCTTTGCAAGTTCACCTCTCCTTTTATTGGGCTGATTGTCTAGTTTGTGCCTTGGCGCCCCACAGGTAGGGCAAACTGTTAGCTCCTCGTAGCTCTTCCGGTACAAAATGCAATCGTTAGGTCAAGAATCGATCTTCTCATACTTCATCCCTAAAACAAATAAGTTTTTTCCTATCATCATACGTTGACAACGGTAGTTGATTGAGTGACAGAAGCAACTCCCAAACCAGGCCAAGGAATTTGGTGAAGCTTCTGTCACTCCTCCCAAATTTTGCCTTCAGATTATATAACTTCACAAGAGCAAACAACTTTGAAAATTTAAGGTAGCCAGTATACAAAGGTTTCCCCACATCATCAAGTAGTTTGCTTATTTGGTCTAAATTAGCATTACTAATATACACAACGTGTACCCTATTTATTGGTTCCTAAGCAAATAAGCTCTCTTCACCTTCTACAAGCACATCTTCTTCCTTTGTTTTCCTCTTTTTATGAGATCTCTCCCCATGCCATATCCATGTAAGATAGGTTCTATCTATACCATGTGCACCCAAACCAGCCCTTACAACATAAACTCTCTTAGACTTCAGATTACCACATCGTGAGTAGGGATATTAAATCATAGTCGATATTAAATCATAGTCACAAGCATTTTGCAATGCGTAATCCAATGAATTTTCAATGCCAACATCATAGGCACGGGAAAGCAAGTGTTGTGACATCCACTCTTTATCCATTATTTTTCTACACATAATCTACAAAGATTAATAGGATAAGATGAACGGTATGTGGCCTTGACCTATCGCCCATAACCTCCAAGGAGTCATAATGTTCCTACCAAGGAGGCCGTGCGGGATGCAAAGTTTCTTACCTATAAAATGTTCGTCAAGAACATACAAAAATAAAACTGCACATAATTGATAAACCTAACATTAAACTAATTGACACACAATTGCTACACTGTTAAATGCACAAGAAGGACAGGCCTCACAATAAACCGTTTCAGAAATATAAACACAATAAACAAAGCAACGTTGTATGAAAGTTATGTGGTTTTGTTTGACATATCGCCCATAATCTCCAAGGAGTCGTAATCGTCCTGCCAAAAGGAGGTCGTACGGGATGCAAGGTTACCAGCCTATATACCGTTTCATCACAAACAAGAAAACAAGAACACTGCACATAATTGATAAACCTAACATTAAACAAGTTCACACACAATTCCAACATTGTTAAATGCACAAGAAGGACATACTCAGTTTTTAGAAATATAAACACAACAAACAAAGCAACATTGTATGAAAGGTACATAGCCTTGTTTGACCTATTGCCCATAACCTCCAAGGAGTAGTAATCTTCCTACCAAGGAGGCCATGCAGGATGCAAGGTTGCCAGCCTATATACCGTTTCATCACAAACAAGTAAAATAAGAATATTGCACATAATTGATAAGCCTAACATTAAACAAGTTCGCACACAATTCCAACATTGTTAAATGCACAAGAAGGACAGACTCGGTTTTAGAATTATAAACACAACAAACAAAGCAACATTGTGTGAAAGGTATATGGCCTTGTTTGACATATCGCCCATAATCTCCAAGGAGTCGTAATTGTCCTACCAACGAGGCCATCTGGGGCACAAGGTTGTCAGCCTATATACTAATTCATCACAAACAAGTAAAACAAGAACACAACACATAATTAATAAACCTAACAATATACTGGTTCACATAATCCAGCTAGGGTACTTTCAGTTCTAATAGACAAAAATATAAGCATTCAAACATGCGTATTTTTCCAAAACCATTACAAATTGAACATATAGTGTTAAACAGAAGCATTTTCCGGGGACACATACAAAATCATCAAATTGGGCTGGTACAGAAATATGGAACCAAGAAAACATAACTTTTGAAATAATAGATTGTACCTTTCCCTCGTTCTACTCCTAGCCCTTACTGAAATCGGTGAAAAAAATGGTACTTTAACGGCTGAGGCAAAGGAGACGACGATGGTGAATTCAACGGGAGTGGCGACGACGATAGTGAATTCAACTTGAGCCAGGCTGGAAGAAGAGTGGTTGCACAATAAAAACTCAAGTGCAATTTTTCTGAAGTGAGAAGCGAGTGAAATGAACGTTTCACTTCCTGATTCTAAGATCGAAAGAAAACGTTTTTTACGTATACACTACAAGACTACAGTTTTGGAAGCGTTCATTCACAGATACACTATGCTTGTATAAATGGTTGACCAAGAAGTGTAGTCTATTAGCGAATTTTCCCTGTAGATAGACTACACTTCGAAGAAACCGTGGGCTAAACCGTAGTCTATTAGCTACAAAAATACATTAATATTCTACAATTATGCAAAATCGAGGCACAATCATAGTTTATTAGGGAATTTTTTGCACTAATAGACTACACTTTCACCCAAAAGTGTGGTTAATGGGCCAATAGACTACAATTTCATAAACAATGAGGTCTATTGGGTGTAGTCTATTAGCATAATTGTTGTAGTGATGGAGTAGAAGAGGATGTGTTTGTTTAAGTTGCTAAATTTGAATTCCTTTGTGATTTCTTAGTTGTCTATATGCAAGGGAACATTGATGTCTTTTTTATCTTAGGCCGACCTCTCTTAACGATTAGTCAAGCATTGATAGATATTGAGAAAGGGGAGTTAACTCTGTATTTATGACGAGAAGGTAACTTTTCTTATACATAAAAGGTTTACACTAAGTGATAAAAATAATTGTTTCATGGTTTATGCAGGAAGATGTAATGAAAAAGTTATGGGGAGAAATGAGCAAAGAGGTCTAAGTTTTTAAAGAAGGATAAGTCTCCTAATTTAAATTGTTTAGACATAGGCAGAAGTGAGAAAATAGGGTCTTGCTGATGACATAAAACTTATTGTTGGTCGGGAGGCAACGAACAGTTTTTATGTTTTATTTCTTTTAGTTTTGTTTGTTCTAATTTTTTTTTTTTTTTTTTTTTGGTTATTAAGTGAACTAACATTATTGTGAAGTAATTGTGCAGTCAAATAAGTTCAAAAGGCGAGAAATTTTTTGCACTAAGGCCTAGGGGTGAGGCTCGATCGGATCAATCCAAGAAACCCAGCCGAGTGCACAAAAAGGGAGAAGATTCAAAGTGGGACAGTGCAGCTGACCCGGCCCTTTTGGTCAGCAAAAAACTAAGGGGCAAGTCCGATCATTTGACCCTGCCAGACGCGTTATTGCGACCCGACCAGGTCTGTCTCTAGCAACAGGCTTTAAAATGCGTGCAACATCCATATTTTCTAGGGTTTATTTATTTCAACTCTTCCCAACTTCGACGTAAAAGCCACCAAGGCGTACCACTTTTTCTCGAAAAACTTGTTCTTCGACCAAGTTTAAGGAAGGGGGTAGAGTTGGGTGTCTTGACAATTGCTTATATTTTTGTTGTGTTGAACTTATTAATTGCTCAGTTAGTTTACATCATGTTGGGTAGCTTAGTTTATTTTAATTTTTGCATTTGTCTGAGTCAGAGTCTTGTTTTGTTTTATTTGCATTAAAAGTCATAACCTAGAGTGGTAGTATAATTTTGAACTTAAGGCTATGATGATGATGTATCAATGATGAGCCGAACTTTTAAAAATTTCATGACACACAATAGAGCATGATAAGCATATGGAGATGACATTGAGCATGTACAATGAGTAATAATCACAATAACCTGTGAGTATTTGAGCTTTAATTGGGGTGAAGATGGGCTTGAAACAGGCAAAAATGCGTAAAATCCATAATTGCACTACCTTACTGAACTCGCCCGAGTTGAGGGTAACTCGACCATGTTGGACAACTCGGCCGAGTTGTATGGCCCTCGACCGAGTTAGTGCTCTCGGCCCAAAGCTCTCTTTTCCTTCAACTTGGCCTCGACCAAGTTGCTTTTAGGCCTCGGTTGAGTTAGTTAGTTCTGCCCAAACTCCAATTCTTCTTCGCTTCTTCAAACTTCCTTGCGTGTTATTCGTCCGGGCTTCGTCTAAATGGACTTATTAGCCTTTTTATACCTGATTATCAGTATCAAGCACAAACACGTCATCTAGCTCAATATAAAGAATTTAAGCATGTTTCAACTAGATACACATAAAATTGTTATCAAATATGTCCCTAAATTGACCTAAAATGCATGTATAAATGACGTGTATCATACATTGTCTAATTTTGAGTGCATTGTTGGTCATCATGTAAGCGTGTCTCTAGAACTTGTCTTGGTTCTTCTTGAAGTCGTCGAGTATGTGTTGTGAACTTAGAAAGTGATTTTCGGGATTCTTTCTTTTTAAGCCTATTTATGAGCCAAAATGAATTTTCCAGCAAAAACTATAAAAAAATCCCTATTAAGTCATTTTGAGCTTTAAAGCCTTGTGTTTAATAGTCAAAAGTACAAGATATTATCCATTCCTGTTAGCCTTTTCCCTTTAACTTAGATTAGTTGAGAATGGGGAAAGTGGATTGGAAGGCGGAATAGAGCAAAGGCATAAAATTAGAGTGCTGGGATGTATAGAATAATTGGTGGAATGTATTTCAAATTAAAGGGAAACGAATGAGCAAATTTTGACCCCTTTTTTTAGTTTTTTATTTGTTATTTTAGTACGGTTAACAAAAGTAGTTTATTGTTTTTAGTTTTATTTTTATAAAAGGGGTCAATTAAATATTTACCTAAATATGCCATTGTTTATTAAAGACTAAGTAGTAACAAAGTTGTTACTAGTTTATTGTGGCATTGAAAAAGTTGGATGATGTAGTGCATTGTGAGCGAATATTGAGGTGAAGAAGCTAAAATTAGCTTACTAAGAGGTTAAAAGTGAGATGAGGAGTGAGTATCATTTGAGGGGTAGTTGAGGTAAGGAAAGTTGATTAGTCCAAGTTTGAGTTGCTATTTTCCATATATATCCCACCTTGCCCTAAAACCTACATTACAACCAAAAACCAAAGCCATTTATGATTCTTTGTTGACACATGTCATGTATGATGGATAGGTTGGATGATAGGCAAGCTAGGGTAGACTGACCATATGAACCAAACCAAGGGTAAGCGATACATTATCCCTTTAGGATCATTCATTTTTAGGTGCTAAGTCTTGAGAGCAATTGATACATTGTTGATTCATTATATGCTCGATATCGACGTTATTATTATCGAAAATTGTATTCGGAGACTAAATTCATCATCAATTCACCTTAAAGTTTCTTGTTCTTGCTTTATCTTTTGTTCTTTGAGGATGAACAACTTAAGTTTGGGGGATTTTGATACACATATTTTATGCAAGCTTTTAGGCTCATTTAGACGAAGATTTTGATAGCAATTGCATGTATTATTGGCCCTTTTTTTTATTTAATTTCAATATCTTTTTCCATTTAATATGTGTGCTCATTTTGTAGCAAATAGTATGATTTTGAGGTCAAAAGTCTATTATGAAAAAGTTTGGAAAAGAAACGAGCAAGAAGCGAGGTGAAACGACGAAAAGATCAGAATCCACCGTCAAATCTGATCCCAAAATGTCTTTAGATTTTGTTCATATCACGAGAGATACATGCCCAAATAAAGTGAAATAAGTTGAATTCCAAAGTCAATTCAAAGAGCTACAACTTTGTCAGAAATAGCGAAAGCCAAACTCGAATTGGTAGACCTCCAAATATGGCTTGAAGTTGGACAGGTAGAGCAGTTTTGGACCACGCACCCTATTAACTCGCAAATATGACTTAATTCGGGCTTACACGTACTTTTTGGCAATTTTTGGAGGATTTTCACATCTCAACTCATATTTTCATTCTTCAACTAAAAAAGGAGACTTAGAGGTATTGTTTTGGGAATCAATTCTCTTTTTTTACATCATAATTCATCCCTTGGAGTAGGGAGCAAGCAACAAGAGGAGAAGATCAGACAGAGAGCCAGAGCTAAGTTTATACAAAGATTTATGTGTATATTAGTTCATTTTATTTTGTGCTTAAGTACAATATGGTTGTCCATGAATATCTTGTGTTTTCAATTACAAGTATGAGTAGCTAATTCTTACGTGTATTCTAGGGCTATATTTCAATAACTCTACGATTTGATTGTTTTTTTGTTTATTTTGACTCT
The DNA here is from genome assembly GCA_958295605.1 of Ajuga chamaepitys. Classification (NCBI taxonomy): domain Eukaryota; kingdom Viridiplantae; phylum Streptophyta; class Magnoliopsida; order Lamiales; family Lamiaceae; genus Ajuga; species Ajuga chamaepitys. Next base: position 24,042,614 of record OY282497.1, on the reverse strand, counting down.
ATTCTGCACTTTTATCATGTATGTGATTGTTCTGTTTACAATTTGATAATTTGATCAATTTTTAGATTCAATTAGGCTTGATAATTTGACGCCTGAGAGGGGAAGATTGTTAATAGGCTTATGACACATAGCGTAGATATTCAAGAACAACTGAGAGGTTTGAGATATTTGCTTAGATCTTGGATCTTGTGAAATTTTAGGAGTTGCGTATACAATAGTTAGTCGGAGACGATAACTATTTTATATGTAATCTACACGTTAGCATGAGGAGGGTTAACTAATTAAGCGATCGTCTAATAAAAACTAAAATTCGGTCTAATAGTCTAAATAATCTGTATAAGTTATCATAGGGAAGTTGTAACTGAAATTGAAGCTTAGAATATATCATTTTATCTAATTAATCTTCCAAGTTATTGTAATCTACTGCAAGCTTAATTAATAGTTTTAAGATTTTAGTCTAAAACTAAACAGTCTACCTTTGTGAGTCTAGATAGAGTTGAGCTATTCGGATTAGGGCATTTAACTGGCTTAGTAATATGATCTTTGTGGGATCGACCTTGCTCACTGCTAACTATAGCTACACCATATACTTGCAGTGGTACTGGAGTTAAGTTTTAGTGTGTCAGCGGAAAATGGCGTGGTCCAGCAAGCCTTTACCCGGCCAAACAAATCTCCATATTTTATCACGGGTCTTTTACGTCAGTGGCTCAGATCCCATTTTCTCCTTTCTTTGACCTAATTTTGTGTACTCCTATATATACCTAGACTCTTCTACTATCAAAGGAGGAGATTTTTATCACACAATTAGTGTAGACTTTTATTTTACGCAAGTAGAGAGTAATTTAGACAGAGCCGAGAAGGAGAAGCTGTAGTAGCAGGTACCCAAGAGGAACACAACGTCACGCCATATGCTATATCTGGTGATTTGTATGAAGCTGTCTTCAATTAGTTAATGTTTTTACTTTTATGGTTATAGAGTAGTTGTTTATATGTGCTTTACAAAGTAGGTTTCAATACAATGTAGATGATGTATGATTTGTGATTTTGATTAAAGATTGACCTATACATTATTATTTATGTGTTGATATATGATTGCTATTAAGCACAAACGAATCCATATCCAAGATTTGGGAAGTGGTGATGCTAATGGTCAAATTGCTCATGACATAACCTGTCAATGTCTGAGAATGTTTATGGGAGTATTCCTAGGCACTATTAGGAGTTGTATACACGTGCGGAACCGAGAGTTTGATATGACCTTAAGTGCTTTGAGAGGAGGTTTGAGATACATATAAAGAAGCTTCACAACGATAGGACCATTCTGAATTCTGAATTAATAGTTCATTATTAAATTTGTAATTTATTATGAGATAACCCTGAGATAGTCTTTTATTATTTAGTTTAGTTAATTTGTTATAATTTTCTTATCCAGTTGCTTTCATAGAGGGTCATAGTTAGAGTAATTAGGCACTACCAACCAATCACTTAATCGATTTGCCTATATATATTAGGGTTAACCCACTGTAGTACTTTAAGTAGGTTTCATCTTCACTAATTTATGTGTGGTACTACATAACTTGCCACTAACTAGCAACTACACAATTCACTTCTCTATTTCTCTTTTTAAATGTTATGCATATAAAATATTGAATTGTAAGGAACAGAGTAAATGAGGTAATATTCCAAAGTAATAAATTTAGGAGGTAACTTTTCAAAGTTCCTGTCAAATTGCATTTTGTTAGAGCTATAGAGTATTATGCAGTTGTCAATAAGAATTTAGGAACAAATGGGAGATTTAAATTAACTTTTTTTTAATATATATTTAAAGTGGTGGCTATAAGGAGTAATACATTAGTTGTGCTTAGAAGTACTCGTATAATACATAGTCCACTGATGTATTTATAATTTTGCTTTCTCGAAATATTGAAAATTATGATTTAATAGCACCCTGAGCCAATAATAATTTTAGGGACAAACGAGAGATTTAAAATTGAGTTTTTAGTATATATTTAAAATGGTGGCTATAAAGAGTAATATGGTAGTTGTGTATAGAAGTACTCGTATTATACATAGCTCAGTGATGTATTTATAATTTTGTTTTCTCTAAATATTGAAAAAAGTATGACATAGTAGCATCGTGGATGGTAGATCAATTTTTTTTATCTCCATACACTTGGAAAGTGTATGGTATAGATTCCTCAATTGGGCATTACACACACACACACACATACATATATATATATATATATATATATATATATATTCAAGTGTATGATAGATTCCCCAATTTATGGTAGAGTCCCCACTTGGGCACTATCCAGGGATGTAGTAATGAATTCCAAGTGTATGTTAGGTCGACTTGGGCACTCCACAGTGAATGTATTCCAAGTGTATGACTAGATTCCTTTAGATTCTCCAATGTATATGATAGATTCTGTACTTAGGTACTACCCTGTATATGGTGGAGTCCCCACTTGTCCTAATGTATTCGGTATATGATAGATTTCTCACTTGGGCTACCTAGTGTATCTATCCCAACACTTGCACACTATATTCCCCACTTAGACACCGTTTCAAATATGTGTATGATAGATTCTCCATTTGGACATTTTTAATTGCAGTAAGGTTGACTTGTAGAGATTTGATTACAAAAGTGTTATTTTTTGTAGTAAACACATAAAATTTGTTTGTTTTGTAAAAAAACATATTAAAAATAACAATTTTTATGTTTTTCATCCCTTACCTCCCCCCCCCCCGCACACACCCCTCCCGCCTGTGTATTACCTCGCCCCCACACCACCCAACAAAGTTAGCTTTTTATTTTCCCTATGCATACACCACTGCCCCCCCCCCCCCCCCTTCCCCCTCTATATGTCGTCCCCTCACTGTCATACACACCACCTTCTCTCTCTTCCTTCTCCACTCTCACCTTTATTCGCATTTTTTTACGAAGCATTGCAACACTGTTATTCTTCGGGGCTGGAGTAACCTCGTAAGTTTTTCTCTTCCTCCTCGGTCTCCCATTCTGGACTCCTGTACAGCTTGGGTTATGGAGTCGGTGAAAGAGGCCCATCAATCTTACCAAATATTGCTTGTAGGCTCCTCCAGTCCGGGTCCTCGTTGGGCTTGTAAGCGGCAGCTAGTAGGTTTTTCTGTTCGCCCATAGAAGAATGTTTTGTAAATGGAACGTGATATATATGTGTACCAATGTATTTTTATAAAATACTAATCAATAAATTGATTAATCATTTTCTTAAGAAGGGGACGGTGTCATTAGTAACGTCACGAAGTTCTTTCCATACATCCTTGCTTGTATGTGTCTCTTCCTTCATCGAATAGCCCCCTACCTTACCACTTGACTAGTAAGGGAAAAGCCCTTGACTAAGAAGAATATATAGGCTTTTTTTCTTATTCGTCAAGCTTTCGAGCAGCTCTTTCAACTGCCGCCTAATCCCCCAACATGCTCAAGAACCGAGATTGTATGTCGATCATGCTCGACACCATCCCAACTCTATCTACCTGAAGACCTCGTACCTTTCCCTCAATCTCCTTGGTGATTTTGCTGATTGGCCATCGACAGTAGGTCCTAAACGATACTACTAATCAACCGTTCTTTATTTCTTCTCCCCTACAACCACTTAGAAGGCACCTTCTATCCTGGCATGTTCCCTCCAGGCCTTTGAATAGGGCGTCGTTCGTTGCCTCTGTCCACCTTTCCGTGTAGAAATTTTCGTTTTGTGGCCTCCAATCCCACAAGGTCATCTCCACAATTTGATTTGTTATACTAAGTTGATTCCTGAAGTCTGCTCAATCATCGTATTTAGATTTTTATAGATTTCATGACGTGGCAGCCACATAAGGCACGAGCGATACAATATGTGTGGGGTGGTTTAGGAACTGACAGATCTGCATGGAGGTGTAGGTGACAAGACATACTATGATACTCGTCATTGAACTAATAAAGGTTATTTGGCATGAATCTCTTAGGGTCACATGCATGTGATACTGTATGATTATCAGCGTCGTCTATTGATATGACAACACATGTCACGTGTTCAAGCAAACCAACCCACATCCGAGCATCGGGCATCTCAGGCCCATAGTATTATTGAACATTTCGGTCAATGCCTTGGTTTCCTAGGTAACATGTCAGGAAATATGCTTTACAGAATGGCATTAATAAGAACTGGCTCTATACGCATGCCTTGGTTACCGTCTATTTGATGGCATGACAACTGTTTACTCACACTCTTGACCCAAATGAAATTCACAGTCAGCATGACTTTATCTGTCCAAAATTGATATGGTTTTTAAATGAGGTTTGAACGTCGGACCAAACCCACATTGGCGGTACAATCAAGAAATAAGGGACAGCATGCGTTATGATATTCCACAAATGATAAAATTACATAATATTAAAGAACCATGTTACCCAGTATAAGGAATGGCAAACTCGGCCTAATAGGAACATAATACTAGAAGGTGAAGACACATATTTCCTATTAAGTGAAAACCAAAAAAATGTGTAGATAACAAGAAAGGGTAATTATAATTAATCCTCGATGCTCAACTCTCACGAGCTATCTAGGCACATGGCATCCTGTTTGCTGTAAGGTTAACTTCTTCTCGGAAAATTTAGTTCATGACATTGTAGTGGGGCTCACCTTCATCTTGGTAGGTATAAATAATGTCACTGTACGCCCCTATCCATTCTTGCTACTGTGATTTAGATGCAAGGAGATGGTTTCCATACCTAACCTATAGTGTGTCAGCCGTGTTCTTCAATGTTGTGAAGAGTTAATACCTATGGTGTAGAATTGCTACTCGTTCGTTCACATCTTCACTAAAAAAACGTCGTAGTTGGTGATATTTTTTGTGTAGATGCGAATGAACTTGGACAATGCTCATATAGTTGGGGGCGTCTCGATTAGAAACCCAATACCCAAGCCCTCTCTCCCGCTGTAGAACTTCTAATATGCACTAATTCACCTACTTGGTCCAATTGGTATGAAGATAGAAGTACATAGCCTGTATGGTTAGCAGTCCTTGTTCTCCGAGGTATTGGTTAGACATGCTGAACTCTTGAAATAATGAAAAGGCCCTACAAGTGCAAACTACGAGAGGAGTGGTGGATTTGTGTATGAAGGTCACATCTGTGTGTTTTTTTATCTTTTATAGACATGGTGGATAAAGACTTTAGACGGGCCTAGCCACGCTCTGAGCGGGAAACAACACCATTAATAAATCATTACCGTTTGTTTATGAGTCTGTTCCTCGTAAATCTGGCCTATGCACAATTAAATGTTGTGGACAGCTTATTGCCCGCCATATTCCAACCTTTTAATTTTTTCTTGTGTGATGTACGGGTAAGGGGAAGGGTGGTAGGCTGGTGTCGGTGCCCTAAAACACTATAAAATAAAGGCAACCTCATTAATTTCATTATATTCTTCGTCATTTTTTAGCACGGATACTCATTTCGTATAATTATTCATTGATGAGTCGCCTTAGATATTACAACACTTATGCCCGCTTTCACGTCCTAAAGCTATCAGGACCATTTTTTGTATCCCCTAGGATAGTCAAAACTTGCCGATCATACCTTCATCGGATACGTAGCCGATGAAACCCGAAAGGGAAACTTCCTCGTTGACGGTCACCACACTGCAACCTTTGAAGGGGCAAAGAAATATTTATACTACAAACATTAAAGGTAGTCTCTACGGACGACCTGGCCAAAAGGTTTGTGAAGTTGCAGAATCGCTACAACCTATTTAAGTCTATCATCTGCACCGAGGGTGCTGTTTATAACATTTGGACTAACGCTATACAAATATCACCAGACATATGGTTGGATATGTTCGAGGTAATAAAAAAACTATTTTTTCGATCCTTTATTTGCACAATTATCAGCAACGTTCTTTCAAACTGATAAATAGACTAACCATTTCAATTTTTTCATTGTTTGTCTGAGCCAAAAAGTAATCTGCAAGTCCTCACTTATATGGAAGAAGGAGATCCAATGTGGGATGCACTGTAAATGATTTTTGAGCCGATGCCGCTGCGTCGATATCCTCAGTCACCACCACATTCAAATAGCTAAAACGTTTCATGCAGCCGCCCTGCTTCCATCCGTTTTAGTGGACAACGTCATTGACTATTTCGTATCCTGTTTTACAGTACTTAATTTAGTGTACGTGTTTTTTTTTATCAATGAACTTTTATATTTTGCTGTCTTTTTGTTTTTACTGGTTGTGGTGAATTTGTTAATAAGCACTAAAAGAGGGGGTAGTTGATGTGGCACGAACCTCTAACCATTGCCACATATGGTGCATTTATCTTTATACAACATCTGTCTTTCATCTTGTCAAGACTCATTATACTATCCATTATTGAGACCGAGAGGCTTTCGAAAATAAGGCAAACATGAGCGCATCTCCAAACCGTGTCTCTTTTGGCAGTACAAGTCAGGATGCTGTGTGGTACAATTGTTCAGACTGGACCAAGGAAATGGACAATTGCCTAGTTAATCTTCTTCAGGGGCAGCATAACCTTGACAACTGGGTTCCCAGAGAAGAAGCCCATAATGGTATGGCTATAATCTACCTCCACTGTTGCCTACATGACAGGTTTGGTTGCAAACCTTGGTTCTCATACCTTGACGTGCACGATCGTGTTACGTGGCTGCAAAGAAGGTTCACGGTTTGGACGGCCATCAAGAACACTCCAGGAGTTGCCTTTGACTCTTCCACAAACTTCGTCTCTATGGATCTTGACACTTGGCACGAAATCTCAAATAAGTATGGTGCACGCGTGCGAGCCTACTGCAAACATGGGGACCCTATGGTGGAACAATTTCAGTGCATATTTTATGCCGCTTACAAACTCTAACAATGACTTTGTGCCTTCTGCAAGCAACCTCATAGTGGACGACCCACAGTCTCCCGGGTCCCTAGTATTTTGATTCATTTATCTCTCGAAATGTCATTTCTAGTTTTAGTGTGCTTTTGTGTTTCGTGCTTTTACGTTGGTTTGCTATATTTTCGATTTAATGTTCCTATGTGTGGAAAGCATATATGTGTTATGAACTCCATATCTACGATGAGTGGCTTAGTCGTAAGGAAAAGTGGGCATAATATGGAGAGACCGTTATGCGTTACAAATGATATAACATTCATCCGGAAAATTAATCACATCTACGCTATGTGAAAATATGAAAGTTACAAATAGATAACAAAGTGATAAAGGGTGTTGGGATTAGGGTTTTGCAATGTTGAGTGTGAAATACTGGTAAGCAGCAAGACCGGACTTTGGTAAAACGAAAAAGAATGCCAATGAAAGGCACCTGGAAGCACCTGTAATGTGTTTACTGCCCTGTAAAATACAAACAACCTGGAAAATAGGGTCACCCTAAGAGTTCACTTCTCCCACCTACAGGCCCCATACCCATACTCTCGATCGTCCTAAATGATGTTGTATCGGTCGATCCCTTCCACCCACTCATCGCCTTTCTCTTCAACCACATCAACCTTGTATCCCACGGACTCATCATTATCCGAATCCGAAGTAACTTCTTCCACCCCGTAAACCTTGCCAAATAACTCTTGCAATGTGTCCCAAGATGGCCCACCATCATGGAAGTAAGCAGCGGTGAACAAATAGATCTACTAATTAAACCAGATAGAGTCAGTACGCATAGTTAGTGTTAAATGGATAAGTTTGTTACATGATCTTGGACTTTAATCATTACATACGTCGCAAATGTGCTCCCATGTGTCATAGGTAGCAACCACCTTGTTGTTCTTGGGATAATACTGAACCCTTGGGCAGTCGGTCACCAGTTGGAAGACATTATACCTTTCACACAATTTTTCTAGTTCGATGTCTATCTTCACGATGGGCCAGACTTGGCCTATTTCATTTGCAATGTCCAACGTCCCATTTTCGAGTGCTTTGTCAAAGTAACCTTCCAGGTGGCAGCCTCTAATGTTGTATGTCTTTACGATAGAGTTAATTAGAGCAGTGCTCATTTCCTCTGTCCAACCCTCAGTGTAGAAGTACTCCCTCTGCAGCCTCCACAAATCGGAGTAGTATGGATTTTTTGGTAGATACATGGTGCAGGTTCAACGTCTATTTTCTTCTCCAATTATCCTTAAATTCAGACGGTCAATATTGAAGCTTTACAAAGCTACTTATGTACTAGAAATATAGATAAACATCAATACTCCAACTCTAATTTCAAACTAAACTCTAGACCAACCACTACCACACTAGTGGTTGGCATTTATTATTATGAATTGATTGATGGGGAAAGACCCCATACCTACACATTTAAATCTCACAGTCACTAATCACCACAGATGTAACTTGTAAACCTTCTGTCGTGCATGTGGTATTTTATAACTTTGAGTAATGTTGGCACGAAGTTTAGTTCCATACACAGACTGTGTGCCCATGTATGTGTTAACATGTATGGCCACTTGTAGACCGTAAAAATAATTTTCGGGTACCCTAGCAACATATTTCGTGCACTAGCAAGCGTCGGGCTTCGGGAACTACCGAGTCAGTGTGGGAAAGGCCAAATTAATACTATAAGGCGCCTTTTATGAAATAGACTCCTCAACACGTGTTATTACACAATTTAACAAATCCAATTTTAAAGAGAAATAAAGACGTCATCTGGGTACAACATGTCATCGACGACTTCGGTTGACTCCTATCCTAATGTTGTGGTTGTTTTCTGGCTTGTTAGTGAAATCAACTCTTGAACACACAACACCAAAGAATCTGGAATTTGCACAAAGAACAATTTGAAAATCACACATGCAGTTCGGCCAGAGTTGTGGCCGAATTGATCTTGCGCAGAACAGGAACTGAAAATGAATCAAACACAGGTTTAACGTGGTTCGTTCAAGATGAACTACATCCACGGAGGCAAGGCACACCTCAATCCACTAAGAAATCCAATCAATTACAGAGAATACACTCAAGAAATGAAATGCCCAATTTTGTTGACAAATTAGGGCACGAACACTCAATCTCTAAATACTCTCTCTAATCTAAAGAACAAGGAAATTACTCGACGTAGTGATCTTCTCCTTAATGAGAGCTTTACATTGATATATGGATTGAAGCTCGAATGCAACTGTACAGGAAGTTCTAACTGAAAGAAGTTGAGCTCAGCTACCGGACAAATGTGACGGTTTTCTTCGTCACAAATCTGCAACTGCTCCGTCACAAATGACGGTTAACTCAAGCTGCCTCGAACCCGGTTTATTCTGACCAGCTTGTACTCTTGATGCTAAAACCCGGTTTATTCCTCCGGTTCTTCACTCCCTGATTCCGGTTCCACATTCCCAACACACTATTTTACAAAGTATAGCTCACTTGATGATATTGAACATCACCTCACAAATCTCCACCTCAATGAATCATGTGTGCCTCTTCCTGCCTCATCACTGCCTTTCTGTTAATGCTCTTCATGACATTGCTCAAGCTGCAGCAGGCTCGAGCAATGCTCCACTTTGTTCCCAGGTACACCCTTAGTAAGAAAATCAGCAGGGTTATGCAATGTGTGTACCTTCTTAACTTCCACAGAACCAGAATCAATGATATCTCTAGCAAAACCTCACATCAATGTGTTTTGACCTTTCATGAAATGCTTGGTGTTTCACAAGGTGTAAAGCACTTTGATTATCACAGTAAATTGCCACACACTTTTGCTTGATGTCCAAATCTCTCAGAATCCCTTTAAGCCAGATTGCTTCTTTAATAGCTTCAGTGAGAGAGATATATTCTGCTTCTGTTGTCGACAGTGCTACAACTGATTGTTGTACACTTCTCCAGCTGATGGCTGTTCCAAATAAGGTAAACACAAATTCAGAAATAGATTTCCTCGTGTCTATGTTTGCTGCAAAATCAGAATCAGCAAACCCCTCCAATGCAACAGTGCTTCCATTCACTTTCTTCTCAAACTTCAGTGACAAGTTCACTGAACCCTTCAAATACCTCATCACATGTTTCAAAGCTTCCCAATGTTCAACACCTGGGTTTGACATGAACCTGCTCACTAAAGAAACAGCATAGGCCAAGTCAGGCCTGCTACAAATCATTCCATACATGAGACTTCCAACTCCACTTGCATAAGGAATATTGCTCATATGTATGACTTCTTCTTCAGTCTTTGGGCATTGTTCTTTGGAGAGTTTCTTCTGTAGATTAACTGGAGTGGAGAGTGGTTTAGATTCATGCATATGGAACCTCTCCAAAACCTTCTGTAGATCTAGTGCTTCTTTAAAACTACTAGGCTCTTGTGATTCCAGGTATTCAGCAACACTCAAGGCATAGTAAACACTCCCTGCTTGACCATAGAAGTCAGGTCTATTGATTGTTCTTCTAGGCCTGTCCCTTCCAATGCTATATTCTCTAACATTTTGTGAAGGTCCAGCTTGTTCTTCTTCTTCAGATGATAAATCATTATCTTGTAGATTCTCTTGTGGTTGAGATGTGTGATCATCTTCAGCAGGATGCTCCACCTGAATTGATATCTCTTCTGTCTCTTTAGCACCATCAAATTCTTCCTTAGAGCCTGTTGAAGTATAAGCCATCACATTCTCATTAAACTTTACATCTCTACTTGTGATTATCTTCTGATTTCCCTTCTCTAGACACCACAATCTGTAGCCCTTTATTCCATCTGGATATCCAAGAAATACACATCTTAGAGCTCTTGCATCTAACTTGTCTTGCTTGACATGGACAAAAGCAAGACAACCAAACACCCTTAAGCCTTCATAACTTGGTTTCTGTCCACTCCACACCTCTTCAGGTGTTTTGAACCCAATCACTGATGAGGGTGACCCGTTAATGAGATAACATGCTGTAGCAATGGTTTCACCCCAAAATACCTTTGGCAACCCAGCATCCAACAGCATACACCTTACTCTTTCAAGAAGAGTCCTATTAAGCCTCTCAGCAACCCCATTCTGTTGAGGATTCATTGGAACAGTCCTATGTCTCTTGATTCCTCTTTCTTCACAAAAGTTTGTGAACTCAGTGGAAAGGTATTCCAATCCATTATCAGTCCTAAGGTGCTTCAGCTTCTTTCCTTTGAGATTTTCCAGTTGAATCAACCATGTTTTGAACTTATGAAAAGCATCACTCTTATTCTTCATCAACATGATCCACACCTTTCTACTGTAATCATCAATCAAGGACATGAAATACCTTGCTCCACCATGAGTCTCTGTCCTTGCAGGACCCTATATGTCAGAGTGGACATAATCTAATGGCTCTTGAGTTGTGTGAACACCCTTTCCATAGGGCAGCTTCTTGGATTTGCCCAAAGCACACTGATCACAGAACTCCAGGTTTTGATTTCCCATGTTTCCAATTACTCCACTTCTAGACAGTTCCTTCAACCCTTTCTCTCCTATGTGTCCAAGCCTCTTGTGCCATTTAACAAGCTCAGAACTGCTCAAGACCATATCAACACTCCCAACAACAGGTGAACCAATCAAGATAAACAACCCATTATGCTGTCTACTTTTAATCACCACTTTATCATGTTTTGTGATATGCAAGAAACCATTCACTGAGCTAAACTGACAACCACTAGTTACCAAAGAGCCAAGAGATAGAAGATTTCTTTTGAGGCCAGGAACATATCTTACATTTGAGATGATTCTGACCACACCATCAAACATTATTATGCTCACTGATCCAACTCCTTTGACCTTGCATGATTGGTCATTTCCCAGGAGAACATTTCCACCATCTTCTCTCTTCAGTTCATCAAACCATGACTGGTGTGGACACATATGAAAGGAGCAGCCTGTGTCCAAAACCCATTCCTTTACCATTCTTGATTCTGTAACATTTAATACCACTGGAGGATCTTCTTGATGGTCAATGGCAGCAGCTTCTGCCCCTTGATTTCCACCTTTCTTGTTTCTCTTAGGACAATCCTTCTTCAAGTGACCAGGCTGCTTGCACTTGAAGCATTTCCTCTTCTCAACCCATTCATTCCCCTTCTTTGGATTAGAGTCTCCTGCCTTGGGATCCTTAGCATTCTGTCCCTTCTTGCCTTGCCAAGGTTTCTTGAATTTAACATTCAAACCTTCTCCAATTTGCACCATTCCTTTATCACCTTGAGTCTGGAAACATTTAGACCTCAGAGCCTTCACTATCCCATCATAAGATAGCTGCTCATCTCTCCCATACATCAAGGCATCCTTAAAGCTTTCCATGGATTTTGGAAGAATGTTTAACACCATCAATACTTTATCATCCTCCTCCAATTTCACATCCAGGTCCTCCAATTCCTCAACCATCTTAATAAACTCATCAAGTTGATCAGAAATTACCTTATCTTCAGTGATTTTGAAGGCCAACATCTTCTGCTTCAAGAACAGCTTGTTGGAAACTGACTTAGATTGATACAGATCTTCCAATCTCTTCCATGCTTCTGAGGAACTCTTGCATCTTGAGACCTCTCTTAACGGTTTATCACCCAAACACAGAAAGATAAGACTGAGGGCCTTCTTATCTACTGATGCAAACTTGGGTTTCTCACTTTCTTCCCACGAATCAAGAGGTATCAAAGCAAGATCAAGGCTATTGTGAACCAAAACTGCATTCATCTTGATCTTCCACAATGTGAAGTCATTTCTCCCTGTAAACTTCTCAAAGTCCATCTTCATACCAGCCATTCCTTCCCTTCTTCAAGCTGTGAGAGTTGGTTCCCACAGACGACGCCACTTGTTATTGAAATCAACTCTTGAACACACAACACCAAAGAATCTGGAATTTGCACAAAGAACAATTTGAAAATCACACATGCAGTTCGGCCAGAGTTGTGGCCGAATTGATCTTGCGCAGAATAGGAACTGAAAATGAATCAAACACAGTTTTAACGTGGTTCGTTCAAGATGAACTACATCCACGGAGGCAAGGCACACCTCAATCCACTAAGAAATCCAATCAATTACAGAGAATACACTCAAGAAATGAAATGCCCAATTCTGTTGACAAATTAGGGCACGAACACTCAATCTCTAAATACTCTCTCTAATCTAAAGAACAAGGAAATTACTCGATGTAGTGATCTTCTCCTTAATGAGAGCTTTACATTGATATATGGATTGAAGCTCGAATGCAACTGTACAGGAAGTTCTAACTGAAAGAAGTTGAGCTCAGCTACCGGACAAATGTGACGGTTTTCTTCGTCACAAATCTGCAACTGCTCCGTCACAAATGACGGTTAACTCAAACTGCCTCGAACCCGGTTTATTCTGACCAGCTTGTACTCTTGATGCTAAAACCCGGTTTATTCCTCCGGTTCTTCACTCCCTGATTCCGGTTCCACATTCCCAACACACCATTTTACAAAGTATAGCTCACTTGATGATATTGAACATCATCTCACATGGCTTTGAGCCTCTTCTTGTGGTTCCTCATTCAAATTAAATATAAATCTGTTTCGGTTAGTCCAATCCTGCATGTCATCCGATTCAGCCTGGGAAGACTCTCAGCTGCGCTTCTTCGTACAAGTTCCACCCTTCTGTACAGACTCAAGACCGTGCTCCTTTGTGGCAATTGGGCCATCGACCGGTGTTTTTGTTTGGGCTATAACTTTATATGGGGATTCTGTGCCCACTGGACCAGGGCATTTATTGACATGATGACCATCTTTTGTATATAGAGAGCACTTTAATTTCTTCTTAACATTTTCAACGGGTGTTTCATTCCCCATCCAATTTGCGATTTAAGTTCCTACGGTGATCAATAGTGTGATAGTAAAATTTTGAATATTATGGCCAAAGTCTCCACACCTACTACATGATCGCTTTGACTGGTCCGTATTCTCTGACGTTTTTTTGGATGGGTGCGGCGTACAAGTGGTTTATGGAAGACCTACTTATTTGGAACACTTGGGGGATTGCACATTAAATTCACTTACTTTCTCAGAGATTATCGAGTCGTCGGGGCTTGGGACCGGGATAATCTCCCCACTGTATTGGCTTCTTAAGATGGATGTCTTGTAGTATGGTGCAACAAAGTTGTTGATATTCTCCCTTGCATACCTACAAATATAAAGGCTAACATTATCAAAAACTTCAATGTAAATGCGGATGATTCTAAATCAGCATTCATTATTTTAATCTATAAACAAAAACAAAAAGAAATTATTATGGAAGTGCACGGGGAAGGGCCGGAGGCAAGTTGTGTGGGCGTCAGTGAGTTGCACAAACCCTATGCATGCACATGCATACGAGCAAGGAACTTGGTCCAGCTAGAATTCACGACAGCTACATGCCCATTCTTTCAGAGGAACCACGTACAGCTTAGGGGGGGTCCCCTACTTTATACTTGAACTCTGTTAAGCTTTTCACAGAGAACCTACGTCCAGCGGTGACGTTTGCTGCCACTTTTAGCAATATGACTTCCGTAAGTTTGTTAGTACGAGACTCGTACTTGTGCCTCCGCTCACTGAACCATTCTTCAATAATGCTCTTAATACATTCGAGCAGTGAACACATGGGTAACCTTCGGCCCCATATCACCCTTTTGTTCAAAGACTCCGCCGCGTTAGATGTCATAAAATTGTATCATCTAACAATGCACATTAGTTATGACCATGCCTCAACCTCTTCTGCCTTTAACTTAGTGTATGCCCCATGTTCTGACTTAGCACGAATTTGTTCGAAACAGCTCTGAAACTCCTGTTGACTAAGTGTATGCGGCCTTGTAGAAGAGTGTAGTTACATGCTTTCCATAGGAGCCCAATGCACCTTTTAGATGATAGTAGCATAAGTTGTGCGGCACACCCAGGAACACGAATTTTACACTACGGATTATCGCTTGATGTTTTTCTGAGATAATTAAAAGATTTCCGGTACACCAACACATTCCTTTAACTTCGTCGAGAACCACCCCCATGAAGGGTTGTTCTCTACGTGTCCAATCCTGTACGCAATAGGCCATAGTTGCTCGTTGCCATCTTTAGACAGTCCACGAACAGTATACCCCTGTAGCGACCCTTCAAATGTGTGCTATCTATCACTATAACAGGCTTATTATGATTTAAGAAGCCTTTAATGCAGGACCCCAAGTGCAAAGAAATAATTCTCAAATCTACATACACTATCCTCAACATGAGTTGTTATAGTGTCAGGGTCCGCACGTTCTTGCATCAACGTCGAATTTGTGGTCCCACTTCATGTCCCTCTACATTGCTTTTGCATTGAGTGAGTGGCCCTCGATCAACTTAGGTGGTTATAAGAAAGCTATTATCTTTGCATGTATCCTTCGCCCACCTAGGTTTGTGTGATCAAGATCACAATTGTGTTCTATAAGAACGAATACCCACCATAAGCCGTTCTCCCCGATCGAATTCATTTGGAATGAACGTATCTCGAATTTGCATATGATATAGTACCGTGTTTGGCTTGGCCGTTTCATCTTGAACTCTGCCTTTTTGGATATATGATATAGACCTGCCGCACATATTAATCTCCCTTTGAATTAAAGGTCTTCCCTTTTAAATTTTTTAAATCAAGCACTGTTACAGGATTGGTCGATGGGACTGTTCCATCGTCTCGATGATACTCGGCACCAGGGATGACCCAACTTTTACAAGCTGCAGTTTTTGGAGGAACATACACAACGATGGGAAGTGGTTGATATTGTCGCATCGTTAGGGATGCCTCCCGTTCTATTTTCGTGCACCCAATTTGCGTACTCTATGTGGTTCATGTCCTGGTCTGTTGCATTCAGATTTTCCTCTTCAACATCCTCGCCCGCATCCTATTTATCATCTTCTAACTGCTGCCCTCTGTCCAAGTAATTGTTATGCTCGAAGACATGTCTTCACTTCAGTATGATCCGATATAAAATCAGCCGCATTTGTCACAAATTGATGGCCATGGTCGTGCATAGGTTCCAAATTGACACATTCTTCTATTATGATTGAGGAACGGATTTCACCTCGACACATATTTGGGGCCGTACCCCAATGCATTTTTATACTTTGTCGTGCCCCTGTGTTTATTGTAGTCCGAATGGTCTCGATTGGGCCTTTATAGTTATTGTTGAGAAGTTTACCGTAATTTAAGTTAGTGTATGAAGTTTATATTGATTGAGTGTAGTTCTAGATTACACAAAGGGGACTTTATTTATCCCAAGATCACCGAACCGACCCAGTGGTTAACGGGACATGTTGTGCTCCGTGCCTACAGATATCGAAATTGTGTTAGGAGACGTACATAACATATGGTCTTCTCAATCCACTTAGACTCATGGTTACGCCTAACTTTCCTTAAACATGTTTTAACGAGAGCTCACGAATTTGATGATATATTAAAAAAAAATTTAAAAAAACCCCAAAAAAATATTGGCTGAACGGCAACCCATAAAATCCCTGCAGACAAATGTTTGCATGGCCTTCATATATTCTAAAATACTTTGGCCACACATGCATGATGAAAAGGGGAATTTTCATGAGATGTTATTTATGTTATGTTGGTTGGTAAGTCCGTCGTGCCTGTTTTAGGGCCTCATATTACTGACACCCGTCTCGTTATGTGTAGGTATTGTATCGGTTCAACTTCTAAATTTTTTTAGTGTAGACTGAGTTGAGTCATTATCAAGATTTTTGTGCTTAGCAAAAGTGAAATTTAATACACGTACCTGGAGTATGCGTATCTATGGCACACTGCTCTGCTCCATATATAAAAAATCAACAGTTTTAACCTCAGACTAAACATTAAAGAGGAGATTGATTAAAATACGCTAACTTCAGAAACATAAAGTGTAATGGTGATCATCACCAGCCTTGTGCTTAGTGACTAAAAATGGACGGAGTATGACATATACCAACTGTAGATTATATCGATGCGGAACAAGAAAAATACAACTATCTTAACATCAAAAAGAAAAATCACATAAAAATAAATCTGCTTGTTCGAAACACTAACATGATTATTACCACTGAATGTTTAAACCAACTTCTTCAAACACCAACACAATGGGGCAAGATGTACACACTCGTTACGGACACACAATGAAATCAATTATGCCCGAGCGGCCCTTGTTCCCCTAAAGTCTCAAGAGGCGTGTTGTACCTAAATATGGTATCCTGAATGTGGTTTCCATACTTACCTCGCATCCTCTTCTCTGCCCTATTCTTTTTTGGCTCCCTCTGCGCGATCAAGCACTCGACGGTTGCTAATGAGTATTGCCCACACTGAATTGAGTCTTCTTGGTGGTAGTAAAAATGCTCCATAGCACCTGTAACCAACCACTGACGCTTAATAAGCCGTAAGTCGGGCTTGTTGGCGTAGAAGCCACCCTCCAGCAGCAGAGCCAACATTATGCGCAGTAAGAGTAGGAGGTACAAGAAACATTTATTCATAATCTCTTCAGTCCAGTGATACCTCACAGAGTCGTATATCACTACCCTGACTGGGTCTAGCCGTAGTTTGATACTAGCCCAATGATCATGAAAGTACCAGCAAGTGATGACCTAGGGATGGTAATATTAGTTAACATTACGCATAATTGTTAAATCATACGGCACAACATTTCTCACACAACATAATCATTAAATAGAAAACTCCACATTACTCACCATGTTAACTCTTGCCCACGAAACAATGTTAGGCCACGTAGGGGCAGTACCAACAACATATGGTATAAGAACGAGGGAGTTCATCCCTGGTGAAACTCTTGTGAGTGCGAGCATCAAACTCGTGGTGGCTTGAATACTAGAGCTGGTTGTTTATAAGCGAGTATCTACTCTCCCACAAATCCTTCACTAGTTGCTGAAAAATAAAATGACAACAATGCATATTAGTGTCTACAATCACAACTGTGGCATTGTAGACACAGATAGGTAAGAATATATAAAAACAGGGAATATAAGTTGTTGTGGTTTTTTAAAAGTTCACGAATCAATCAAAGTTTGTGAGACAACTGGAAAAGTACAGTTCGCGCATATGGTGGAAGATATTACACATATTCATGCATCGGGTCTCCACGGTGCAACTAAGTTAATGCGTTTAAGTTATATGTATGTACGAGAATATATTTGATACACTTTTGTATAATAGTCACATCATTAATATAGTAGGAATAACGAGTGCACCAGATAACCCTAAACCCTTACAACTACACGCTGAAATAAACCACACAACACCAGATTATATGTTGACTTTAGACACTTATGTGAAAATTGGTGTCAACAATCACATATGTCCCTTGAACATCCGGATCAACCTTAACTTTTTCCATGCCAGGGTCCGACATTAGGATACCTAAATAAGCGTCCATGTGTTGTACAAAACATAACCCACATCACCAAGCAATCAAGTCAAGTCACATTGTAGAGGTACACATTACACGAGTGCACTGTTAAAACATGTTAATAGAAAGGATAGGCTTGTACCAGTGCTTCAAACATCTTTGTAGGGTCTGTGAATTCCTCGAATAATTTCTTTCCAACATTCCAGCCTAACCCAACATTCCTCCTACAAAAAATGAAAGTACATTATAGGTCTCGATTACAAAGCATTGATCTACTTAACCGAACTTTGTTCGTGATAACTAATGGATAGGAAAATGCTGAATTACGCTCTATCTGATTTCATAAAAGCCTCAAAAGTCCTTCTGTCAGCAGTCTGCCTTTTTTCAATAACTCTGTATGGGCTCATAACCAAAGCCGACGCCGAGCGATTGCGAACCGGCCTAATGCCCCTATCAGATGAATCAGGCTCTACCGGCATATATATGGGTCCAATCGGTTTTTCTGTAACCCCTATGTTGAGCGGGTTTACGTGTTCCAGAATAACCTCATAAAGTAAATCGAAATGTTCTTCGGACTCATCGCCACCTGTATTAACCTCCTCTCCTTCGGAAATGTCCATATCACAATCAGCCGCATGATCCTCAACGTTGTCTCTTGTAGTCGGGCATGGAATTGAGACGAGGGAGAGGGAATTGTAAGGGGGGGGGGGGGATCTCGCATTTTGTCTATCTATCGGCTGACCTGTACCCCCCACATGAGTACTTGTACTACCAATAAAAACACCAACCACTGTTGGACGATCTATAGCTTTTTCTTTGTGACCAGTGCCCTCACGAAATTTAGCTTCAACTTAGCTGAACTCCACAACAGATGGTCTAACTGGCATACCACCAACCTACGAGATCATATATAAAGGCTAGAGTTAAATCAACGTAAATCGCATGCAAGATCTCCATAAATTACACGCTAAAATAGTACAGGGTAACAATGCTTATAGTCTTACCGGTATTTTATTCCAGCATGGGCATCAGTGCCGCCCGCCGTGCTTGGCCTAGTAGTAAACCTCCCTCCAGTCCCGGCCTGTTGAAAAATGTTGAAATATAAATAAAACTTGTACGACCTAAAATAAATAAACCGCATAAATTGAGAAACTAAACATGGAAGTATGAACTATCGTACACACCTGGGGCACATATTGTGGGCCACGGTGCTCGAACTATGAAGCCAGTTCGGTACAGACTATATTTGGGACCTTGTTCTTTAAAACTTCAATTAGTTGATCCCGCATGATTGGAGGCACGACATCTTCTTTAGCCACCTATTTCAGCTATCATACTAGTCTGTGACCTTCCATCCTGGCACTGTTACTTGTTTGCTGGTATTATTCTTCAGAGTTTCCATCATCCTCGCCAGAACTTGTAGAATCATCACGTATGTCAACGGGTTCATCAAAATCACTTACTTGTAACCTTCTTCGACGTTGTGAAATGGATGGCCCAATCGTCCTAATTCTTGTGCTCCGTCGCAACGCCTCAGGACTGTCACAGCCACGACGTCGATTCTCTTCCGGGCCACCATCTACTTAAATCTGGTTCCCATGTTCAGCCACATGATCATCCATATTCTGATCCTGCTCCAGGTTAGCCACTGGGATTACATGTAGGACGAATATCGGGTGCTCTTCCGGCCCGAGGCTCAAGCAATACGCCGTTGTGATCTCCGCCGGCAAAGGCATTAGAGTGGTGAAACACATTTGTTGAAAGTCAAATAGTACATTGTTACAAGATGCACTTCCGAAACACCGAGTGCATGACCATCATAATTACCTCTTTTTGAAAGAAATGGTCTACCTTGTAATTCGCATGGCTCCTCTTCGGCCGCCATTGTACCAAACGTGGCAGCAAATCATCAACCATATTGTTCACGCAGTCGTCGCTAATTTGTGGTATTGCTTCGAAAATCTAAACCTAAATTCAAAACATTGTAGAGGGTGAGAAATAAGGTTGACTAAACCAAAAACCCATGTGAATGATAATAATTTAAGCATCGAATGTGAGTGGCTAACCAGGAATACAGTCGTGAAGCCATTAAAGTGGTAAGGATTCGACTCGTTAGTTACATGTATGGTCATATCTATCATATAACGAAGCAGGTTCATGTAGGTGTATTTACCCCAAGGAAAGCTATCCCATTCTTCTTCATTCTCTACTAAAGTCCACACCTAAGGTTCAATGAAGGCCTTTGTGGCATCCAGCCCCAATAGAATGTAATATAGGTATAGCACCTTAGCAACCTTCAGTGTGTCGTTCAAAGAGTCATTAAAAACCCTATTTTCGAACATCGTTCTTAACCAATTCATCTGTATTTGCTTGGATCCAATCCTCCAAGCAAATACACGTGCAGCTGACGGTTCAGCATAACTTTCGAGTTCAAAATCACCAAACCTTAGTCGTTACAAGAGCATACTCTCTTGCCCGAAATCTTGTCGGTTTCGTGCCGACCTGAAACTAAAGCTCTAGGGTTCTCATAACACCTCTTTTTACAATTTCAAATGACACAACTGCATTTATCGCAACACTTGGCGTTATCAGATTGTCACAGTCAAATTGCAATAGTGGCCCGAATGCTGATACCCTATATGCCTCCAAAGCAACAGGCCCGACCCCGTTCAAGTTTCGCTTAATAAGTGTGCCCACTGCAAACCTACAATATCGGTTGATCTGGTGCTACTGATACTGCATTGCGGGCCGCTTCCAAATCCACTGGCAACGTGAGAGATTAAAAAATGAATATTGGATGTCTGGTGTTAAAGAATTATAAAGTACAATTGGCTAGTCCAGTTAAAAACATGAAAGTTTGCATTCAAGTAAATCTACCATAGTTGGACACTATAAAAGCCCAGACAATCGTGCACAGAAACACATTCGTGCCTAATTGGAGTTGGATTGCACAAAAGTAAGATAACGAAAAACCAAAGAATATGTGATCAAACTTTATATACTATAACAGGAAAGGACGGCAAATTAAGGCACTAGTTTCACAACTTAAATTACCCTAAATCACCGACTGTATTAATACAAAGAACTAAAAACAAAATGCAAAACATACAAAGATAACAAACTTAGTCTCACCAAAGATTTGCAACATTTGCGGACCCCTGCAGGCCTAAATTCAAAAAACACACTAACATTTATTTACACAATGAATGCATAGGCAATACATTTTACCAACACTTCCTATAACACAATGCACCAAATAGCCACCCCTAAACTGAAACAATCTTGAGGTGAGAATCTAGAAAAACCAAAAAATGACCCAATTGTGTTGATGTTATGAGCAAGACATATAATAACATGAATACTAGTACGAGTCGTTGGACCACACCAAATTAATTGTATATAAATATAATTATCCTTATCCTACTACTCTAACTAGTAGAGTGGTAAATAAGGGTCGATCCCTCGAGGAATGGTCGAATAATATTGTTTTGATGTATTCAAGCAACTAAGAAATTTAAATAAATACAGTAATAAACAAGTAAACCTAATAAAGATTGGGGGGGGGGGTTAGCAATTAACTAACAACCTACTAATAACAATAAAAAGAAATTTAAAGAACAATTACTCTAAAAATACTTAGCAATTTAACAGTTCAAATAAACAAAAGACAAATAGAATGATTTTATGGGAAGGTTTCAACCCTTGATCAAGTATCCCCTTGGCTCGAATAATCTATGTAATTGATGTTACTACCCAATTAATTAGCCTTAGAACTCCTACTCCAAGATTAAAAACAAGCTCTATCAATCTTGCTGTCTCTTAAGTATAATTAATCAAAACAAGCTCTTCAACTAATCCTACTCAACTTATCAATTCCTAAAACAAGCTCTCTAAGAATCAATAGTCAAGTGCATTACGAATCAAGACAACGGAGTAGATTCGACATAAAACTCGCAAGCTCGGTTTTAGTGATCGAATTCTATGTTATCCCCAATAAAATAAATCTATTGTTTGCTACATGAGAATCGGATCCATAATAATTACGGATTATAAGCTCAATTCTAGCAACACACAAACAAATATCCAAATGGGTGATCAAACCACAATTCAATTCATAAGTGTGAATCAACAATCCCAAATAACATAGAACATTCCAAAAACATAATCCAATCCGTTAACAACCGTAAAAATTACACAAACATCCTAAATTCAAGGTTCAACTAATGATCAACGGCTGAAATAAGGGTGTTACTCACCCATCGAAGCTAAAACAAATAGAAAATAAAATGAAATACAAGAAGACATGATAAATTTAAAGAATAAACCAAGAACTTGGGTTGAAGAATGAAAGGCCTTCAATCTTCATTCCAATGTTGTCCTTGAGGATGATGGAGTCTGGAAATGTGTTATGAAATGTCCCTAGATAGGTCAATTTCGAAAGGGAGGATATATATATAGGGGAGAAATCGCTGGTCCGATTTTCAGGAAAGTCGCGTTCACAAATTAAAACAGGGGTTCAGGCCTCGGTCGAGGCACAGAACGGTCTCAGCCGAGGTCTATGATGGTCTCGGCCGAGGCGGTAAGAAAGGGAAATTCCAGGGTTAGGGTTTTTTGGATCACCTCGGCCGAGGTCAGTACTTGCCTTGGCCGAGGCCTTGAAAGCTTTGAAATCTTCATTCCCATGGAAGGTTGCCTCGGCCGAGGTCAGTATGTGTCTCAGTCGAGACCTTGAGCCTTGACTTTCCTCCCAATTCCTCTGGGTGGTTGCCTCGGCCGGGGTCTGTTCTTGCCTCGGCCGAGGTGCTTCTCCTGCCTTGTTCTTTGTTGCTTCGATCGACCCGTCAACTCCCGATCTTTTGATGCTTGTTTCTTGGTCTAATTTACCTATTTTGACATAGAAAACAAATAAACGCATCAAACTGCCCAATGAAAGATAAATGCACAAAATACACGTGAAATTACACACAAACATCAATTGACACTTAAAGCGTCCTAAAGTCTTGCACGAACACGTGTACCAAATACAAAACCACGAAGAAGTCTTGTAAGAACTGTAAAACATTGTAGTATATACAATGAGAATATTCGTACATAATTCAACAATCCCTTAATTTTCCTACAGAAAATTAATTCATGGAATCCCGATAATAATTTTTTCAACACTTCTAAGTCCCAGAGATGCCTAAGGCTCAGTTAAAATAAGCTGACTGTACCCATGTCGAAGCAAATTGAAAAGAAAATCATCAAGCGTAATAAATATAATCGAACTACTAACAGAATTGGACACAACATTCATCGAAGCTATGAAAATTAAAATTTATACCATCAACTAGATTCATAAAAGGTGATTAGTATAGACCTATCGACGTGCCAACCACGGAATGTGTTATGCTTGTTATAACGGCACCAGCAAAAATGATATATGTAAAAAGGAAGGGCAAAGAGGGGAAAAAAAAGAGAAAAGTTGCAAGACATTGCCCCAAATTCAACACAGATACTCTAATCACTCAATGGCGGCATCATTTTTCACACAGAGAATATGTGACTATATTTGAAGATTAAATAAAGTAAAGAAAGAAGCAAAAAACAGTGAAGTTCTCAAGCATGCATCCAGATAATAACACCCATAAGAAGAAACAGTTATTTTTTAGAAAAACATTCATCTTTACCCAGTCGTCGTCTTCGTCTATGGACGGCACTAAAGAGGTTTTTCCCCTATCTCAGATGGTAATGCATGTAGATCTAAGACGTTGGAAGGGCCAGCGTTCGAAGTACCGAGCCTCGAGAGACTCACTGTTTCTCTCGCCGTCGTTGTCACCCGCCCTAGTGCGCACATTGGGACTAGTGGCACTCAACGCCATGAGAGGCTCAAGAGGCTTAGAAGCCACAATCGTTGATTGAGTGCCATGAGTAGAACGACTAGTCCTTCTCGACGATGGCGGCTTCTGACTCTGTGAACAGAACGCGTCCTCTAAGCGCATACACCATTGCTTTAGTATTTGTGATAGATGTCTCCGGGATATGTTATTGGGGTGAACCCTACTCTCAAAGCGGTGGTGGTCGTTAATGGCGGTGGAATGAATTGGGTATTTTACTGTTTGAGAGGGAAGACTTTTTAATTAGCAGTAAAAATTCAAATGAAGGGATATAGAAAATGGTAAGTGAAACGACACATTGGTTGAAGAGGAGAGTAGATGAAAGAGATGTCAGTTATGATTGACGTAGGTCATGAAAAGGTGTTAGTTGAGGGGGTGTGGCTGGGTGGTCTGGGTGGGCGGTTGTGCTGGGGTTGTGGGGGGTGTGTATTAAAGTCAAATGTGCTATTTTTGAGATTAATTGGAAAGGCTACTACTTTCTATATGTTTCTTAGGGATAGTGCTTAGTAAAAAAAAATCCTGATTACAAATACTCTACTAATTAATTTAGAACCAATTTCCAAATTCGGAGTTGTAGGTATGAATAGAAACAAGATAATGACGAGATGGCACAGAAGCCCAACCGAATAGTTAACATGTAACTAATATTAATTGAAATGATTAACATAATCCAGTTTAATGTTAGTTTAGGAGGCAACCGAGAGATATCAAGCAATTGGGCCTTGTAGGAAATTTAACATAGTTAGCTTAATGGGATGAGTTATTTCTCATGGCACGTATGTCTGAAACCTTGTTTTTTTCATAAATGCGTAATCTACTATTGGATTATATGATATAAGTGTCAAGTTTCATTAAATGTCACTAAGAAATGAAAGAGATATTGGCACACAAAAGTTATAGTTTGAGTCATGAGTTATGTAGGAGTATTGGCCAAATAAAAGTATCCCGCATTGCTAAAACTAGTTATAAGTGTCCTATATGTAATGCTTTAGTTTTATATAGTGTTTGAGGCCCCAAGAGGATTCCCAAGTTTGTGAAGGAGGGACAACCTAGGCTAGTGGGGGTTTGGGTTAAATCCCACATGCGCGCGCCGCCGGCCGGCTGATCGACCAATCTAGTCCGGTCCGAGCTCAGGCTCAAGTTTGGGTTCGGCCCGGTTGGGTTGGGTCAGTCGGTCGGTTCAGCCCGGTCTTGGGCTTGAGTCAGCCGGGATTGGGGACTTTAATTTTGGTCCATTTGGATAGAGATCTTTTCCAGATAAGGTTTACCGGGAAAATCAATTTTGAAATTCAAAAATTCGTTTTTGAATTCAAATTAACAGAATAAACTGTTATCTTTCCTTCTATAAATAGAACATCCACTGTTCATTTCGGACATATGAATATCAAGTCTTTCTCCTTTCTTTTCTTTACCTATGTCTATACACTATTTTATCTTGGAGACTATTGCATATCGGGTAATTTAGTCTTAAAGACATGGTGCCATCACTCGACTTAGTGTAGCTTTCTTTCATACACTTACCCGTTCTATATATGTTATCCTACATTCTAAGATAAAATTATTGAGTGTTTGAAAAACATGTCGTGTGAGAGTGTTCAAGTTGATGCTACCCGCGTTTCTGCCATCCCTCCACCGGCTATTATTCCAGTCTCTGTTAACATTCAAGACGTAACACTAGAAAAGTTTCTGGGAATAAACTTCAAACGTTGGCAGCAGAAGATGTTGTTTTATTTGACAATTATTGAAACAGACCATGGTATCCAGGTCACTAATGGCCTAAAGTTAACGCTGGATGCACAGAATCACAGCGACTTCATGTGCAAAAGTTACATTTTGAACGGTCTCTCTGGTACACTCTACTCGGTGTATTGTTCTGCTAAGACTACCAAAGAATTATGGAAGAATTTAAACAAAAAGTACAATGCACAGGATGCGGGTACTGGTACACGTGTTTCGTGCACGCACTTTAGGGCATTTTTAGTGTCAATAATGTGCATAATCACGTGTATTTAGTGCTTTTATACTCTCATGGGCAAATAATGCGTTTGTGCTGTTTTTGTGTTAAGACAGGTGAAAAAGGGTCGAAAAAGAACATCAGACGACCGCGGAGTCGAGGTTTCAATCGAGGCAACAAAAGGAAGGGCTAATTGAAGATCTCAGCCGAGACAGGATACAAATCTCGGCCGAGATGAGTCTCCAGGGGATTTCATGAAGAATTGCAAAATTGAAAATCTAGGCCGAGACAGATAATGCGTCTAGGCCGAGATGGAAGATCTAGGCCGAGACAGATAATGCGTCTAGGCCGAGATGAGTCTGCAGGGGATTTCAGAAATTCAAAAGATGAAGATCTAGGCCGAGATGCAATCCAATCTCGGCCTAGATGAGTCAAATCCTGAAAAGCCCTAATTTCCTCTTTTCACGTCTCGGCCGAGATGCAACCCAATCTCGGCCGAGATTAGCCTTCGACCCACCAGCTGAAAAATCCTTTTTCACGTCTCGGCCTAGACACACTTGCATCTCGGCCGAGATTCCTTACCCTGCTTTAAAATCCTGAATGCAATTTTGCCTATTTTTTACTAACACTTTCTCTCCTTATATATATATCATCCCATTCCAATTTAACCTAACCTAGAACCCATCCCTCACACATAATCAGCCACTTTTCTCCATTGGAAGCAAAGGAATGGAAGGGGGTTGAAGATCTTGATCTTCAACCCTAACTTTTGGTTCTTTCTATCCTATTTTCATGTTTTCTTTAATTTTCTATTATTTTATCTTTGTATTAGGTAAAATGGGTGATTATCACCCTTTTATTCACCCTTGATTATTGTGGAACCTTGAGTTTAAGACATTTATGTGATTATTACGGTTAATGTTACCGAAAATATTGTGTATTCAAGTGTTTTGTGTTATTTGCTGTTATTGACTCACATTTATGAATTTATTATTGGATTGATCACCCTTTAAGGGATTTGTGAATGTGTTGCTAGAATAGGAAATTACTATCCGTAATTGTAGGATTTCCGATTCCCGTGTAGCAAACAATAGATTTATTTATTGGTGATAACACAAAGTTCAACCACTAAAACCGAGATTGCGAGTTTTATGTTGAATTTATCTCGTTGTCCTAGTGTTTAATGCATTTGGTTATTGAATCTAAGAGAGCTTGTCCGAGGATTCGATTAAATTGAATAGGGTTAGTCGAAGAGCTTGTTTTGATTAACTAAGATTAAGGGATAACAAGGCTATTAGAGCTTGTTAATAGCCTTGAGATAAGGGCTAGAATCACAATTGAATAGGGAATTAACAATAGTTGCATAAATCGTCCAAGACCTCGGTGAAACATGATCAAGGGTGAATCATTTTGTTATTTAAAAAAAAAACCAAAAACCTACAAAATTCTCTTTATTTGTCTTTGTTTATTTAGGTGTTAGTTGTTATTTCATTAAAATCCCCCCGCTTCTTTATTGTTTTCTAGCTTATTTACTTTATGTTTCTCGATCATAATAGCTTAATACATAAAAGTAAAATTGTTCGGCCGTTCCTCGTGGGATCGACCCTTACTTGCCACTCTACTAGTTAGAGTAGTAGGATAAGGTTAAGTGTATTCTTTATACACATTAATTTGGTAGCAAGAAACGACGCTACCAGGTACTGAGAAGTTTGTCGTTGGGATGTTTTTAAAATTCCAAACGGTGGATTCCAAATCTGTGGCAAGCCAAATCCAAGAATTTCAAATGATCCTGCATAGTCTGGATTTAGAAGACATGAAGCCGAACGAGCAATTCCTTGTTGCTTCATTAATTGAGAAACTTCCTCCTTCATCGAATGAGTTCATGAGTTATCTCAGGTTAAAGAACAAAGAAATGGGCTTTGAGGAAATTATTATCAAACTACAAATTCAGGAGGATAATAAGAAGGCCTTAGTAAAAGGCCAGCAACTAATGGAGGCTAAGGCAAATCTGGTAGAACCCAAGGAGAACGCTGCCAAGAAACGAAAGTACAAGGGCGATGGGAAAAGCCAACCCTCGAAAAGAAAGTTCAAAGGGAACTACCATCACTGTCAGAAACCGGGACACGTGATCAAGGAGTGCCGCTTCTACAAAAAGAAGCAGAAAGCCAAGGCTAAAGCTAACGTCGTTCAAGACGAAAGTGGTCATTCAAACATTGATGAGTGATCACCTAATTCTCTGCAGTGATTCTAGAGGCAAATCTGGCTAAAAATCCAAAGTAGTAGTGGATTGATACAGGAGCCACTCGCCACATACGCAATGACAAAATTGCTTTCTCCATCTACACTTCAATTCGGGCAAAAAGTTATTCATGGGAAATGATGCCACTTCAGAAGTACAAGGGTTGGAAAAGTGGTTATGCTGAAGGAAGTCATGCATGTTCCTGATTTCGCAAGAACTTGGTGTCAGGACCTCTACTGGTTAAGACTTGTTTTATACTAGTGTTCGAGTCTGACAAATTTGTATTTACTAAGAATAGTGTGTCTGTAGGTAAGGGCTTCGCATGTGACAGGCTCTTTAAGATGAATGTTATGTCTGTAATCCGTTCATTTGCTAATGAAAATAGAATTCGTCCTCTACTTTATGGCATCAAAGATTGGGACGTAAAATTTAAATCTATACAAAAATTAGTTAAATTAGAATTATTGCCTTCTTTTAACTTGGACACTCAACCTAAATATGAAGTGTGTGTGGAGGCAAAATTATCCAAAAATCCTTTCAGAACAGTTGAAAGAGATACCTTACCTCTGGAACCTATTCATACTGATATTTGCGACTTAAAGTTCGTGCAAACTAGAGGAGGAAATAAGCACTTTGTTACTTTCATAGATGATTGCACAAGATATTGTTATGTGTACTTGCTAAAAATCAAAGATGAAGCTTTCGAAGCATTTAAACAATACAAAATTGAAGTTGAAACTCAACTAACTCTACGAACCAAAGCAATTCGTAGTGATAGAGGGGGAGAGTACATAGCTCTTTTTGAAGAATACGGTGCTCAAACAGGCATTATTCATCAAACTACCACTCGTTACTCTCCACAATCTAACGGTATAGCCAAACGCAAAAATCGAACATTAGAGAAAATGATGAATGCCTTACTCATCAATTTAGGTTTACCCTAAAACATGTGCGGAGAAGCAATTCTTACTGCTAATACGATCTTGAATAAAGTATCCCATAAGCGTAAGGATAAAACTCCATATGAAGCATGGAAAGGTAGAAAACCTACCTACAAATATTTGAAAGTTCGGGGATGTTTGGCTGAGGTTAAAATATCTAAACCAAAATAGGTCAAGATTGGACCTAAATTAGTTGATTGCATATTTATTGGACACACTAACAATAGTAGTGTTTTTCGTTTGCTAGTGTATAAGTCTGAAATAGAGGATATCCATAAGGATACCATCATTGAATCAAGGAACGCCGAATTCTTTGAACATATCTTTCCTAGAAAGGAAAAAGAAGGTGGAACTTCTCACAAATGAAGTTATGAACGGAGTACATCTATTCAACAGAGTGATGAGCCACGACGTAGCAACAGGACTAAAAAGGTCGAGTCTTTTGGTCCAAATTTTCTTGCCTATATGGTAGAAACTAAACCTAGGACTATCAAAGAAGCATTAACAAGTCCAAAAGCACCGCTTTGGAAAGAAGCAATAGAAAGTGAATAAATACTATTTTGCAGAATCACACTTGGAAAACTGTTGATCTTCCTCCCAGAAACAAACCTCTGGGTTGTAAGTGGATACTTAAAAGAAAGTATAAAGCGGATATAACTATTGACAAGAAGCCAGATTAGTGGTTAAAGACTTCAGACAAAAAGAAGCCCTTGATTACTTTGACACTTACTCTTCAGTGTCTAGATTAACATCCATAAGAGTGTTCATAGCTATAGTTGCTCTGCATAACCTTGAGATACACCAAATGGATGTTAAGACAGTCTTCCTAAATGGAGATTTGGAGGAAGAAATATACATGGAACAACCCGAGGGTTATGTTGTTCCAGGTCAAGAAAAGAAAATATGCCGACTTATCAAGTCTTTGTACGTACTCAAACGAGCCCCTAAACAATGGCATGAAAAATTCGACAATACTTTATTGTCGAAAGGTTTCTCCATAAATGAGTGATAAATGCATCTATGTAAAAGGAAATTATGAGTCCATCGTGATGGTATGTCTTTACGTTGATGACATGCTTATCAACGGAAGTAGTTTAAACTTGATCTTAGAGACCAAGAATATGTTAAGACAATGTTATGGCATGAAAGATTGTAGGATTTATATATATTATAATACTCTTGTAGAAAGTAATATAATTAATCCATTTCCCTAGGACCCTTCTTGGTTGTCATAATTTGTATTTTTATTAATTAACCCTAGATATGGATCTATAAATTTATATGAACCCTAACATGCGCCTATAACACATAGGAGTTAAGGGATTCGACCTGATAGTTGTTTACACAAGAGGTCGATTTCTAATTGAATGATTTTTTACTCCCGTCTTAACCTTCTGGACTGTATCCCCTACTCAATCCTCAACGCCGGATGGACGACGAACTTTGAAGAATTCCAAGTGGGAAGGAACACCTTAAACCGCCGCCGCCTACTCTCTCTTTCTCTCTATTCAGTGATCTTTTTTAGTGTTAATTCTTTTTTTTCACAGAATGAGAGACCATGTATTTATAATACATGGTTGAGTGTGGGCAAAGCCTGGTAGTTTAATTCCTTCTAGGATTAGGAATTTAATTCCTTATTAGGAATTTAATTCTCTATTCCTACTTGGACTAGGAGTCTATATGGGCCAGTCCAGGGATCAAATACAAGAAATAAAGATGGGCCTAACTATGAATTAATTCTTCCTTGTTCAGCTCAGAACACAATTAATTCATAAATATTAATTCATTCCACTAGAGAATTAATATTGACTTACCCCTTTATTCCCGAATTGAGTCGGGGCTTGAATTAGACTTAATTAATCCCCGTATTTAAGATATCGAATATCCATTAATTAATTAAAGCCTCTGACATCTTAAAGCAATTAATTTCTTATTTATTCCTTAAGTAGTACCACTCAACCTTATTATTGTACCTGAACTTAATTAACCTGTAGGGTTTAGTACAATAAACCTTTTGAGCTCCTTAAGGGAATATCATCATCCTAAACGGATACGGTTACTTAAATACAAATTACCAATTATTATATGCAAGTTGTTGTCACCCAAAATACATAGTATAAAATTTATATCTTAACTGTTGCCCATAGTAAATCAAAGTGACATACAAACAAGCATTCATAGCTGTAATCTTATTTAGGCTTTAGATTATTATAAGTCACCGAGATCTCTAGTTCTTCACTAAGGTCAGGCAGAAGAACATATCTCACTGTGATCCTATCAATACGTAAATACGTACAGTACAAGTAAATAGTCAAGATAAACTATTTCTACTTAATACTGCAGCGTAAACCAACAACTCGTCCTCAAGTTGTCTAAGCTGTGATTTACATTTTATATCTCTTTAAGTTTAACCAATCATATGATCTTCTGTGATCTTCAACACACCATAGGATCTACTTATTTGCAAGAGATATGGGGACACATACTTAGTGAAAATGCAAATATAATCAGATATGAGATAAACAGTGAATAACTGGAAACATTGTATATAAAAAGTTTTGCTTTCAGTATACAAATCCAACAATCTCCCACTTATACTAAAGCAACCTTTTAGTATACTCGGTGTCTAACTATCTAGCTATTACATTCTCCCACTTATACTGAATGTTTCCTAAGTGGGTGGCATCAATCGCAGTCCTAGTCCCTGAACATGCTTGTCATAGACTTTCTGAGGTAAGCTCTTCGTGAATGGATCAGCTAAATTCTCTGTCGTACAAATCTTCTCTATCCGCACATCTCCTCGTTTTACGATTTCTCGTATTATGTGGTACTTTCTCTCTATGTGTTTTGTCGCCTTGTGGGTCCTGGGTTCCTTTGAGTTTGCCACTGCACCTGAGTTGTCACAATAGATTGTGATACTCTTAGGCAAACTAGGTACCATGCCTAGATCCAAGAGGTAATTCCGGAGCCATACTGCTTCCTTAGCAGCCTCTGATGCGGCTACATATTCGGCTTCCATAGTGGAGTCTGCAATGCATCTCTGCTTTGCACTCCTCCATGAAACGGCTCCTCCTCCCAAGGTAAACACATAGCCTGAGGTAGATCTCTTCTCATCCCGGTCTGCTTGGAAATCCGAATCCGTATAACCCAAGGGATTTAGACTGTCTGCCTGGTAAACTAGCCTGTAATCTCTAGTCCTTTTCAGGTACTTGAGTACATGTTTTACCGCAGTCCAATGCGCCTGTCCAGGGTTAGACTGATATCTTGCCACTATGCCGACTGCATAGCAGATATCAGGTCTCATGCATAGCATTGCATACATAAGACTTCCCACTGCGGAAGCGTAGGGTACCTGTCTCATTTCCTCTTTCTCCTTTGGTGTCTTAGGACACATCTCCTTATAAAGTGGGACGCCATGTCTGAAAGGTAGAAATCCTTTCTTGGTGGTTTGCATGCTAAAACGAGCAATCACAGTATCAATGTAGGCCGCTTGAGATAAGCTCAACATCCTTTTCTTGAGATCCCTTATAACTTTGATCCCAAGGATGTAAGCTACCTCTCCTAAGTCCTTCATCTGAAACTGTTTGGATAACCATCTCTTTATGTCTGATAATACCTCCACATTGTTACCAACTAGGAGAATATCATCTACATAAAGTGCAAGAAATACTCTATCTCCGTTGACATCTATGCGATACACACAAGTTTCGTTTTCACTTTGAGTAAATCCATAGGATTTAATCACCTCGTCAAAACGTAAGTTCCATAACCTAGAAGCTTGCTTGAGTCCATAAATGGACTTCTTGAGCTTCCAGAACAGATGCTCTTCGCCTTGCCTCACATAACCTTCTAGTTGCTGCATATAGATGTCCCTACCTTCTTCAAGGTAACCGTTTAAGAAAGCGGTCTTGACATCCATTTGCCAAACCTCAAGATCTAAATGAGCTGCTATGGCGAGAAGGATCCGAATGAACTTGAGCATGGCTACTGGCGAAAAGGTTTCGTCATAATCTTTACCCTCCACCTGGGTATACCCTTTTGCCACTAGCCTGGCCTTAAAGGCTGTAACCTCTCCATCCCCTCCTCTCTTTCTCTTGTATACCCACTTACTGCCTATAGCTTTACAGTCATCTCGCAGTTCAGTTTTCTCGTATACATCCATAGCAGTTATGGACTCATATTTTGAATCCATAGCACGACGCCATTCTTTCGCATCTTCGTCATTTACTGCCTCGGCATAAGTCCAGGGATCGAGATCGGCATGTCCGTCTCCTGGGATCAAATCCGAAGATTCTCCCACAAACATGAACCGAAGATCAGACTGACGAACAACCCTCCCACTATGTCGAGGCTGTGTAGGCATTATGTCAACGGGTTGTGCAGTACTTGGTATTATTGCCTCTTGCACTTGTGGCTGTGGAATTTGAATCGTACTGACATTCCCTTCGAGTTTTTGAAGGATAATATCGGTTCTGGACTTGTGATTAATCATGTAGTCCTCTTCTAAGAATCGGGCGTTAGTGCTAATAACGACCTTCTGATCCTTAGGACTATATAAATAACCACCTTTCGTTCCTTTTGGATACCCTATAAACATTCTTACCTCAGGCCTAGATTCCAACTTACCAGCATCCTTGTTCAGCACGTGTGTTGGACTACCCCAAATCCTTATATGGTTCAAGCTAGGCTTGCGCCCTGACCATAACTCGACAGGGGTCTTGGGTACCAATTTGGATGGTACTAGGTTTAACAGATAAGAAGCTGTTTCTATGGCATATCCCCAGAACGAAATGGGCAAAAATGCATAACTCATCATAGATCTGACCATCTCAAGTAAAGTTCGATTTCTTCTCTCTGCTACACCATTCTGTTGGGGAGTACCTGGTGTAGTCAATTGGGATGTTATCCCAACTTCTGACAAGTACCTTTAGAAATCGTTGCTGAGGTATTCGCCACCGCGATCAGATTGCAATGACTTTATACTTTTATCTAGCTTCTTCTCCACTTCCGCCTGAAACTCTTTGAATTTCTCAAAGCATTTAGACTTGCGGCGAAGTAGATAAACGTACCCGTATCTTGAGTAATCGTCAATGAATGTGACGAAGTACTCATACCCTCCACGAGCTTGGGTGGACATTGGTCCACATAAGTCAGAATGGATCAGTTCTAACACCTCTTTGGCCCTATTCCCCTTTGCCTTGAAAGGCCTTGTCGACATCTTTCCCTCTAGACAGGATTCGCATACTCTAGTCTGAATTGGTTGGAACGAATCCAACACTCCATCAGACACTAGTCTTTGGATCCGGTTCAGACGGATGTGACCTAGTCTTAGGTGCCAAAGATGTGTTTGATCCTCTTGAGAAGATAATTTCCTTTTCCTTGGGTTCGATGATGTTGATGCAACGAAGTTTTACGTATTATGCAGACAAGTTATAGTATAAAGAGAATTGTTCAAAACACCAGTGCAGATAACTATGTTATTTTTCATGATAGAAACATTACTACCAAAAACAACTGAATATCCATCACAATAAAGTTTCGAAACAGAAATTAAATTGCGCCGAAAACTCAGCACAACAAAACATCTCTTAAAACTAAAACAGTGTCATTAAAGTAAAAAGAAAAATCTCCAATTGCAACTGCTGCGACTCTTGCTGCATTGCCCATGGAGATGATGATCTCGCCATCCCTAAGTTGCCTTGTTGGCTGGAAGCCCTGCAAGGTGTAACAAACATGATCAGTCGCACCTGTATCCACTACCCACGAATGGGCAGAAACAGCGGCTAAACATGTTTCAGTTACTAAAGCTAATGGCGTACCTTGGTCCTTTGCCTTGAGCACTGGACAATCTTTCTTCCAATGCCCAGTCTTACCGCATTTGAAACACTTTCCCTTAGGTTTCTTTACTCCACCACTAGGGCCCCCTCCGTTACTCCCACTATTTCCCTTGGCCTTGCCCTTTCGCCTCTTTTTCTTGTTCTTACCTTTCGGTGGAACAGTGGGCCCATTGGCAATGACCAAAGCCTGTGCATGCTTTCCCATCACCCCCTCTGCTATAACTAGGTCATTAAGTAACTCGTTAAGAGTATAGTCTTTCTTGGCCATAACAGCATTGAGACATAAATTCTCAAAGGATTTGGGAAGAGTGTTGAGAATGATATCGACCTTGGCTTCATCGTCGATACCTCCTCCTATCAAGTCAAGCTTGTCCATGAGATTAATCATGTGCATGACATGATTATGCACTGAGCTGCCCTCGGGTGTGAATGTAGGACTTTATTGACAATCCCATCAATCCTCCCCTTCCAACAAAGGATCACCGAACCTCCCCTCAAACAACTAGCCCTACCCAGGTGTGCATCACCTGGTCCGTAGAGCTGCACCTGTCGCTCTACTGGGGCAAACGACTAGCCCTACTCATGTGTACCTCAACTGGTCCGTAGAGCCGCACCTGTTGTCTCTGCTGGGGAGCCTGTCGTTGACCACCGAACCTCCCCTCAAACAACTAGCCCTACCCAGGCATAACTCACTTGGTCCATAGAGCTGGACCTATCGTCTCTGCTGAGGAATCTGCCCTACCCAGGTGTACCTCACCTAGTCCACTTAGTCCGTAGAGCCGGACTTGTCGTCTCTGCGGATTTGTTTGGCACTCCAAGGATCTCCACCACATCGGTTTAGTCTGGGACCATAGCTCTGATACCAATTTGTTATAACGGATGCGAGAAAGATAACATAAAAGAGAAAGTAAACGACACACAGATTTAACGTGGTTCACTAACAATGTGTTAGCTACGTCCATGGCCAGAAGAGAGGAACCAATTCACTATATCAGATGTTTACAAACAAACTAGTCCAGACTACCAAGTATTCCCTAGACATACTGAGTACAAAATTTCTTTCGCGAATCTGTAACACAACTTCTGACATTTCCTGTATTACACTTGGACCTAGAAGTCTCCTTTCGCCAACCTCATCCCAATGTATCGGAGATCGACACTTCCTACCATATAGTGCTTCATAAGGGGCCATTCCTATAGTGGATTGATAACTGTTGTTGTAGGAAAATTCTATCAAAGGTAGAAATTTACTCCATTGACCCTGGAAATCTAACGCGCAAGCTCTAAGCATATCCTCTAAAGTCTGTATCGTTCTTTCTGATTGTCCGTCAGTTTGTGGATGATATGCAGTACTGAAAGACAACTGTGTTCCCAGTGCCTTGTGTAAACTCTTCCAGAAAGTAGACAAAAATCTTGAGTCCCTGTCAGAAACGATGGATAATGGTACTCCGTGAAGTCTAACTATTTCCTCTATATATATCTGAGCATAACGATCCATGGAGTAAGTAGTACAGACTGGAAGAAAATGAGCCGATTTCGTGAGTCTGTCCACAATTGCCCAGATAGCATCGTAGCCCTTTACAGTTTTCGGTAATCCTACCACAAAATCCATTGTAATGTTCTCCCATTTTCATTCCGGAATCAGTAAGGGTTGTAAAGTTCCTGCCGGTCTTTGGTGTTCTGCTTTTACCTGTTGACAAGTCAAGCACTGTTCTACACACTGAGCAATATCTTTCTTCATACCTGGCCACCAATACATAGTACTTTTAAATCTCGATACATTTTGGTAGCTCCTGGATGTACTGAATATGGTGTCGAATGTGCCTCTGCCATAATATCCCTACGAATGCTATCTACATTTGGGACACATAACCAGTTTTTGAATCTCAAGACATCATTCTCTGATAACTGAAACTATGATGGCATCCCTGAAGCGACATCCTTCTTTACTTTATCTAAATATCCATCTACATTCTGCCCTTGCTTAATTCTATCAAGTAGGGTAGGCTGAAGGGTTAGAGCTCCTAGTCTTGCCTCCACAATTCCCAGTTGAACAATCTCAACATTCATTCTTTGCAAGTCTAGTAACTCTGGTCTCTGAATCAAAGCCATCAATGTAGTACCTTGGGACGATTTTCTGCTTAAGGCATCAGCTACGACATTTGCTTTACCAGGATGGTACTTGATAACACAATCATAGTCTTTCACGAGTTCTAACCATCTTCTCTGTCTCATATTCAACTCTTTCTGTGTGAAAAGGTACTTCAGACTTTTGTGATCTGTGTAGATCTCACACCGTTCTCCAAATTTTTAGCGTAAATACTACTGCTGCAAGCTCCAAGTCATGAGTAGGGTAGTTCTTCTCATACTCCTTCAACTGTCTGGATGCATATGCTATTACTTTGCCATTCTGCATTAACACACACCCTAAACCGTTCTTCGAAGCATCACTGTATACCACAAAGCCTCTAGTCC
Source organism: Ajuga chamaepitys (assembly GCA_958295605.1). Lineage (NCBI taxonomy): Eukaryota > Viridiplantae > Streptophyta > Magnoliopsida > Lamiales > Lamiaceae > Ajuga > Ajuga chamaepitys. The sequence continues at coordinate 24,004,992 of OY282497.1, read as the reverse complement.
CCGTTGGTATTGAAAGGATCAGCCCTGAGGTTAACCTTTTCTTCAGTTCCTGAAAACTCTGCTCACAAGCCTCTGTCCATTTGAATGTTACACTCTTCCTAGTCAACTGTGTTAAAGGAGATGCTATTTTCGAGAAACCTTCTACGAACCTGCGGTAGTGCCCAGCTAACCCGAGAAAACTACGTATCTCTGAAGGGTTTGTAGATTGTGGCCAATTGTTAATTGCTTCAACTTTACTTGGATCAACTAAAATTCCTTCTCCTGACACAACATGCCCTAGAAATATTACTCGATCCAACCAGAACTCACATTTCTTGAACTTAGCATACAATTGTTTCTCCTTTAGAACATCTAAAACCTTTCTCAAATGCACAACATGCTCTGCTTCATTCTAGGAGTAAATTAGGATGTCATCAATAAACACGATAACGAACTTATCCAAAAAGTCTTTGAATACCCGATTCATCATATCCATGAAAGCTGCTAGGGCATATGTCAAACCGAATGGCATTACCAAAAACTCATAGTGCCCGTATCTTGTACTGAATGCCGTTTTTGGAATATCTTCCTCTTTAATTTTCAGTTGATGATAACCTGAACGCAAGTCAATCTTGGAGAATATGGCAGCTCCCTGGAGTTAATCAAACAAGTCATCGATCCTGGGTAAGGGGTATTTGCTCTTGATTGTAACCTTGTTCAGTTCTCTGTAATCTATACACATCCTCATAGTACCATCTTTCTTCTTGACAAACAAAACCGGTGCACCCCATGGCGAAAAGCTAGGTCTAATGAAGCCTTTGTCCAGTAAATCTTGCAATTGAATCTTCAATTCTTTCAAATCTATTGGCGCCATTCTGTATGGTGACTTCGATATAGGAGCAGTCCCTGGATATATGTCAATTACAAACTCTATCTCTCTGTCTTGGGGTAATCCTGGGAGTTCGTCTGGAAATACTTCAGGATATTCTTGCACTACTGCTACCTCTTCAACAGTCGGATAGTGTTTCTCTTCCATACTCATAACACTTACTAGGTAACCTTCACAACCGCTTTCCAATAACCGTTGTGATTTTACCGCTGATATCGTGTGATATTTGAACCTTTTTCGTACTCCAATAAAGACGAAAGAGGTGTCACCAGGCGGTTGAAATGTGATTGCCTTGTTCTGACAATCTATTGTAGCACCATATTTCGATCACCAGTCCATTCCCAAAATCACATCATAATCGTTGATATCTAGTATGATCAGATCGGCATAGAGTTCTCTTCCTTCAATAGAGATAACATATGCTCGCAAAATTTGGTTAGTTTGTTTTGACTCTCCGGAGGGGATCACTACATTGTAACTAACGTCTACTACATCAGTTTCCTACCCAGCCTCTTCACAAACTCAGTGGATGCAAATGAATGTGTAGCTCCAGAATCAAATAATGCAAATGCAATCGTATAAAAAATGTGAACTTTACCTGTTACTACAGATGTATTTGCTTCTGCTTCCTCCGTGGTCATGGTAAAGACTCTAGCTGGCATCTTCTTTTGTGTTGTTGGATTTTGGTTCTCTGGACAAACCGTGGAAAGGTGTCCTGCTTTTCCACATTTAAAACAAGTCTGGTACTCTGAAAAGAACTTTCCACTATGCGAACCTCTGCATGTGGGACATGTAGGTTGTGTAACTGGTGGTTTTCCTTGTTCACCCTTTTGGCGCTTGTTCTGATCCCATGATTGTTGTCCTGGTTTTGGTTGAGAACCCGGCCTTGGACCTTACACTTGTAGTGGCCTTTTCTTTCCATCACCTACAAAACGAGGTCCTTGTCTTTGTATAAACTGGCGCCTAACCTCCTGAGCACGCTTAATTTTCATTTCAGCTTGTTCGGCAATCAACGCGCGCTCGACAACTTGTGAATAAGTTACTCCATGTATACCAGCCATACACACATCCCTATATAGCTCTGGCCTTAGACCTTCTAGAAATCTCTCTACTTTCAATGCATCAGTACTAACCATGTGCTCCGCAAACCTAGAGAGTTGCTCGAACTTAGCGATGTAGTCCGTGACATCCATTGCCCCTTGCCTCAACTGTATGAACTCGTTCATTTTCATTACTCGAACTGGGGCAGTGAAATACTTGTTTCTAAAAAGTTCTTTGAACCTATCCCATGTCATTGTCGCCACATCCTCAATTGTTTTCATTGTGTCCCACCAGTGTCCTGCACTTCCACGTAACATGAACGATGCGCACAGTACCTTTTCCCCCTCAGGGACTTTACTATATAAAAACATATTCTCTATAGTTCTAAGCCAATCCTCCGCATCAGTGGGATCCGTTGCACTCTCAAATGTTGGTGGGTTAAGCTTTCTAAACCTCTCTCCGATAACTTCTAAGTATTCAGCTCGAGGTTGCGGTTGATCCATACCATTTTCTGGTTGTCCACCCATAGCCCTTTGTTGGATAAGTTGTTGAATCTGTTGCGACTGTTGTTCTACTAATCCTGTCAACCAAGCCACAATCGCTTCTAAACCAACACCCACTGCTGGTGCATTCGGTCCTTGATCGTTATTTCCTTCAACACCTTCTTCTCTAACGATCTCCATGATCTCTTTCTAGTTTTATTGTCCCTCTGTCACAGGCCAATATGATTCATGAAATAATGAATGCAAATTAAGAATAAATAAAACTTACCGGCATGTTTGCGCTTCAGAAGTTCTGAGCTCATGTATATGAACTGTCTACAGGGCACAAACTGGGCTCTGATACCACTCTGTCACACCCACCCTTGTAAAAACTTATTTTATACTAATTTTTGGCCTTACAAAACCTGTATATTTTTTTTTTCAAAATTAACGATTTAGAATACTCCTTCAAGACCAAAATCTCACCTACATATATTTACATAGATTCAGATCGAGTACAAAGGTGTCACACTCCATTCAACACCATATTTACAGAAATATACATATAAAAGTTCCTTAATTTGAACATGTCCAAAAAGATTATTAGAACACTAGCAAAAACATAGTGAGTCCAAGGTTTAGCCTCACAGGTCGTCATTCATATACACGGGGCTTCAAAACTTGCAGAAGCTCCAACAGCATGCCAGATCAGTCCACGAGCTCATGCGTAGTCAAACTCACCTACAATGCAAGAACTATGTGAGCTAAAACTCAGTAAGCAGAAATCATGCATGAGAAATGCATATATGATGGATACAAGTTACAAAACCATTTCTTTCAACTATTTTCTCAAAAGGAATCATATTTGGTGGGAATTGGCTCTCATCACTGTCACAAACCTCCCAAAAAATATCACTCATTGGCATACTCGTGACTACCAAGGGTCCCTCCTCCCCCCTTATAGTCCACCCGAGATATCAGTGATGATTGGTACGACCAAGCGGTTATATATCCTCTCAAGACTACCAGGGGTCCGCCTCCTGCCTGCCCCCGCAGTCCACCGGGAAGTCTACCTCTTCCCGTACCCATCATCATAAAGGTGCTGAAGTGGGAACCTCTTCCGCATGCTCACCGGAAGCATCCCGAGAGACACCATGTATATATAATATGGAAAGTAACACTCCATGTGCCAGTGGTGACCAACCCCAAAACATTTCCAATTCCCAAAATTATGCTATTTTGACTTCTTTCATGTACATATGCAAATGATTGCAGATGCTAATGCTCATGATTGATATGCTCATAAGCAGAAGTATGTTCATTTTCGTTAGCAGAACAAAACACATTATATAAAGATAATCAGTTGAGCGTATCCCAAAAAGAAGCACAAATATTATGTTCAAGCATTGTAGTTGAAGATGGATTTCTACTTACCTTTTCTCCGATAGCAATTATTGAAATTTCCTACTCGCACATGTCTATAGTTAATCAAGCTTCCATTTCAAAGTCTGAACTCGGCCACTGTTTAGCAAATAATTGAGATTCAAGGATTGGTATCAAATGCTTATATTTATATAAATTGAAGTTAATCCACCGCCTTTCCTCTATCTTAACCCAACGACTTTCTTTCTTTCTTTTTTTTATTATTATATGAATGACACCCTTTATACTTCTAACACTTCCACGTACTACTTAGTGGGTTCCACATTTTAAACTTATCATATGTAGTCTTAAATTTTGTAACATGTCCCAATATTTTAGGCTAGGGGGTTCTTGACTACCAAAGTAAACACCTCCAAATTAGTCGCAAAAATATAAAATAACGTAATAAATATAACAAATTAATTACTATAAAACTATCGCGCAAATAGCACATAAAAACATGGAATGCATGAAATGCAAAAATTATATTGGCCAGTAAGTTGTGAGAGGCTTGGGTATTACATTGGGTATTATAAATACCCCTACCCGCTCTTATTTGTGAACAAGCCTCCATTCGCAATCTTCTCCTACACTATTTTCTCTCTTTCTTCTTAGATTTTCAGAATTTCTTAGGAAAACTTGGGGTTTTTCTTTCTCCTCTTCAAGGAGGAAGCCATATTTGGAGGATAACTCTGAGATTATTCACGGGCTTGTGACACCCATCAAGATTATCAAAGTTTTACGAGACTTCTTCAATTAATTAAGCATTTTCTCCCTCCCTCCTTCTCTTTTTTTTTTTTTTTTTTTTTTCATTTTTTATTATTTTCTTGCTTAATGCTGTTGGTTATTTTTATTGCTTTGATGATTTATGAGTAATTTCCTTGTTTCCTGAAGCTCGGGAGTAGTCCAAGCTTCGGAGTTGATGAATCGTTGATTGATTGTTGGATTTGTAGTGGATTGTGGTAACCTAGGAGTAGGGCTTTATTAAGTTGTAATGATTTCCAATTGAATTCATGACTAAGTTTACAGGCTTGCATTATGGTCGCTCAGCTTTCGGGAGTTTATGAATGATTTGTTTGGTTGTACATTTGGAAGATGACAGCTGGCCCTAGTCTAGGGATTGCTACCCTTTCAAAGCTTGCCGACTAGATCTTTAATGAGTGTAGAAATTAATTACTATGCCTTAGAGTGTTCAGGTGAGGAATTGACACGTCGGTTTTCTAACCTAGTGTTCCACAATTGTATGGTTATAGGTGTAGTAGCGGCAGTTAAGGTCGATCCCACAAGGTATAGATATTTAAGTAGTTCGATACCTCGATACTCTAGGATTGTCCTAACTAAATACTAAGTTGCAAAGGTTGATTTTACTCCCTAAAATACTTAACAGCTAAATTACCTAACTAATTATGGCCTAACACTTGGCAAACAAAGAGGATTAACAATCAGTGAGAAAAGGTATCCTAGGGCTTCGATTTCATGATATTACTTCAATGTTGAATATGATTAACCTATAGATTTACCAATTCTAATGTTTATTAGGCGGCACGATAATAATCTAACCCTTCTCTCGAAGCGATTAAACCGTTGATAAATTAAGCTAATTACCCTCTCGAGTCAATTAAACATAATAACTTCCAAACGATCCTAAGCCACGACCTACACAGTCATAGACAACTGCGCTCTATGCCATAAGTCTGATAACGATTCCCTCATCTCAAAACGGAATTGCTAAACTAAATTACTAAATCTAGGTGATCAAGCTAAATTTAGTTATAAGCACAAACATAGAGATAAAACACGTAAAGAACGGAATTACTAAATTATATCATAATCAAAACATTGTCATAATAATCCCTACTCTCTAACCCTAGGACACGAATAGATTAGCTATTCATGCCTAGCAATAATCCAATACAAAAATTCTACGAAAAACATTGTAAAAGATTAAACTAGAAAAAGAACGACTAAACCCGGATGAATCTATCTCGATGATCTTCGTCTTCTTCGTCCTCCAAGTATCCTAACTCTTCTTCTAAGTTTATTTGAGAATATGGAGTGTCTCCCCTTTAAATCACGAGTTTGGGGACCTATTTATAGTTATGGGTTGAAATCCTTGAGAGATTAGGACAAAAAGCCCAACTAAAACCCGATTTGGTATTCCGGAAGGCTTTTGACGCGGCCTTGAACCCCTCGGACGCGGCCTCGTCGAGGCATACTGTGCTAAAACGTTTCTGGGCCATTTTTGACGCGGCCGCGTCACTTCTTGCCCCGAAATGGTGATTTTCTGTCAGCTTGACATACCTCCAGTGTTTTCGCCATAAATTGAGTTATATAACTCCGATTATGGTGAAATTGGTGGCGTTGGAAAGCTAATTCAAAGATCTACAACTTTGTAAGATAGGAGAAAATCCCAAAAGGGATCGGAAGACCCTAAAAAATTGGTTTGAAGTCAGACCTGAAATCCTACTCCGAGCCCATTTCACCTCTTCTTGGTCCGTTTCGTCTCTATTTCACCATATACTCGATAAACTGGCCTAAAACTCCACAAAACTCCAAAAAAAATGTCAAATGGTCCAATGTATACAATATAAGCACTTCTTGACCATATATGCATGCAACTGCTATAAATACACACCTAAAATCGACCTAAATTCCTGCATACACAGCGTGTGTCAATATCCCCCAAACTTAACTGTTGCTCGTCCTGAAAAACATAAAATAGAAAAAAGACATATGTATTTAGGGCGATTAGATGATGAATCAGTTTCAAACAGATTTTTCAAAAGCCAAACATCATAGTGTAAGTGAGCATGTGTGATAGAGCAAAATTTAACTACTTTTGAGACTTAAACTTTCGAAGTATTTGATCCTCACCAGGTAAGTGTTTCTCTCATCTCTCAAGTGTTTAGGCTGAAAATATCATTCCACTCAAATTGAACTACATGCACAGTTTACCATAAGCTTGCCAATCGTCTAAGCTAGAATCAGTATTCGTCATAAGTGACAAAGAATCAAGTAGGTCTTTCATTTGGTTGTAATGTTGGCTTTAAGGGAAGGTGGGATAAATTTGGACAAAAGTGACTATCTTTTGGACTAATCAAGTTATTCCTAACCCGACTACCCCTCAATACAATCACTCGATCTCACTCTCCCAATCCCAGCAACTCACCTCTCAAGGTGACTTCTTTACCTTCCCAAAAGTGCTTTTCATACTAAGTATTCGGGTACCACATCATGGGACTGCCCGATTTTTCCAAATCAACTAAGCACTTATTTTTTCTAACCTCTCCCAGCTGACTCTTTCTTTTGATTTTCATGATTTTTTATTTTTTTTAATGAAGTTTAAACTTAACACAAATAACAAACTAGGGGAGGTTTTACTTTCTTTGAATATGCACCTATCACTTCAAATTCCTTCTACCCTTTTGCTTATCCCTTTTTTCGCCCATTTTGTTCCCAAAAATCCAATCTACCATCCAATCCACCTCCCTCTTTACTCAATTAGTCCAATATAGGGCCAACAACTAAAATTAAAAGGTATTTGGTTTGTAATATGTGGCTATGAACAAAAAGGCTTAAAAGATCAAGTGGGCTAACTAGGGATAATTTTTCTCAAACTTTTTGGTAAAAAGGATAACGTTTAAAAGGCTAAAAAATAGGCTACAATTCAAAAACTGCCTATATCACTTTCTAAGTCACATTATGCACCGACATATTCACAACAAAGACTCAAGAAAAGTTCTAGAAATAGATACATATATCCAATCAACATCAGACCGAAAGAAAAATAAATTGCTCCGAAGATAGGAGTCACATTAGGCTCAAATGCTCACAACAGTCATATTTGATCAAATACTCTAGATTCAAGCTCAATTTCATCTTAAATTACCTATCATGCTCTACTATGTGTCAATTTTCCAAATTTATGCAAAGAAAATCATCTCATCATTAACACATCATCATCAATCAAATCCTTAAATTTTTCAACGATTACAACTTGGGTTTTTTCCTTCTTCTAGACTCCAACAAAACTAAAATATTAAATCCAATGCAACAATTAAAAACTTCTACGACCAACGTAATTGGGCTCACAGACCCAATGGATCCTTTAAAACTCATTAAAGCACAAATTACAGCAAGCAAAACGAGGCAAACCAAATAGATTGCAAGAATGTAAATAGCGGCCAAGTCGCCCCACTATCCACCCTCCTCCAAACTTGGTTGAAGGCCAATGTTTGTGGGAAAAGAGTGGTACGTCTTGGTGCTAACTTATAATTTACTATGACTGTGGTGAATGCGGTAAATGGAAGCCTTGATGCTCCAAATACTCGTGGTCTTTGCCTTGTCCTTGGTGATTGCTTGCTTTTGTTAGAGCCATTAGTGGACCTGGCTGGTCATTCGACGCCGGCCGCGTCGCTCCTACGACGCGGCCGCGTCAAGCGACACTGAATTACCTGTTCTGGGATGATTTTGATGCGGCCTTGAAAGATATCGGCGCGGCCGCGTCAAACGTTATTGGACTGTGATTTTCTGGCCATTTTCGACGTGGCCTTGAATGTTGTCGACGTAGCCGCGTCATCTTTTGCTGCCTAAAACTCGTTTTTCTCTTTAGTTTCACCTGTTTCTTCCCCATCTTTCACTTTTCCTCTGTAGAGTTGTTGGTTTGATGCGTAAAACACTATAAACTATAAAAAGAGACTCAAAGTTAACATTAATTGAAAACTAAATAAAAAACTTAAAATAATTAGAAGGTCGGGTTGCCTCCCGATAAGCGCTTATTTTTACGTCATCAGCCAGATGTCCTTTTCCTATCAACCATTTTCTAGCCACCCTGACTTTGGTAATTTATGAGCAATTAACGAGTTATTTGAGGTATGTGGATTTCTTACAGCAGCTTGGGCAATATAAACAATGCTACAATTATGCCTACCCCTTAGACCCGACATATGTATTGGGAAGGTGGTGGTTTCGTTTTGAACACGAAAAATCAACTCCCCCTTGGGCACATCTATAAGTGCTTGGCTAGTCGCCAAGAAAGGTCGTCCTAAAATAAAAGGAAATTCATCATTCCCTTTCATGTCGACAACTAAGAAATCACTAGGGAATTCAAAATTCAACACTCTCACCAATACATCCTCCGCTACTCCCAATGGCGTTAATGAAGATCCATCAGCTAATTGGATAGTAATAAATGATAGTTTAATCAACCTTAATCCTAATTGTCTATACAGCTTAAGAGACATCAGATTTATGCTAGACCCCAAATCGCACATGACATTGTGAAAATCATGACTACCAATTGAGCAAGAAATAGTAAAACTCCCTGGACCTTTTGCTTTTGTTTCTCTTTTTGATTTCATGCTTGTGTTTGCGCTCTTTTTGGGACTGCTCGATTTCTTCTTCGTTGTCTCTTTTCCATCCTTCCTCTTCTTGGTTTCCTCTTGGGTGGGTTGAAGCTCTTCCTTCTTTGTTACCCCTATCTTAGACTCTCTCTAATAATGATTCCTGTTTCACAACAACAGTGCTAGAGTGCTCTAAAGGCTCAACATTAGCAAATAATGAATTTTTAAAACAAAAATCAAAAGACTCATCAAGAATAGGAGATGAAATTTTCTTACCTATGATGGTACTGACTTCCTCCTTTGTCTCAATGTTTTTTACTTTCTCAATTGATTTCTTCGCTTTATGGTCCTTCGTGCTCATAGTACTATTGTCGCCATTAGATGCTATCTTCCTTCTATTCAATGCTTGAGGAAATGGAGGCGGAGGTACAGATGCCGGTGGAGGCACATATGTTGGTTCGTCTGCTTCGGTTTCTTGAACCTTACTTGAGTTCACAACATCTTTTTGCTCCTCTAGCTGCTTCTTTTTCACCAAGTGCTCCTCTGACTTCACAACATTACAGTGCTCCCTCGGATTAACCACTGTGTCTCTCAGATATTGGCCCTGCTTGTGTTGAGCCCCTATAATCTTTATCAATTGGCTCATGTTTGATGACAATTCACCAATGCTTGCTTGAGTCTGAACCAATGTGTTCTCGAGCCTTTTGATGTCAGCACCTTGTCCAGTTATGTGCTTTTTTAGCTCAATAAATTTTCCATCTACTTTCTTCTCCAACTGAGCTAGTTTCTCATCGTATTTAGCAAGCTGGGACTGCACAATCTCCTCTTGTGTGGGCTTCGTGCCATCATGAATCATCCCATTCGTAACAGTAAATCCGGGTGGCTGATTAAGTGTATTCTGCGAGTCACCATACAAAAAGTTCTGATGGCTCCGAATTTGGGGGTAGTGATTATATCTGGGCTGATTGTTCTGGAAGTTGTTGAAGTTACGTTGATTCACAAAGTTTACATCTTCAACTTCTTCCTGACCCCCTGGCTGCTGTGCTAACGTTAGATTAGTTAGCAAATTTACCTAACTCGTCAAGGCTGTCAGCTGCGATATCAGCTTTTCATTCGGCTCAGTGCTAACTGCTTCCACTTCCATTACATTCGCCACTTTCCTTGGTAGGTTCCTCTCATTCAACCATTGGTAGCTTGTTCTGGCCATAGCGTCCAAGATTGAGAATGCCATCCTCACTGAATTCTCCATCAAACTACCACCTGCAGCTGCATCTACTTGGTTTCTAGTCGGAGCAAGCAACCCATTGTAGAACTTGCACACTTGCTGCTTCTTTGTAAACCCATGTTGAGGACAACTCCAGATAAGATCCCGGAATCACTCCCAAGCTTCTTCGAATGGTTCTTGGTCTAACTGCTTGAGGAGTATACTCAACTGCTTTAACTAGTGAGGTGATAATCTATGTAATATTTATTTTTGACCTATTGTTGGTGCTTTTTTGGTCACCTGTAGTTGGTTCAAGATGTTCTTGTGCTGGAAGTCTCTTTTTATTTTATGATTTAGAAAGAATTCTCAATAATCTCACTAAAGCCATGTGAGGGCTCTCTCTCTCTCTCTCTTGATCTACTAATATGTTCAGGCACACACACAAATAGAGAACAGAGAATGAAGGATTGATTTGCTTCCTGCCACCCACTCTTTTGGAGCTTATCAGACAAGAGAACTTCTTTTGCGTTGGAGAATTTTAATTCAAGACTAAGCATGTTACAACTTGAATCCTATGTTGTATCTTTTTTTTTTTTTTTTTTTTTCATGGGCCATTAAATGCCTCAAAAAGGAACTAATTAAGTCTTTATTTGTATTTTATTTTACACAGGAACTTAGAAGGTGATTGAAGTAAATGGAAGCATTTGGATTATCATTGTCTTAGCTAGTAGTTTATTTCCATATTGAAAATACTTTTTTTTTTCTTATTTTTTGTTTGATTAAAGATCTTGGTTATTAGGATAAATATAAACTATAATGTGTGTAATTGAATTTGAGATTTATGTTCGATCTATTTTATTTTGTTTCATTTTGAATTTTGTGTATTCTTTTGATTGATTATTATTTTATTATATATATATATATATATATATATATATATATATATTAATTTAGGGACAATCATTGTAAAAGGTGTCCCCAATTTGGGGACAATAAGTAATAAAAAATATTGATAACCTAAGGACTTTATTATAGAAACGTCGCAAATTTAATTACTCAAATTCACAACAGTGTTGTGGAATTTAAGACGCTAATCTTAGAGAATGTTGTTAATTTTGTGACGCTAGTTCTAATTGTGTAGAGAATCTAATGACACTAATTGTAACAAATGTTGAAAATTTTGGTGACGTGTAATTTTACTAGCGTCACTTATTTAACGACGCTTGTTCTTCAAAGCATCGGTAATTTAATGACGCAATCATATGATTAGCGTTGGAAATATTTTACACAATATATTACGGATCTTTATAATGATGACAGAAACTACCGTTGCCATATTTGAATATTAACAACGCATTGAAAAAAGTGTCACTAAATTAAGTTTACCCACGCATAGTTTTGTGTTGTGGAAAAATTTGTGACTTCAAATTTAGTGACGCAACTCGCTACGCTTTCACAAGCGTAGGTACATTTTGTCGTGACCCTAATTAGTGTCACAAAGTAACAAAATTAGCGTCGCTATACACTGTTTTTGTTGTAGCGCAAGTACTTGCTTATTTTAGTTCTTTATTTTCTGCAATTTTAGGGTTTAGTTAATCATCAATTAATCGTAATTCAAGAGTCTAGATAGTGTTGAGTTATTAGGATTAAGGATATAAATTTGGATATAGAGCACAATCCCTGAGGATCGACCTTGTTTGTTATTTGATACACTAGCACCGCCCAATATGGTTTACTAGGTTTGAAAATAGTGCATCAAGTTTCTGGCACCGTTGTTGAGGATGGGCAACTGTGTTCAAATTTTGTTCTAATAGATAGTTGGACGCTAGACAAGATATTTTATTTTCTATATTTTTTATTTTGTTGTTTTATTTTTTATTTTGGCTTTACACTATTTATTTGATTGTGTTCTCAGTTAGCATATGCAAACTCAGTCTAAAGGAAATGTCAATCTTGTTCCTTTCAATCTAGAAACTGAAGCAACTGCTCGAGGATACTGAACGGGGAAGAAAGCATAAAAACACCAAAAGCTCACACGAGTAAAAGAGAAACAAAAGCACAAGACAGCTAGTCTAGGTAAAACTAGATTGTAAAAACTACAAACTAACAGAAGCCGGTAGTGGACTGAAAAATGCAAGATACACAGAGCTGCTAAGCGGAGGCAATCAAGTCCGTTACTATAAATGGCAGAGCAAGGAGAGCGGGGGCAATCAAGTCCGTTGCTATAATATAGCTGCTGGGCATTGAACACATAAAGACATGCCTAAGGAGCCGAAGTCCCAAATGCTTCACAAAGGATGATTGGATATTCCTAGAGGAGGTGAGATCCTGTTGGCCTCGTTTAAAACCCACTATTGGAAAAACCCTATGGGAAAAAAGCCAATAGTGGGAAGAAGAGTACCAACTAAAAGGCCGAAAGTTGGCCAATACCATCAATATCAGAAAGACGGCAAGTCATTCCATGCCTTTAATAAAAGAGTGGACATGCAAATAAAGCACTAGGAAGGGAACATTAGGATAAACCGAGAGTGACCGTATCCTCACTCGCATAACGAAGAGTGAACCTAAATCCTCGAAACGCATGATTTATCCACAAAGAAAGATGGGGGGAGAGAAAACATAAGGTAAAGGCATGAGTGGCCAAAGCCAACTGCCATTGTAACGATGTCATGAAGCATCGTCTAAGCCGAACATCAGTGTATCCAGAAGTATTAAGTATGAAAGTCTCTAAAAGATAAGTGAAGAACATCATGAGGCAGAGGATTCCACCATGTGAAAAGAGTCTATAGCTTAGAAAGCGCGTCAGATGGTTGATTCCCTTCTCAGTAGATATGACAAATATGGAAAACCATACTCTTTATCGTGTGGAGAACTTGACGGCAATGTGCTCTAAGTTTCCAAGGGACAACCAAGGAATTAGTATGAAAAGCATTCACTGCAAAGCTAAAATCACACTCCAGCCAGAGATAAGTCCGGTTACACTCCTTAGCTATCTCAACTGCATAAATAGCAGCTTCTAACTCGGCTTTGTATGCAAAACCTCGTTCAAAAGAAGCTGAAAAGCTGCCAAGTGAGAACCCCTACAATTGAAAAAGATGGCACCATTAAATGTCATATCGATGTCTCTTATGCACTGCCATATTACTGAGATTAGCTTCCCCGGCGCAAGAAAGGATGAGTGAACCAACTCGAGTCAGGGAAGAATCCAAAGCATCATAGACGTATGCGTTGCGTGTGGCCCAAAGAGCCCATATGGTGGAGATGAAAGAAACACACCATAAGGACTTAATTTGAGGGCTAAAAGAAATCTGCATGGCCTGTAATAAAATACTATGGAAACCCTCGTGAAAAACAAGTGAAATATCAAAACCCCATAGAATTTTAGTAAAAACAGCAATAGAAAATGAACAATTAGAGAACATATGATTAGCAGACTCCACTGAGTTATAACAAAGAGCACAAATCGAAGGACCCTAGATCTTTCTAATATGAAGCAACTCCCAAGTGGGGAGTCGTTTATTCATTGCACGTTAGATACTGTAAGAACGACAGCGTGGGATGAAATTCACCCAAATATAGACACCCCAAGAAGTAGCCAGAAAAGAAGTGCGGAGGTGATTATAAGCCAACCAGACGTGACCTAACTAGTAGGTGACTTAGTCCAAACCCTATGATCCGTCATCACAGGGGAAATGGCCTGAGATATAATATCATCTACAATCTAAGGGAAATTATGAACTAATAGGTCATCCCGATACCGAGAACCATTGGTATAGTAGTTCGGGATAGTGTGCTGAAAGTCCTTCCAAAACACCAAAGGAATACCAAGATGACCAACAATGCAATACCCCAACTAATTGTCAAGCCAGAAGCAGACTGACGATAAAGGATTGACAATCCATTGTGACTCATAAATAAGCTTGCGAAGAGAAGCCTGTGTAGAACCGAAGAGCAAGGATTTCACATGATAAATCTTAGGATCACCTAAAGCTAAAAACCGACTAGACTGGAAGATATCCATCCCAATCTCATTGGAGGTGTGCACGTCCTTGGGAAAGGCACAAGGAAAGCCACGTTTGCCTTAGAATATATTGAATTTGAAGCTGCCTTCATCTTTGATGCACAAACCCTCTTGGTTATAAGGAAGAACACGCGTCGTTAAACGTTAACAAATTAATATCCGAACTCTCAACTCTACTAAGTAGAGTGGCAAGTCGGGTCGAATCCACAGGGAACGGAGGAATAGTATTATTTCAGGTAATCAAACAACTAGGAATTCAAATAGAATTAGAAGTAAACAAGCAAAAGCAATAAAGGTTGTTGGGGGGGGGGGTTGTGATTACCAACTAATCGACTACTAACAATTACCAAAACGAACAAATAAACTAGAAAGTAATTAATATTAAGATTCAAGTAACAAGCGATCAAAAGAATAATTAAATTGATTTTTCGATTTTTCAAATATATAAAAGTCCACCCTTGATCTCGTTTCCGTTCGGTCTAATTGATTTATGCAACTATTGTTGATGCCTAATCAATTGTAATTCAAATCCCTATCTCAAGACTATTTACAAGCTCTAATAGCCTTGTTGTCTCTTAATCCTAGCTAGCCAAAACAAGCTCTCCGACTAACCCTATTTGATTTAATCCAACCTCCGAACAAGCTCTCTCTAGCTCGATAAACAAATGACAGAAGCACCAAGACAACGAGATAGATAAGACATAAAACTCACAAGCTCGGTTTTAGAGGTGAAACTTTATACTATCACCAATGAATTAATCATTGTTCGCTACACATGAATCGAATACCCTACAATTATGGATAGTGATCCTGATTTCTAGCAATATATTTATAGGCTTCCTAAAGGGTGATCAATCCTAAATTCAACTCATAAATATAAGTCAATAACAACAAATAGTATAAAACACTTGAATACACAATTAAAAGGTAACACCAACCGTAATAATCACATAAATAATGTCAACTCAAAGTTCCACATTTGATCAAGGGTAGATATTAGGGTGCTACTCAGCCATATTAACTATTACAAGCAGAAAATTGATTGAAATGCAAAGAAACATAATACTAAGATAAAAGAACCCAAAAATGGTGATTAGAGAAGATGATCTTCAATCCTCTTGCCCAATCCTTCTTCTAGGTGAAATGGAGGCTGGAAATGGATGATAAAATGGCCCAAGATAGGTTAGAATTTGAATGGGAGGTTATATATATAGGGGAGAAGTTGCTAGTGGCTTTTTAAGCAAAAACGCATTTGCAATTTTGAAACAGGGGTCCGGATCTTGTCCGAAATGGTTTCTTCTCGAAGGCTGGCCTCGGTCGAGGTATGTATTCATCTCGGCCGAGGTGGTGAGAAGGAGATTTTCAGGGTTTTGGGTTTATCGATCACCTCGGCCGAGATCAGTACTCGTCTCGGCCAAGGCCTTCAAAACTTGAGAACCTTCACAATCCCCTGGAAGGTTGTCTCGGCCGAGGTCTTGAGCTTTGGTTTTTCCCGATTTCCCAGGATGAATGTCTTGGCCGAGACCTATGTTTGTCTCGGCCGAGATGCTCCTTCAGCCTTGTCCTCTGTTTAGTTCGTTCGATCTATCAACTTTGCGATCTCTGATGCTTGTTATTGGTCTAACTGTACCTGTTTTGACACATAAACAAACTGAACGCGTTAATCTGGTCAATAAGAAATAAATGCCCAAACTACACTTGAATATGCACACAACGATAACTAAAATGGCACTTAAATCAACCTAAAGTGCGTGCACGATCACGTGTACCACCTCTTCCATGAAATATTAAACATCCTACGTTGTTTAGTGGACCCAGTCAAAATGAAATTTTGCATAGCCTTCTCTAATTCTGAGATCAGAGTCTAGGGCCAACAATAAACCAGCATCGAATGCACAAAAGAGCTGGTGATAACCAAACCCACCAGACAAGCTCTGCAAGCTATAGATAAAGAAGTGCCAATCTATCTCGAAAATTTAGCTTTAATTGAATCAGTGAGGGCACGAAAATGAGTCGTCTTAGGGGCCCCTTTGAACAAAGGGACCCTCAGATATTTCATAGGCGAAGAACCTTCATACATGCCTATGATACGCAAGATTTTTCATTTTCATCTAGTAGTGCCATGCTCCCCAAAGAAAACACAAGATTTATCAGCATTAAAGTGTTGTCTGAAAACCACCCATACTGAATTACGATATCGCCTAAAGCTTTTATACATGAAACCTTGGCATTATAGAAATGTTTGTTAGCGTAAAATAAAAAAAGGGGACATGGGGCGCCCATCATGGCCATAGCAGGCAGATGGACTGAATGCTGATATAATTCTCGATAAGGTGGTCTACGAAGTCCTCAACAATACAGAAAATGAAGGGGGATATTCCCTTGTCTGACCGTCCTAGAGCAAGCAAAATAGCTGGCCAGAGAGCCATTAACCAACTTAGAAAGCCATGAGGAGAGTAAGATGCCATGAATGCGATCAATAAAGACATCAGAGAAACCCATGCAACGCAGAAAATGCAATAAATAATCACACCGTACATATCAAATGCCTTCCGATTATCAATTTTAAAAGCTAAGTTACCCCCATCATAATGCCTATCCAAACAATTAGAGCATTCCGAAGCATAGGGAATACAATGATGGATTCTCTTACTAAGAAACAAACCAAAATGGAAACGGAAAATGCTTACCAATAAAGGTACCAAGATGGGTAGCCATATTCTTAGTAAGAACTTTGAAGAGGAAATAGTCGAGGATAATAGGGCGAAAGTCTTCAACTTTGTGAGTGATAAAGCGCAATCCAGTATCCAAGAAACTCAACGAAAACCTATGCAAGAAATATGGAAAAACACAAGATGTACGTGGTTCGATCCGGAGATCTATGTCCACGGGCTCAAAATAGCACCTGCCGAGGTGTTTCTTTCACTATCACTTTGAGTTTACACGTACTAATTTCAGAATACAGAATGCGAACCCTAATCCTGAGAACAATTCTCCTATTTATACTCATCAATTCCAAACCCTAACTAACTCCCTATAATTGCGCCTATTTTCCGTTGCATGGAAGTTGGGAGCGGATCGTGGGCCTGGAATCTTGGGATACGCTGCAGTTGGGCCACGCTCTTTTAGGCCACGCATGCTTCTGGGCCGGTTAAGTTACTGGGGCCCCGCATGCTTCTGGGCCGATTACTGGGCTGGGTCGGATCGGAGTGTCGACCCAATCCGAAGCTAATGGACCATACCCATCAGATGCCCCCCCAAGCCGGAGCGAGGAAGGAGCTTCGGTTATGACCGGGTTGGGGTTGCCAACCAGAGGAGCTGCGGTTGCTGGTTAGCCGAAGTAGTCTTGGGAAGCCGAGAATTTTCGGAGCCGGAGTTAATCCGTGGTGTAGTCCGCGGGGGCCAAATCAAATGAGACTGAACATCCCCGAGGTAATAGCGAGGGCCCGAGCACCTCGACGGCAGCAAAGTGTGGCGAAAGAAACCTGCAGTCTGGCCGAGGTGAAGGAGGCACCGGGGTTCTTTCCAAATCTTCCTGGGCAAGGATGGGGTTGATGTGATTGGCGGCGCCATCATGAGAGAGAGGGATGTGAAGTGACACGCTCTGCAATTTCCAATGAACTTGTTCCCCACGCGCCTTGGGAACCGCAAGGCGCGTGATTAGCACGTCCAAATCTCAATCGCTGAATTTGAATAGGCTGTATCAGGGCCGTTGGTTCTTTGAGTATATATTTGGAATAATGGCACAGTATACTTCATCTTCTTCATTGCGATTTACCAGTTTTAGAAAGCGGGAAAAAAGGAGAATTCTGTGCGCCTGTGATTCATCTCAAATCAAAACTTCTCAAACTTAAACCAAGTAAGTATGCCTTCTTCTTCATCTTCTTCTTCTGTTCAAGAAGTAGGGACTCAGAGCACTCTGTTAGATGTGCCACCCCTTCGATATGTTATTCCGGAGAGGAATGAGATTAGGACAGTAGAAAGGGCCGACGACATGGAAACCAACATTAGGATGGTCGGTTTTTATGAATGCGTGGAGGAGGACTTTGAAGTGTCCACTGTAGCATCGCGGATGACGCGAGTGCAGATAGAAGCCCTAATCCCCTCCTTCTATTTCCCATTTAACGTAGAATATATAGTTCCGGATCCCAGCGATAGAGCCTGTTGCCCCCCGCAGGGTTACATCGGTGTATATATAGATCCGTTAAAAATAGGTTTGAGATTCCCCCTTTGGGACATTGTTATCCGGTTACTAAGATATCATAACATCGCCTTGAGCCAATTAGCGCCGAATGCGATTAGGCAAGTAGTTGGGTTCACCGTAGTGTGTAAGAATTCCGGGGTGGAACCAACCGTTGAGCTATTTAGGTAATTTTATCAACTAAAAGCCTTCGGGAAGTCCAAGGGGTGGTATTCCTTCAGCCCCCGAGCACGAGGTGGCTTCAAGGTACAAAACCCCAGTAAGGTTGAGGGGTGGAAGGAGAAGTTCCTCTTTGTGAAGACCGGGGTGGCCCTCCCGAGGTGGAGTCGGGAGGAGGTGCTAGATACTGCCCCGGTGGGGGACCCGGACGCTGAGGTTGTGGAGATATTTCGGGCTGTGGGGACCTTCAAGACCCTGTGTTCGGAGGAAGAGCTGGAGGAGGCTGGACTAAGCCCATATTATTCGGGAGATGCAGCGGGGAAGTCCTCCCGGGGTCAAGAGTCGGGAGCCGGGGTTGCCGAGGAGGGTAGGAGTCTTCATACTTGTTTAGAAATTGTTGTCTTGTGCAGGACTAACCCGAATTTCTGTGTGCAGTGGGACGCTTTGGGAAGGAACCAGCAGGAAGCTCCACCGCGGCTGCGACAACTAAGAAGAAGGGAAAAGCTGCTGAGGTGTCTCCCCGGGGGAAGATGTCACCTAGTACGAGACCCATCGCTGGGTCTGAGGAGCGGGTAGTGTTGGCGGAGCCTACCCCCGGAGCCAAGAAGAGGCCGGAGCCATCCGGGACACCGCCGGCAACAGCAAAAAGACTCCGAACAGGGGGGAGTGTTGAGGTATATCTAAGACTTCCTGTTATTACTGTTTATGGAAATGAAGTGTGTGCTCACCAGTATTGATATCTGTGTTCTGCTTTCTGTAGCAGTTGAAGGAGCAAGGGTCCTCCAGTCTACTGGGGTTGGAGGGGGCTGACGCTGAGGAGCTTCTGCGCTTGGCGCGAGGAATTTTGGAACTCGGCCGTAAGAGCGAGAAGGATGCCAAGGAGGAGATAGCCGATGTGGCTAGAGACCTGCGGACGCGTAACGACAGGCTGACACAAGACCTGGCCGAAGCGCGCAAGAGGGCGGCTTTGGTGGAAAATGAAGTGGCGCGTCTGCGCGGAGTGGAGGCGGAGACCGGGGTCCTTCGGGGGGAAGTAATGCAACTGCGGGCAGAAATGGAGGCGCGGGAAACTGCAATAGTCGAAGGTCAAGAAGCGATGCTGAAAGCGTTCGCCGAGAAACTGTTCCAAACAAGCACGTTTCTTGACTTTCAGACCAAATTTGTTGAAATCGGGGACAAGGCCACGCGATCTGTGTTGCTGGAGCAGATCAAGGAAGTCTACCCGAATGTGGATGTATATCGTCCAGAATTCGGGTACGACTATGATGCCGTGGCCGAGGTGGAGAAGGCCTACTACACAGCGTTATCGCATCTGCCGGAGTGGCCTCTGGTGAAGGCTTTAGCAGAGAAGAGACAAATTCTGAAGGCCGAGGAGATTGCCAACTGTGAGGTGGACCAGGACCAAGAATTCCTGCCATCCCGCCGGGGTGAGCTTATCTCCGAGCCCCGAGACAAGGAATCCCCCGCCCGCATAGAAGCCAACGCAGTTGCCGTAGAGGAGGAGGCAAGAGCGGCTGAGGGCCGACAGGAGGAGGTGCCTGAAGAGGCCGAGGGGACCGAGGAGGAGGTCAGTCGTTCCCCTCAAATTTGATGTAGTAAATAATAGGAGTAAATGTAAATCCCCTGTACGGGACCATGGATAATGTACTTTGATTGTATTGAATACAAACGTTGTTTTTGAACTAAGTTCCCTTTTATTGTATGCTTGAGATTGATCTTTCTTGTTGATTTCGTTGCCTGTTCAGAATACCGCGGAATTGCATGACACGATAAAGAAGCTCATGCAATCATTGGAGTGGTTCCGCGGAGAGAAGAATAACTTGCAAATGCAAGTAGTGCCGAAGCTAGAAAAGCGAGCGGCCGCTGCGGAGAGAAGGGCGAAGGAGGCCGAGGAGAAAGCCTGGGACCAGGAGTTGAAGTATCTAGCGAAAGTGGCTGAACTGGACCGAGTCCTCATCCATCAAAGGGAGTATGACCGGATACTGACTGAGTTCGGCTTACTGACATTTGAGGAAGTGGAGGCGCGGGTCGTAGAGATCCAGAATGAAATTTCAGCACTTATGGCGAAGGGCCCAGCCGAGTCCTCGGAGCTTGTAAGAAAGCGAGAGGTGTTGGAGTTACTCCTCAGCGTGTATGAAGGATTGAAAGGCCGTGGCAGGTGGCGGCCCTCTGCCGAGGAATTTATTGCGAGTTCTAGCCGGAGCCAAGGTACTTTGAAGACCCCCCGGAAGGGTAAAAAGAAGCCAGCGGGAAAGAGCAAAGGAATTATTATTCGAGAGCCAGTTCCAGTGACTACGATTGAAGAAGAGCCCGCTGTTGTCGCCGAAGAGGTAGTCGAAGAACTGGCCAAAGAAATTGAAGTAATGGCCCCCGAGGAATGGGATCCTGTGCAATGGGCCCAAACTCCGAGGTCTGCCCCGCAGCCAAGCAGTCGGGCTCGTACAAGAGGCGAAATCCCCAAGCAAGCGCCAAGGACGAGTCCGCAACATCGGGGGGCCCGAGGAGGGGAAGGAGCCAGAGCTCAAGGCCGAGGAACGACAAGATCCCGGAGGACACGGCGTAGGTCCAGGAGTAGACCTCAACGCCGGAGCGCTGAATACTGGCTCGGAGGCCGTATATAATTGTTTGTTTGTTTGTTGTTGTTTTTTTTTTTTTTTTTTTTTTTTTAAGGCTTATGTAAAAAACCTTTTGGCATTTAATCGAAAAAATGTAATAAACCGTTTTGGTGTGCATAATTGTGTTAAGGAAAATAATTGTTTTAACCAGAAGTAATAATTGTTTTAACGGGTGTTTGGGAACACGATATGGACAGTGCCAATTTAAATCTCCCCGGACGGATCGGGCGGGAGTAAAATCTCCCCGGACAGATCGGGCGGGAGTAAACACCTCTCCGGTTAAACAGGCGAGAGAATGATATGAGTCCGGGGACGAAACGTGAATCTCTTCGGACGGACCGAGAGAGAGATTTAATTGTCCGGAGACGAATAATAATAATACGACTGCGTTAGGGCGTCCCCGTAACGTAGAAGAAAACACAGCAAGATGCATAAACAAAGAGTATTTATTCAATGACGAGTGCCGGAGCAGATTAAAGGATACAAAGAGAGATAACAACGTAAAAGAAGTGTACAATGAGCATAAAGATAAGGATGATACTTGTCATTTGACATTCACAGATAGAAGCATCTCAAGTTGGTAACATGCCAGCTTCGGGGAATTGGGGTTCCATCGAGATGCTCAAACTGGTAGGATCCGGAATCGTGTGCGGCAACGATGCGATAAGGACCTTCCTAAGAAGCATGTAATTTCCCCTCGGGGGCAGCTTTGCTGGCTGAATTGAGTCGAAGTACTAGGTCCCCGACATTGAACTGAGTGCCTCGAACCCGGAGGTGATGATACTGAGCTGCACGTTGTTTACACTTGGCCTGCTGGATGAACGACTGATCACGGCGATATTCAAGCTCATCCAAATTTGCACGGAGAGCTTCGTCATTATCCTCGGGAATCAATGTTACGAGGCGGGGGCTTGGTACGCTGATATCCGCCGGAATAACAGCTTCGGAGCCGTAACTAAGGCTGTAGGGGGTCTCCCCAGTAGAGGTATGCGGCGTTGTGCGATAAGCCCATAGAACTTGCGGAAGATTTTCGGCCCAAAGACCTTTAGCATTATCCAGGCGTTTCTTTATACCCGCAAGCAGCGTACGATTAGTAACTTCGACCTGACCATTGGCTTGAGGGTGAGCAACCGAGGTGAAAATTTGTTTGATATGGAGCTTCTCGCACCACGATCGAAATGGATCATTAGCAAACTGTTTGCCGTTATCCGAAATAATAGTGCTCGGTATGCCAAAGCGACATATGATATTTCGCCAGACGAACTTCAATATGTTTTGACCAGTGATGGCAGTAAGAGGTTCGGCCTCTACCCACTTAGTGAAGTAATCTACGGCGACGACCAGAAATTTCAATCCCCCCGGAGCGACTGGGAACGGGCCGACAATGTCGATTCCCCATTGGATAAATGGCCACGCACTCTGAATTCCAGTGAGCTCGGTTTGCGGCAGATGCTTCACACGAGAGTGCAGTTGACACTTGCTGCACTTGGTTACCAAATCGTGGGCATCGTTGAATAAGGTTGGCCAATAATACCCCCATCGAAGAATTTTCTTGGCTAACGTCCGTGATCCGATGTGACTGGTGCAAGCCCCTTCGTGAACCTCCCGGAGAACCTGATCGGCCTGGGAAGGAGCAAGGCACCGGAGATTTGGTTGTAAGTACGACCGTCGATACAAAATCCCATCATGGAATGAGTACTTGGGTGCCTTTAGAACTATCTGCCGAGCTCGCAGCTTGTCATTAGGCAAAGTTCCATCCTGGAGATACTGAACAATAGGAGTCATCCAATTCTGATCACTATCCACCAATGCCGAGACCGTTGCCTCATGAATCGCCGGATGAAATATATCTTCGACCAGAATATCCAAAGACAAATTAGTGCGGACCGCGGAGGCTAATTTACTGAGCGTGTCTGCTTTGGCATTCTGTGTACGTGGTACCTTCTGGACAACAACCGTATCAAAAGTTGACATAAGTCTGAGTGTTAAAGCGAGATACCTGATCATCGTTTCACCCTTAGCGGCGTAAGTACCCCGGATCTGATTGGATACAATCTCGGAGTCCGTAAAGAGCTCAAGATGGCGGATAGCTAAGGATCGAGCGAGCCGGAGCCCAGCGAGAACTGCCTCGTATTCTGCTTCATTATTGTTCACCTTAAATTTGAATCGGATGACGTACTTAACTTCAACTCCCTTGGGGTCAAGGAGAAGCACCCCGACACCACTTCCGCGAGTTGTGGATGCACCATCCACATATAATTGCCACTTGCAAGGTGTGGGTTCAAGGGTAGCAGGGTGGTGAGTACCATTGTCTGCAGAAGATTCATGATTATCCCCTAGGGTTTCAGCCAAAAAGTCTGCAAGTGCTTGACCCTTGATAGCTCGGCGGGGAAGAAATTGAATATCATATTCGCCTAATTCAACAGCCCACTTGGCGAGGTGCCCTGACACCTCGGGCTTGACAAGAATCTGACAGATGGGATGATCGGTCAGAACCCGTATTTCGCGCCCCTGGAAGTATGGCCGCAAACGCCGAGCTGCCATGACGAGTGCGAGTACTATTTTTTCCAACATGGAGTACCGTGTCTCTGCCCCGTGAAGTACTCGGCTGGCAAAATACACCAGATGTTGAACACCATTGACTTCTCGCACAAGAGCGGCGCTAATGGCTTCCTCAGCGGAGGCTAAATATATATGGAGCGGCTCTCCGGAGAGAGGAACTGACAGAGTGGGCAGTTGCTGTATATGACGCTTTAAGGCCTCGAAAGCCTCGGTGCACTGCGGATGTTAGTGAACTCAACTCCTAAACACACAACTAGACAGAATCTGGAATTCGCACAAAGATCAATCTGAAAAACACACACTCAGTTCGGCCAAAGTTATGGTCGAATTGAACTTACGCAACACAGGAACTGAAATTGAATCACACACAGCTTTTACGTGGTTTGTTCAAGATGAACTACATCCATGGAGGCAAGACACACCCCAATCCACTAAGAAATCCAATCAATTACAGAGAATACACACAATAAACGAAATGCCCAATTCTGTTTACAAATTAGGGCAGAAACGTTCAATCTCAAAATACTCTCTCTAATCTAAGAAACAAGGAAATTGCTCGACGTAGTGACCTTCTCCTTGATGAGAGCTTTACAATGATATAAGAATTGGAGCTCGAGTGTAACCGTACAGAAAGTTCTAACTGAATCAAGTTGAGCTCAGCTACCGGACAAAAACGACGGTTTTCTTCGTCACAAACTCAGAAACTAATCCGTCACAAATGACGGTTATCCTTAACTGCCACGAACCCGGCTCACTCTGAACAGCTTGACTTCTTGATGCTCAAACCCGGTTCAAACCTCCGGTTCTTCACTTCCTGATCCCGGTTCCACATTCCCAACACACCATATTACAAAGTATAGCTCACTTGATGAGATTGAACACCACCTCACAAATCTCCACCTCAATGAATCAAGTGTGCCTCTTCCTGCCTCATCACTGCCTTTCTGTTACTGCTCTTCATGACATTGCTCAAGCTGCAACAAGCTCGAACAATGCTCCACTTTGTTCCCAGGTACACCCTTAGTAAGAAAATCAGCAGGGTTATGCAATGTGTGTACCTTCTTCACCTCCACAGAACCAGAATCAATGATATCTCTAGCAAAATGCAACCTAACATCAATGTGTTTTGACCTTTCATGAAATGCTCGGTGTTTCACAAGGTGTAGAGCACTTTGATTATCACAGTAGATTGCCACACACTTCTGCTTGATATCCAAATCTCTCAAAATCCCTTTCAGCCGGATTGCTTCTTTGATAGCTTCAGTTAAGGAGATATATTCTGCTTCTGTTGTTGACAGTGCTACAACTGATTGTTGTACACTTCTCCAGCTGATGGCTGTTCCAAATAAGGTAAACACAAAACCAGAAATGGATCATCTGATGGCTGGAGAAGTGTACAACAATCTGTTGTGGCACTATCAACAACAGAAGCAGAATATATCTCTCTAACTGAAGCTATCAAAGAGGCAATCTGGTTGAAAGGGGTTCTGAGAGATTTGGATATCAAGCAGAAGTGTGTGGCAATCTACTGTGATAATCAAAGTGCTTTACACCTTGTGAAACATCAAGCATTTCATGAAAGGTCAAAACACATTGATGTTAGGTTACATTTTGCTAGAGATATTAGGTTACATTTTGCTAGAGATATCATTGATTCTGGTTCTGTAGAGGTGAAGAAGGTACACACATTGCATAATCCTGCTGATTTTCTTACAAAGGGTGTACCTGGAAGCAAAGTGGAGCATTGCTCGAGCTTGCTGCAGCTTGAGCAATGTCATGAAGAACAATAACAGACAGGCAGTGGTGAGGCATTAAGAGGAACACTTGATTCATTGAGGTGGAGATTTGTCAGGTAGTGTTCAATCTCATCAAGTGAGCTATACTTGGTAATATGGTGTGTTGGGAATGTGGAATCGGGTTCAAGAGGTGAAGAACCGGAGGTTTGGACCGAGTTTGAGCATCAAGAAGCAAAGCTGGTCAGGATGAGCCGGGTTCGTGGCAGTTGTGAATAACCGCTGATTGTGACGAGTTAGTTCAGGATTTGTGACGAAGAAAACCGTCACTTTTGTCCGGTAGCTGAGCTCAACTTGATTCAGTTAGAACTTTTTGTACGGTTACATTCGAGCTTCAATTCATATATCATTGTAAAGCTCTCATCAAGGAGAACAACACTACGTCGAGCAATTTTCCAGTTTCTTAGATTAGAGAGAGTATTTTGAGAGGGAACGATTTCTGCCCTAATTTGTTCCAGAATTGGGCATTTTGATTTCTGAGTGTATTCTCTGTAATTGATTGGATTTCTTAGTGGATTGAGGTGTGCCTTGCCTCCGTGGATGTAGTTCATCTTGAACGAACCACGTAAAACTTGTGTGTGATTCATTTATATTTCCTGTTCTGCGCAAGTAGTGTTCGGTCACAACTTTGGCCGAATTAAGTGTGTGTTTTCAGATTGATCTTTGTGCTATTTCTAGATTCAGTTTTGCTGTGTGTTTAGGAGTTGAAATCACTAACAAGTGGCGCCGTCTGTGGGAAATCAACTCTCACAGCTTGAAGAAGAGAAGGAATGGCTGGTATGAAGATGGATTTTGAGAAGTTCACAGGAAGGAATGACTTCACATTGTGGAAGATCAAGATGAATGCAGTATTGGTTCACAATAGCCTTGATCTTGCATTGATACCTCTGGATTCATGGGAAGAAACTGAGAAATCCAAGTTTGCATCAGTGGATAAGAAGGCCCTAAGTCTTATCTTCCTATGTTTGGGTGATAAACCGTTGAGGGAGGTCTCAAGATGCAAGAGTTCCTCAGAAGCATGGAGGAGATTGGAAGAAATGTATCAATCCAAGTCAGTTTCCAACAAGCTGTTCCTGAAGCAGAAGATGTTGGCCTTCAAGATCACTGAAGACAAGGTAATTTCTGATCAACTTGATGAGTTCATTAAGATGATTGAAGAATTGGAAGATCTGGATGTGAAATTGGAGGAGGATGACAAGGCATTGATGGTGTTAAACATTCTTCCAAAATCCATGGAAAGCTTTAAGGATGCCTTAATGTATGGGAGAGATGAGCAGCTATCCTATGATGGAATAGTGAAGGCTCTGAGGTCTAAATGCTTCCAGACTCAAGGGGATAAAGGCATGGTGCAATCTTGAGAAGGCTTGAATGTCAAATTCAAGAAACCTTGGCAAGGCAAGAAGGGACAGAATGCTAAGAATCCAAAGTCTGGGGATTCTAATCCTAAGAAGGGGAATGACTGGGTTGAGAAGAGGAAATGCTTCAAGTGCAAGCAGCCAGGTCACTTGAAGAAGGACTGTCCTAAGAGAAATAAGAAAGGTGGAAATCAAGGGGCAGAAGCTGCTGCTATTGATCATCAAGAAGACCCTCCAGAAGTATTAAATGTTACTGAATCAAGAATGGTAAAGGAATGGGTCTTGGACACAGGCTGTTCTTTCCATATGTGTCCACACCAGTCATGGTTTGATGAACTGAAGAGAGAAGATGGTGGAAATGTTCTCCTGGGAAATGACCAATCATGCAAGGTCAAAGGAGTTGGATCAGTGAGCATAAGGATGTTTGATGGTGTGGTCAGAGTCATCTCAAATGTAAGATATGTTCCTGGCCTTAAAAGAAATCTTTTATCTCTCGGTTCTTTAGTAACCAGTGGATGTCAGTTTAGCTCAATAGATGGATTCTTGCATATCACAAAACATGGGAAATTGGTGATAAAAGGTAGACAGCATAATGGATTGTTTATCTTGATTGGTTCACCTGTTGTTGGAAGTGTGGATATGGTCTTGAGCAGTTCAGAGCTTGCTAAATGGCACAAGAGACTTGGACACATAGGAGAGAAAGGGTTGAAGGAACTGTCAAGAAGTGGAGTAATTGGAAATATGGGAAATCAAGAACTGGAGTTCTGTGATCAGTGTGCTTTGGGCAAATCCAAGAAGCTGCCCTATGGAAAGGGTGTTCACACAACTCAAGAGCCATTAGATTATGTTCACTCTGACATATGGGGTCCTGCAAGAACAGAATCTCATGGTGGTGCAAGGTATTTCATGTCCTTGATTGATGATTACAGCAGAAAGGTGTGGATCATGTTGATGAAGAACAAGAGTGATGCTTTCCATAAGTTCAAAACATGGTTGATTCAACTGGAAAATGTCAAAGGGAAGAAGCTGAAGCACCTTAGGACTGATAATGGACTGGAATATCTCTCTACTGAGTTTACAAATTTCTGTGAAGAAAGAGGAATCAAGAGACACAGGACTGTTCCAATGAATCCTCAACAGAATGGAGTTGCTGAGAGACTCAACAGGACTCTTCTTGAAAGAGTGAGGTGTATGCTGTTGGATGCTGGGTTACCAAAGGTATTCTGGGGAGAAACCATTGCTACAGCATGTTATCTTATTAACAGGTCACCCTCATCAGTGATTGGGTTCAAAACACCTGAAGAGGTGTGGAGTGGACAGAAACCAAGTTATGAAGGGTTAAGGGTGTTTGGGTGTCTTGCTTTTGTCCATGTCAAGCAAGACAAGCTAGATGCAAGGGCTCTCAGATGTGTATTTCTTGGATATCCGGATGGAGTAAAGGGCTACAGATTGTGGTGCTTAGAGAAGGGAAATCAGAAGATAATCACAAGTAGAGATGTAAAGTTTTAATGAGAATGTGATGGCTTACTCTTCTACAGGCTCTAAGGAAGAATTTGATGGTGCTACAGAGACAGAGGAGATATCAATTCAGGTGGAGCATCCTGCTGAAGATAACCACACACCTCAACCACAAGAAAATTTACAAGATAGTGATTCATCATCTAAAGAAGAAGAAGAACAAACTGGACCTTCACAAAATGTCAGAGAATACAGCATTGGAAGGGACAGGCCTAGAAGAACAATCAACAAACCTGATTTCTATGGTCAAGCAGGGAGTGTTTATTATGCCTTGAGTGTTGCTGAAGACCTGGAATCACAAGAGCCTAGTAGTTTTAAAGAAGCACTAGACTGTGAAGAAGGTGAACACTGGATACAGGCAATGACTGAAGAGATGGAGTCCCTGGAAAAGAATAAGACCTGGATATTGGTGGAGAAACCAAAAGGTCAGAAACTTGTAAGCTCTAAATGGATATACAAGAAGAAACTAGAGGCAGCAGGATCAAAACAGGTGAGGTTTAAAGCAAGATTGGTGGCTAGGGGCTTTACACATAGAGAAGGGATTGATTTCAATGAGGTTTTCTCTCCAGTAGTAAAGCATTGCTCAATCAGGTTGCTTTTATCAAAAGTCACACAGGAGGACATGGAATTACAACAACTGGATGTAAAGACAGCATTCTTACATGGAGAACTCAATGAGGAGATATATATGAAACAGCCATAAGGCTTTGTTGTTCCTGGAAAAGAAGACAAAGTATGTTTACTGAAGAAGTCACTATATGGACTTAAACAAAGTCCAAGACAGTGGAATAAGAGGTTCAATGACTTCATGATCAGTGTTGGCTTTGTAAGAAGTCTTTATGACAGTTGTGTTTACTTCAACAAAGGTTCAAAGCAAGATAAAGTTTTCCTTCTATTGTATGTGGATGACATGCTAATTGCCAGCAGGAACAAGAAGAGGGTACAATGGTTGAAGGATAGACTTAATGCTGAATTTGACATGAAAGATCTGGGAGAAGCCAAGAAGATATTGGGCATGAACATTCTAAGAAACAGAGAAGCTGGAGTGCTTTGGTTATCTCAGAGGCAATATCTACAGAAAGTATTGGAGAGGTTTCATATGCATGAAGCCAAACCTCTCTCCACTCCAGTTAATCTACAGAAGAAACTTTCCAAAGAACAATGCCCAAAGACTGAAGAGGAAATCATACATATGAACAATATTCCTTATGCAAGTGGAGTTGGAAGTCTTATGTATGGAATGATTTGTAGCAGGCCTGACTTGGCATATGCTGTGTCTTTAGTAAGCAGGTTCATGTCAAATCCAGGAGTTGAGCATTGGGAAGCTTTGAAACATGTGATGAGGTATTTGAAAGGATCAGTGAATTTGTCACTGAAGTTTGAAAAAAGAGTGGATGGAAGTACTGTTACATTGGAGGGGTTTGCTGATTCTGATTTTGCAGCAAACATAGACACAAGGAAATCCATTTCTGGTTTTGTGTTTACCTTATTTGGAACAGCCATCAGCTGGAGAAGTGTACAACAATCTGTTGTGGCACTATCAACAACAGAAGCAGAATATATCTCTCTAACTGAAGCTATCAAAGAGGCAATCTGGTTGAAAGGGGTTCTGAGAGATTTGGATATCAAGCAGAAGTGTGTGGCAATCTACTGTGATAATCAAAGTGCTTTACACCTTGTGAAACATCAAGCATTTCATGAAAGGTCAAAACATATTGATGTTAGGTTACATTTTGCTAGAGATATCATTGATTCTGGTTCTGTAGAGGTGAAGAAGGTACACACATTACATAATCCTGCTGATTTTCTTACAAAGGGTGTACCTGGAAACAAAGTGGAGCATTGCTCGAGCTTGCTGCAGCTTGAGCAATGTCATGAAGAACAATAACAGACAGACAGTGGTGAGGCATTAAGAGGAACACTTGATTCATTGAGGTGGAGATTTGTGAGGTAGTGTTCAATCTCATCAAGTGAGCTATACTTGGTAATATGGTGTGTTGGGAATGTGGAACCGGGTTCAAGAGGTGAAGAACCGGAGGTTTGGACCGCGTTTGAGCATCAAGAAGCAAAGCTGGTCAGGATGAGCCGGGTTCGTGGCAGTTGTGAATAACCGCTGATTGTGACGAGTTAGTTCAGGATTTGTGACGAAGAAAACCGTCACTTTTGTCCGGTAGCTGAGCTCAACTTGATTCAGTTAGAACTTTTTGTACGGTTACATTCGAGCTTCAATTCATATATCATTGTAAAGCTCTCATCAAGGAGAACAACACTACGTCGAGCAATTTTCCAGTTTCTTAGATTAGAGAGAGTATTTTGAGAGGGAACGATTTCTGCCCTAATTTGTTCCAGAATTGGGCATTTTGATTTCTGAGTGTATTCTCTGTAATTGATTGGATTTCTTAGTGGATTGAGGTGTGCCTTGCCTCCGTGGATGTAGTTCATCTTGAACGAACCACGTAAAACTTGTGTGTGATTCATTTATGTTTCCTGTTCTGCGCAAGTAGTGTTCGGTCACAACTTTGGCCGAATTAAGTGTGTGTTTTCAGATTGATCTTTGTGCTATTTCCAGATTCAGTTTTGCTGTGTGTTTAGGAGTTGAAAATTGCAAATCTAGGCCGAGACATACTTTGCATCTAGGCCGAGATGGAAATCTAGGCCAAGACAACTTTGCATCTAGGCCGAGATGGAAATCTAGGCCGAGACAGATAATGCGTCTAGGCCTAGATGAGTCTGCAGGGGATTTCAGAAATTCCAGAAATGGAGATCTCGGCCGAGATGCAATCCAATCTCGGCCGAGATGAGTCAAATCCTAAAAATTCCAAATTTTCTCTTTTTCACGTCTCGGCCGAGACACACTTGCATCTCGGCCGAGATTCCTTACCCTGTTTTAAAATCCTGAATGCGATTTTGCCTATTTTTGACTAGCACTTTCTCTCCTTATATATATATCATCCCATTCGAATTTAACCTAACTTAGAACAACCTAGAACCCATCCCCACACATAATCAGCCACTTTTATCCATTGGAAGCAAGGAAATGGAAGGGGGTTGAAGATCTTGATCTTCAACCCCTAACCTTTGGTTCTTTCTATCCTATTTTCATGTTTTCTTTAATTTTCTGTTAGTTTATCTTTATATTAGGTAAAATGGGTGGCTAGCACCCTTAGTTCACTCTTGATTATTGTGGAACCTTGAGTCCAAGACATTTATGTGATTATTACGGTTAATGTTACCGAAAATATTGTGTATTCAAGTGTTTTGTGTTATTTGCTATTATTGACTCACATTTATGAATTTATTATTGGATTGATCACCCTTTAAGGGATTTGTGAATGTGTTGCTAGAATAGGAGATTACTATCCGTAATTGTAGGATTTCCGATTCCCGAGTAGCAAACAATAATTATTTATTGGGGATAACACAAAGTTCAACCACTAAAACCGAGCTTGCGAGTTTTATGTTGAATTTATCTTGTTGTCCTAGTGTTTAATGCATTTGGTGATTGAATCTAAGAGAGCTTTTTCGAGGATTCGGTTAAACTGAATAGGGTTAGTCGAAGAGCTTGTTTTGATTAACTAAGATTAAGGGATAACAAGGCTATTAGAGCTTGTTAACAGTCTTGAGATAAGGGCTAGAATCACAATTGAATAGGGCATTGACAATAGTTACATAAATCGTCCAAGACCTCGGTGAAACATGATCAAGGGTGAATCGTTTTGTTATTTAAAAACCAAAAACCTATAAAAATCTCTTTATTTGTCTTTGATTATTTAGGTGTAGTTGTTATTTCATTGACCCCCCACTTCTTTATTGTTTTCTAGCTTATTTACTTTATGTTTCTTCATAATAATAGCTTAACACATAAAAGCAAAATTTGTTCGACCGTTCCTCGTGGGATCGACCCTTGCTTGCCACTCTACTAGTTAGAGTAGTCGGTAAGGTTTAAGTGTATCTTCATACACGATTTAATTTGGTAGTCGGAAACGACGCTACCAAAATACCTTGCACCACCATGAGACTCTGTCCTTGCAGGACCCCATATGTCAGAGTGAACATAATCTAATGGCTCTTGAGTTGTGTGAACACCCTTTCCATAGGGCAGCTTCTTGGATTTGCCCAAAGCACACTGATCACAGAACTCCAGATCTTGATTTCCCATATTTCCAATTACTCCACTTCTTGACAGTTCCTTCAACCCTTTCTCTCCTATGTGTCCAAGTTTCTTGTGCCATTTAACAAGCTCAGAACTGCTCAAGACCATATCTACACTCCCAACAACAGGTGAACCAATCAAGATAAACAACCCATTACGCTGTCTACCTTTTATCACCATTTTTCCATGTTTTGTGATATGCAAGAAGCCATCTACTGAGCTAAACTGACACCCACTAGTTACTAAAGAACCAAGAGATAGAAGATTTCTTTTAAGGCCAGGAACATATCTTACATTTGAGATGACTCTGACCACACCATCAAACATCCTTATGCTCACTGATCCAACTCCTTTGACCTTACATGATTGGTCATTTCCCAGGAGAACATTTCCACCATCTTCTCTTTTCAGTTCATCAAACCTTGACTGGTGTGGACACATATGAAAGGAGCAGCCTGTGTCCAAGACCCATTCCTTTTCCATTCTTGATTCAGTAACATTTAATACCTCTGGAGGATCTTCTTGATGATCAATGGCAGCAAATTCTGCCCCTTGATTTCCACCTTTCTTATTTCTCTTAGGACAGTCCTTCTTCAGGTGACCAGGCTGCTTGCACTTGAAGCATTTCCTCTTCTCAACCCATTCATTCCCCTTCTTGGGATTAGAGTCTCCTGCCTTTGGATCCTTAGCATTCTGTCCCTTCTTGCCTTGCCAAGGTTTCTTGAATTTGACATTCAAACCTTCTCCAGATTGCATCATGCCTTTATCACCTTGAGTCTGGAAACATTTAGACCTCAGAGCCTTCACTATCCCATCATACGATAGCTGCTCATCTCTCCCATACATCAAGGCATCCTTAAAGCTTTCCATGGATTTTGGAAGAATGTTTAACACCATCAATGCTTTGTCATCCTCCTCCAATTTCACATCCAGGTCTTCCAATTCTCCAACCATCTTAATGAACTCATCAAGATGATCAGAAATTACCTTATCTTCAGTGATCTTGAAGGCCAACATCTTCTGCTTCAAGAACAGCTTGTTGGAAACTGACTTAGATTGATACAGATCTTCAAATCTCTTCCATGCTTCTGAGGAACTCTTGCATCTTGAGACCTCTCTCAAAGGTTTATCACCCAAACACAGAAAGATAAGACTGAGGGCCTTCTTATCCACTGATGCAAACTTGGGTTTCTCATTTTCTTCCCACGAATCCAGAGGTATCAATGCAAGATCAATGTGAACCAATATTGCATTCATCTTGATCTTCCACAGTGTGAAATCATTCCTTCCTGTAAACTTCTCAAAATCCATCTTCATACCAGCCATTCCTTCTCTTCTTCAAGCTGTGAGAGTTGATTCCCACAGACGGCGCCACTTGTTAGTGAACTCAACTCCTAAACACACAACTAGACAGAATCTGGAATTCGCACAAAGATCAATCTGAAAAACACACACTCAGTTCGGCCAAAGTTATGGTCGAATTGAACTTACGCAACACAGGAACTGAAATTGAATCACAGACAGCTTTTACGTCGTTCGTTCAAGATGAACTACATCCATGGAGGCAAGACACACCCCAATCCACTAAGAAATCCAATCAATTACAGAGAATACACACAATAAACGAAATGCCCAATTCTGTTTACAAATTAGGGCAGAAACGTTCAATCTCAAAATACTCTCTCTAATCTAAGAAACAAGGAAATTGCTCGACGTAGTGACCTTCTCCTTGATGAGAGCTTTACAATCATATAAGAATTGGAGCTCGAATGTAACCGTACAGAAAGTTCTAACTGAATCAAGTTGAGCTCAGCTACCGGACAAAAACGACGGTTTTCTTCGTCACAAACTCTGAAACTAATCCGTCACAAATGACGGTTATCCTTAACTGCCACGAACCCGGCTCACTCTGAATAGCTTGACTTCTTGATGCTCAAACCCGGTTCAAACCTCCGGTTCTTCACTTCCTGATCCCGGTTCCACATTCCCAACACACCATATTACAAAGTATAGCTCACTTGATGAGATTGAACACCACCTCACAGCGGAGTCCACTCAAATGACTTTGCCTATCTCAGAATTTTGAAGAAGGGGAGTTGTCGCTCTGCTGCTTTAGACAAAAAACGGTTTAAGGCCGCCAAGCCACCCGTGAGGCGTTGAACATCTCTGAACGTCTTCGGTGGTTGGAGATCTAACACATCCCGAAGCTTGGCTGGATTGGCCTGAAGGCCATGCTGCGAAATCATATACCCGAGGAACTTTCCGGAACCAACGCCAAAGGTACATTTCGCCGGATTAAGTCGCAAATTGTAACGCCGCAGAGTACGCAACGTTTCAACAATGTCTTGCACACATGAAGAATGTGAGGCGCTTTTGATGACTAGATCATCAACGTAAACCTCAACATTGCGGCCAATTTGATCGCGAAACACGCGGTCCATGAGATCCATGAAGATCTGATGGTATCCCTTATATAAGTCCAAGAAATAAAGCGCCACATGCCTAGTAATGGCTTCGGCTTTTTGGTCGATGGAGGGCAGAGGATAACAGTCCTTCGGACAATGCTTATTGAGATCGGAAAAATCGACACACATCCGCCATGCCCCGCTGGACTTTAACACCATCACTGGATTGGACAACCAAGAAGGGTAATACACTTCGAACAAGATATCTGCATCTAAAAGTTGTTGTACCTCGATTCGAATGGCCGCATTCCGCTCCGGAGTGAATTTCCTTTGTTTTTGCTGTATAGGCTTAACGCTGGGATCGATGTTCAGTTTGTGGGTTATTACATCAGGAGAGACCCCGGGCATATCCAAAGGGGACCATGCAAAGACATCGGAATACTCTCGCAAGGTCTGAATGATGGCCTGATGCAACCACGGCACCGACAGTTACTGTTTGTTCAGGCTTGGACGGATCGAGCGGCACCTGGACAGTGGTGTCCCCCAATGAGGTACATACATGGGGCTCAACAGCCGATGATGCCACCTGAAGCTGCTGTTTGGGAAGAACCTTGGTTGTCTTTTTGAGCGCGACGTACATGCACTCCTTAGAAACCCACTGACTGCCGCGGATAGCCACTTCGCCATGCAATGTAGGGAATTTTAACGCGAGGTGATATGTGGAGCATATGGCTTTTGCGGGAGTAAGCCAATCCCGACCCAAGATCATATTGTACGGTGACGGGGAGTTAACCACGTAAAAATCCACGAAAATGGTTTTTATCGTCGGATAAGTTCCCAGAGACGCCGGGAGAGTGATGACGCCTTCTGGCTGGACTTCACCCTGGGTGAAAGTCTACAATGGCCCGGGGGCCGGCCGAAGTTGTTCCCGAGGAATCCCCATCTTTTGGAAACAGTCGGCGAATATAACACTCACTGCGGCTCCATTGTCTACGAAGACTCGCTTTATTGTAACATTGGCTACAGCCATGTCGATGACGATGGCGTCAGTATGGGGTGTTATCTCTGGAACCGGGTCTCTATCTGTGAAACTAACAGTTTCGGATTGATGGAGGCGCTTATGACGTGGCTCCTCGGGAGGAGGACAGCGAGCCTCTGCCTTCATGGCATTTCGCGAAGCCCCAGTGGGGAGGGCCCCATATATCACGTTTATGACATGAGTGGGTGCATTGTCTCCGGGTCCTTCCGGAGGAGGGGGCGGTGGCAGAAAATGAGGTTGTTGACGATTGCCCGGGTCTTGCCGTGCATAATTGTTAGACCCCGGCCGATTATTTCCCCACGGCGATCGATTTTGTTGCGAACCCCGGTCGTGATAACCTCCGCGGTTGTGAGACGAACCCCCATTCTGATTTGTCCGAGGCTTGTCATCAGTCCGCGCAATATATTGTCGTAAAAGACCTTTCCTTAAACAATCCTCAATTTCCTTGCTGAGCTCTCGGCACTCTTCCGTCTCGTGCCCATGATCGCGGTGGTACGCACACCACTTTCCGCGGTTTCGCTTTTCAGGCGGAGCAGTCATCCGCGGACAGGGCCGTAAATCGTTCTTGTGAACAGAAAGAATTTCAGCTCGCGATTTTGTTAGCGGGGTGAATTGTGGAATATCCCCTCGAGATTCTGAACGCCCCTGATTCAGACGAGAAAAGGCACTAGGTCGTGTGCTAGGCCCAGCCTGTGCCCTATCAGACTGCCGCTTACTAGCATGCTTCTCACGCTTCCGACGAGTTTGCTCCTCGGCCTAGGCACATCTGCACACAGTATTAAATAGTGCTCGGGTCGTGATCGGTGGATTACGAACCAACTCGGTGTAGAGTGGCCTGGGACGGAGACCATTCATGAATGCATTGATGATAACATCATCCGAACAACTCCCTACCTTAAGACTCTCCGATGTAAAGCGATCAAGGAATTGGGTAACGGTTTCGCCGTCCCGTTGTTCCATATTCATGAGATCGGCCAAAGTGGCCATGGGCTTGGCACGTGCTTCGAAACGTGCCCAAAAGTGTTCGGCAAGTTCTCTAAAAGAGGATATGCTATTACGAGGGAGAGAATCAAACCATACCCGAGCCTCGTCCTGAAGATACTCGGGGAAAATCTTACAGTAGTGAAGAGAGGTAGTATGATCGCGGCTAAGCATGTTGTGCCTGAAAGCTCCAAGAAAATTGGCTGGATCTCCGGTGCTGTCGTAAGGTGGTATGGCAGGCCTTTTGAACCCTTCGGGAAGGGAGGTGGCCATGATTTCTTGAGAGAACGGTGTGATAATGTATCCATTGGCATCAAGGCCCAGGATTCTGTCTAGTTCGACATTGCGTTGGACTCGCTCATAATCTTGAAGATCTAGAGTATGAGGATTGGCGTAACGAACTCTTTTAGCCGCGTTAAGTGGACGGCGGCGATCGACATCTGCAGGTTCGTCGTTGCGCTGTCTTGACCCATTAGAACTCCCATGGTCCTCGGGAGAACCAGGTCGCTCCCATCGCCGATCCTGACGCCCGCGGTGCACCGGGTCTTGTCGATCGTGCGAGTGCTGACGATGTGGAGGCACTGCGGGATTGGTAGCGTGTCCGGCAGGTCCATCAGGATTTAGGCGATTGGCCGCCCAGTCTTGAAGAACATGAGCATGCTCTTGTAGGAAAGCCTCGAGTAATTCTGGAGTTATTTGAATATTAACCTACGGCCGGGCGGCAGCGGGATTAGGGTTTTGCATGTCTTGCGGGGGCAGAGGTAAGAATTGGTTGCCCGGATTCATAATCTGGCCTTAGTTGCCCTGCTGATGAGATGTATCCCGCATCGGCGATTGCCTCGGCGGCAAAATTTGATCCACGGGTGGATCTTGGTTGACCTGATCACATTGGCGAGACTGATTTAAGCGAGTAGTCACCATAGTTTATCAAATACAATGCCAATATCACAATCACTTGCGGTTCCCACAGACGGCGCCAATTGATAAAGCGCAATCCAGTATCCAAGAAACTCAACGAAAACCTATGCAAGAAATATGGAAAAACACAAGATGTACGTGGTTCGATCCGGAGATCTACGTCCACGGGCTCAAAATAGCACCTACCGAGGTGTTTCTTTCACTATCACTTTGAGTTTACACGTACTAATTTCAGAATATGGAATGCGAACCCTAATCCTGAGAACAATTCTCCTATTTATACTCATCAATTCCAAACCCTAACTAACTCCCTATAATTGCGCCTATTTTCCATTGCATGGAAGTTGGGAGCGGATCGTGGGCCTAGAATCTTGGGATACGCTGCAGTTGGGCCACGCTCTTTAGGCCACGCATGCTTCTGGGCCGGTTAAGTTACTGGGGCCCCGCATGCTTCTGGGCCGATTACTGGGCTGGGTCGGATCGGAGTGTCGACCCAATCCGAAGCTAATGGACCATACCCATCAGTGAGCATCATTTTTCTTGAGGATCAGAATAATACCCCAAAATGTCTGGAAGAAACAGGCAGAGAATCCATCTGGACTGGGGGCACTATCCGTTGATAAGGAGAAAACCGCATAACAGACCTCAGAAGTAGTAGGAACAACCATCATCGTCATCATCATCATCATCATCATCATCATCATCATCATATTCTCCTCCTGCGTGATGGAGGGTTTGTACAAAATTGTCCATCCAAGGTCTAGGGTGGCACGGATTCATGTCCTCCTCAAAGAGGGCCGAGAAATAATGGACCACATAATCAACGATGTAAGGCTATGATGAACCTTAGCCGCCGAGTGAAGTCTGTGAAAAATAATCAGAGTTGCAATCTCCATCGCTTAACTAAGAAAGCCTCTTTTTTTTTGCTCAGAAAATCATGTTGCTGAGCTAAATGTTTTTAATCCTAAATTTCATATCAACTTCCTTTATGTGAGATTGAAGTCAATATCATCAAGTGTGTGAAGTTAAGCAATAGGGTATGTTGGGAATCAGGAACGGGGAAGAGAATCGTGTGAACCGGACTAGAAGACCGAGTTTTAGAGTGAACAAACAAAATGGTGCAAGCTGAACCGGGTTCGAGTGGATAAGTGGCATGGGTTGGATATGCAATGGTTTCACGCGCCTAAGACAACAATTTTCTCAACCGTTTTTCTGTTAGAAACTTGCAGCTCGTTTTCAAGTGGTTACAACGGATTGTTGGTGGTTATTTGAGTCCAATTCCTATATCTAACTTCTTGAGAAACTTGTGGCGATTTCAATTCATTCATTTTCCCTTTGTAAACAATACTGTAGAGAGAGCATTTAGAGATTAGGGTTCTTGAGCTAATTCGGAGTTCAGAATTAGGGGTTTGCTAATTTATGTGTAATTCTTGTAATCTCCAGTTGAGTTTAGTGAATTGAGGTGTGAGGAGCCTCCATGGATGTAGAACTTCATAGTTCGAACCATGTAAATGTGTTTATGATTCGTTTTCATTTCCAGTTATGCGTGTGCTATGTTCAGCTGTTTCTGAACAATTTTGTCCGAACACTTTTGTGATTCCTTGTGGTTATTCCTTGTTGTTGATTCTTTCAACAAGTGGCGCCGTCTGTGGGAAACTTTTTTCCATGACAGCAAGGAGAGGAAGATGGCTGGAATGAAGATGGATCTTGATAAGTTTTCAGGGAGGAATGACTTTGGTTTGTGGAAGATCAAGATGAATGCAATCTTGATTCAAAACGGGCTTGCAGGTGCTTTGAAACCTGTGGATCAGTGGAGTGATGCTGAGAAGCCAAAGTTTGGAGATACAGACCAAAAGACATTGAGTATGATCATTCTCTGCCTTGGAGACAAGCCGTTGAGGGAGATATCTAGGTGCAAAACGACCATTGAAGCCTGGGAAAAACTGAAAGACCTATATCAGTCAAAATCTGTTACCAACAAGTTGTTCCTTAAACAGAAGTTGTAGGCCTTTAAAATGAGTGATGATAAGGTACACTCTAATCAGCTAGATGAATTTAGCTGTATGTTGGATAAACTTGAAGACTTGGAAGTGAAAATGGAAGAGGAAGACAATCCCTAATGTTATTGAATTCACTTCCAAGATCTTTGGAGAATTTCAGGGATACTCTCATGTTTAGGTGGCAAGATAAACTGAGCTTTGACTCAATTTTTAATGCCTTGAAGACCAAGAGTCTACAGCTTCAAGGTGACAAGAAATCAAATCCAGCAGGTGAAGTTTTGAACATCAAATTCAAGAAAAATAACCAAAATAAGAAATGGCAGAATTCTAAAGAAGAGAAGGTTGGAATTGATGGGTCAAAGAAATCTGGTGATTGGGTGGAGAAAATGAGACGTTTCTCCTATAAACAGGTGGGACACTAGAAGAAGAACTATTCATCAAAGAAGAAGAAATCTGAGGAAAAAGGTGCAGAAGCAGCAACTGTTGAACAAGACATTGATTCTGCAGAAGTATTTAATGTTTCTGATTCAAAGATATATAATGAGTGGGTTCTTGATACTGGATGCTCATTTCACATGTGTCCTCATGAACACTGGTTTCAAGATCTCAAGAAGGAAGATGGAGGGTGTGTTCTACTTGGAAATGACCAGTCATGTCGAGTACAAGGCATTGGATTAGTAAAGATCACCATGTTTGATGGTGTCACAAGAACAATTTGTAATGTGAGGTATGTGCCTGGGTTAAAGAGAAATTTACTTTCCCTAGGATCCTTGAATGCTACTGGGTGTGAGTTTAGGTCAGTAGATGGATATTTACATATAACTACAGGCAAGAAAGTGGTAATCAAAGGTAGAAAACACAATGGGTTATTCATTTTGATTGGACAACCTGTCTCTGGTTATGTGGATAATGTGTTGAGCAAGGCTGATCTTATGCTTTGGCACAAGAGACTTGTGCACATTGGCGAGAGAGGATTGAAATAATTATCTAAGAGAGGTATAATTGAAGATTTAGGATCACAATCACTTGAATTCTGTGATAAGTGTGTATTAGGCAAGTCATAGAAATTGCCTTATGGGAAAGGATTCACACAACTCAGGAACCATTTGATTATGTGCATTCTGATATCTGGGGTCCATTAAGGACATAAACTCATGGTGGTGGAAGATACTTCATAACTATTATAGATGATTTTAGTAGAAAGGTGTGGGTGTTTGTGCTGAGGAACAAAAGTGATGCATTCACCAAGTTCAAGAGCTGGTTAAATCAGATGGAAAACTTGAAAGGGAAAAGACTCAAGCACTTAAGGACTGATAATGGCCTTGAGTACCTATCTGCAGAGTTTAATGAGTTTTGTGAAGAGAAAGGAATTACAAGACACAAAACTGTGCCAATGAATCCACAACAGAATGGAATTGTAGAAAGATATAATAGAACCATCCTTGAAAGAATGAGATGTATGTTGGCTAATTCTGGATTGCCAAAGTCATTCTGGGGTTAAACTGTTAACACAACATGTTATCTTATAAAAAAATCACCCTCATCAGCACTGGGATTCAAAACACCTGATGAAGTATGGTATGGAAAGGTTTCAGATTACACAGACTTGA
This sequence comes from Ajuga chamaepitys, assembly GCA_958295605.1. Taxonomy (NCBI): domain Eukaryota; kingdom Viridiplantae; phylum Streptophyta; class Magnoliopsida; order Lamiales; family Lamiaceae; genus Ajuga; species Ajuga chamaepitys. The sequence goes on along the minus strand of OY282497.1, from coordinate 23,963,303 downwards.
AGTTGTTTGGCTGTCTTTCTTATGCTCATATTAGGCAAGATAAGCTTGATCCAAGGGCTCTCAGATGTGTGTTCTTGGGTTATCCAGAAGGAGTTAAAGGTTACAGGTCGTGGTGTTTGGAACAAGGACATCAGAAGCTGATGATAAGTAGGGATGTGAAATTTAATGAGAATGTCATGGGGTATACTTCTACTAGTAGTAGAAATGAGTTTGAGGGGGTTGGCCTGAGAAAGTTTCAGTTGAGGTGGAGCCATCACCTTATACCAATCCACCAGGAATTGAACAATTGGATCAAGAATCAAGTGAGAGTTCATCAGAAGAAGAAGAATCACCACCTGTGAATTCAAATCTCAGAAAATATAGCACTGCCAGCAAGGAATGAAATCTTGCGAGAAATTGGCGAAATCTCGCCAATTTCTCGCTAAAACAGGCCAGCCGAGATGATATGTGAAGGGTTTAGCATTTTTTCATGAACTCGCCGAGATTTCACGAGATCTCGCGAAAATCTCGGCGAGAAATCGTCTTTGTGAATGCGGGCAGGTTGGCTGAACAATTTCACCAGGTATCTTCGCCGATTTCTAGCCAAAGTCTCCATCCCTTTATTTATTTATTTATTTTCTGCAGAAACTTTGTTGAAATTGGGGACATTTTTTGGCAGTTTTCTGCAGGTAGTGTAAGCCAACATGTGAATTCTGAGCTGTAAAGACTAAAGACTGAGTTTGGCTTGACACTTGGAGTGATGGATGTAACAATTCGTGCAGAAAAAAATTATTTCTTGAGCTTCAGTTTGTGTATAAATGAAGGATGAGTTCTATTAGTTTGTTGTACACAAAAATTGAAGAAGCGCAGTTTAGGAGAAAATTTAAGCAAATACCGGGAAGTAGAGAATCGAGTTATAAGTAGGTGCAATAGCGATTTTGCAGTCCAATAAGAATTGTCTACCCATTCCTGAAGGTGGTGAAGAACAACGGTAAATTTAATTGATATCTGTCTCGATTTTTAATTCTTTTATTTAGAAGATTTGGACTTGTTATGATTACAATTTTTTTTTGCCAATGCTAGAATGATACTTTTTTAATGCATTTTTCAACTTTTTTTTTAACTGCATCGATCTTTTAATTGAAATCAAAATTTTTCCGAAATTTCATTAAAATTGAAACACCGATATTTCAGTAATTTAGAATTTTTTTGACCATGGCCTAGACCATTCAAAGATCATCCTCACATATCAATAGGGGTGAGCGGCCATTTTTGTGGTAGGAAAATCACTTTTAAATTAATCAAGTAATGAAAAGAGGGCTAGTGGAATTCAAAAGATAAAAGTGAAGATGAATTAGGGGTTATAAAACCTAAACAAGCAGAGCAGGCCAGGGTAATCCAATATAATTACACATATTCATTTAGAAACGACAGATTTATATTTATAATAATAAAATATGTATTAACTTTTTTCCTTTATAATTACTTTAGGGGATATTGATGAGATTTTTTAGTTATTTCTTGTTCTTAAAGGGTATATGGATGAGAATATTAATTGTAATTGAAGTTATGGTAAGAAAATTGGAAGAACGAAGGGCAGTAACTTAATGCTATAGTCTAAGTGTGTAGTGCCTAGGATTTGACGATAAATATAGGGGGTGTTTGTATTTGCTTTTTATAAGAGATTTTCAGCTTATAACTTGAGAAAATCTATTTTGTAGTGTTTGCAAAGCCACCTTCTACAGTTCTACTTTACAAGAAGTCTTTCTCATGTAAAAGCTAAATGCAGGAATTTAATGCTTTTTCGCCACCTCAACAACCATTCTGTAAATAATATGATATTTTAGTAAAGACATAAGTGATTGTATAGCAAACACTCCAACTTCTACTTTTATCAGAAATCACGGTTTTTGCAAACACTACCTATTGTAAACAAAAGTAATTTTTATGGAAAGAATAATTTTAATCACTTTTTCAAAAGCAAAAGCATTACATACACCCCCAATATTTTGGCACTAGAATCTTTGCACTAAATTAATATGGCCCATCAGTTTTGTCCAACACTGTAAACACACAAAAAAATAATATTCACTTACCTACATCATGAGATCAACTAGTACTATTTTAGCCCCTTCAACAATTAACAGGGATTTTCTTTTTTCTCTATTTAGTATTTTTCTATAGTTAGTACCATTCTAGTTTTAGTTACCTAATACTTAATCAATAGAGTTACAACTAATTTGACAATAAATTAGCAGAGTAAAACATTGATAAGATCACTTGCTATTTTTAGTAATAATAATAATAATATTAATAATAACACGAATAACAATAATGATAGTAATGACGATAAAAACAAACAGTAAGAACAATAACAATAATAATATATATTCATAACATATATATACTTATTTCATATATTTAAAAATTGTTAGTTCAACATAAGAATTTTGCAAAATTAGTGCCCTTTTAGTAATTGAAACGGCATCATTTAGAAATTATCGACCTTATTTTATAAGCATGTTTAACTATATCTTCAAAATAATATTAGGTAACACTATAATTATCTTTTTATTGAGAATTCCCATTGGAGAATGAATTTCCGTTAAGATCTTACTAATTCGTGGATTACATGAACATGGAGGTGAATAGGAATGGCGAGCGGGAGCGACGCTGGTGATCGGAGGTCTTCAAGTCTTGATTACGCATGGAAGTACGCTACTATCGTTCCAGGCAATAAAACTGCTACCATTTGTCAGTTTTGTGGAGTCCAGAATTCCGGAGGTATAACTAGGTTCAAATATCATCTGAGTGGTACGGACCCAGAAAAGAACGTTGCCCCTTGTAGGAAAGTTCCACCAGACGTGAAGAAAGAGATTTGTCGCTTAATTAATTCCAAAAATGCGGCCACAGGGAAGAAAGCCGAGAAAATAGAAGATATAAGAGCAGAATTACGACAGGGACTCTCCCAGAGAGACGAAGACGAAGATGATGAAGACGAAGATGATTACATCGCATGTTCGCCGGATCTTACAACGGAAGAGCGAAGCGACTACCGGGCCGCCTTTAGAACGTCGAAGGCGAGTGAGTGGGAAAGAGAACAGACACGGCAGTTTGGTGGTAGTAGAGGAGGGAGTTCCAGTATGCGACCGGGACCATAATCCTCCCAATTTCGTCGTTCCCAAAGTGGTCGAACGACCAACTTTGAACCCTGTCCTGCCCTGACTTTGTATAAATCCACTGACGCACGACAAAAGAGGATAAAGAGTATGTTCTCTGACACCAACTTAAAGGAAAAGTTGGGCAAGGCCATCAGTAGATTTTTCATTTATGATAATTTACCTCCGAACAAAGCTTCATCTCATCACTTCAAGAATATGATAGCGTGTGCCCAAGAAGTAGGGTCGGCTGTTGCAACCCCTACTCCATATGAGATAAAGCACAAATATCTAGTCGCGGAGTATGAGGAAATGCAGGAATACGTTAGAACTCAAAAGAAAAAGTGGGGGATGTACGGATGCACAATTATGGCGGATGGATGGACCAGGCCAGATGTCCTTAATTAATTTTATGGTTTACTGTAAGGGAACAACCGCGTTTCTCAAATCCATGGATGCATCGAATCGGATAAAGGATCATGAATACATTTATGGGCTGCTCAGGGATGTTGTGCAGGAGGTCGGGAAGGACAGGGTTGTTCAAATTGTTACCGATAACGGATCGGCTTATGTGAAAGCCGGTACAAAGCTACAACAGTGGTACAACTTGTACTGGACCCCGTGTGCTGCTCATTGTATTGACCTTATCTTCGAAGAGATCGTGAATAGAGATAGCGTCAAAGAGATCATTGTAGCGGCGAGGCAAATAACCAACTTCATCTATAATCATGGTTGGTTACTTGCGCTGATGAGAGAGGTCTGTCAAGGTGATATTATTAGACCCGGAGCAACACGTTTTGCGACTAACTACATCGCCTTGGACAATTTGTATAAGAAAAAGTCCTCTCTGAAACAGATCTTCACTAGTTATGCTTGAGCCGCTAATAGACTCAGTCGTACGAATGTTGGCAAAGAAGTGGAGAAAAACGTGCTTGACCACTCATTTTGGGATGGAGTGCAACATGCAGTGGCTATATTTGAGCCAATACATCAAGTGCTCCGAGTGGATGACAATGAAATAGTTCCAACTATGCCGATCTTGTATGACTTGTTTCGGGTAATGAAAGAAAAGGTCCAATCACTTAGGTCGACGCAGTGGGTGACGAGAATTATTGAGTCCAGGTGGGACCGTACACTATCTCATCCACTACACGCAGCAGGTAATAATGACTTTAATTTTTAGTTTAAATTTTTAACCTTCATTTTGCGAAAATGATTGACGTTTCCTAAACAATATTGCATAATTTCCGCAGCATACTACCTTAACCCTAGATCCCAATACCAGCCCGGAGTAGGTGAGGATGCTGAGCTTATACAGGCAGTCCTTCAGGTTTTCGATAGGCTACACCCCAAATCCCCAGGGGTTGCCGATTTTGGGAATGAGGTAACGTTAACACATTTGAAACATAAAATCAAATTAGGAACCTAATTATTCTTGATCGTATTTGTGCAGCTCATCTGCTTTCTTGATGGAAAAAATCATTCGAAAATCGGACCGCTGTGGCTGCTCGAAATACTATGGCGGCAGGTCAGAGGCTATTTTGAATTGGATATTAATTTGGTATAAGTCCCATCAAATTACGCAACCATTCGATTCATTGACATTAAATCCTAATTTGACAGCTGATTGGTGGGTTATGCACGGTAGTTCAACACCGACAGTGAGAGAACTAGCCATTAGAGTACTGGCACAGACTGCATCATCGTCCGCATGTGAAAGAAACTGGAGCACATTTGCCTTGATACACACAAAATAAAGAAATCGTCTTGCTTATCCAAAACTCGAAAAGCTCATATTTTGCTACTACAATATGAAGTTAAGGATACGAGGTTTGGAGGCTGAAGTACATAGGGTTGCTGAGCAAGAATTCCTAGATTTAGTGGACATCACCGGTGAAACCGAAAACGAAGAGGGTGATCGGCTCTATCAATGGATTCGACAAGCACACCTAGACGACGAAGAAGGCAATCCTGATCCTCAGGTCGCTGAAGCGGCCAGCCAATTCAGAATTGATGTGGATTAGGTAATGCGTGAGGAAGTTGGTGTATCAAGTAGCGAGACATAGACGGGGAGCTCAACAGATGAGGAGGAAGTGATGCCAATGGGAGTGGCGGTGATGGACGTAGTGAGGGCCATCAAGAATATAACCCAAGTCCAAGGGAAATGAGTCCATTCATTGTTGAGGGGTTGTACACACAAACTACACAAGATGAAGATCACGGAAGTAGGGCTAGAGGTCCAGGGATCGGTGCTATTGGAAAAGATTACACGAGCAGACGGGGTCAGAACTGAGGCACGAGCTCAAACGTAGACGTAGCTTCCCTCTCGTTAAATTTTGACTCGATGAGTGTGAGCACCGACCGGGAAGATCTGTATCCTAATTTATTTCCACATAGAATAGCAGAAAGATCACAAGATACAACCTAGACTGATCGAAGCACCCTTGAGGACACAGCCCCTCACATGATATATGAAGGACACCAGTATAATTCTTGGGTAAATCTGAATTATCCGGTATATGGACAGACGGTTGGGCGAGATGCTGCAACATATTTATTTTATCTTGGTGACTATCTTCATAATTACACTACCTCGGTGAGCTGGTACCACTATTGTAATTACATCGATAACCAATACTCTCAGGTTGAGCCTCACAGGAATTCATTTTGGTGCTAGGAGGTAGTAATATATGATGAAAATAGTTCATAATTGTTAGCGGATCAGCGGACAGTGGATGCAATGTTACTTATTTATCGAATAGTTGTATATGCGTGTATTTTGATCTAATATTTTAAATTCAAAACTAGAATTTAGCTAGGTTTTTGACAATCTAACAAATATAGTGATAAATTAAGTGTTTTAATACATTTTCCAGCATTTTTCAAAAAAAATCACCGATATTCCGATATTAATCGATACCTCACCGATATCTCCGTAAATTGAAAGACCGATATATTCGCGAATACCAATATTTTCGTCCTTGATTTCCAGGGACAGACCAAGGAGGCAAATCCAAAGGCTTGACATTTATGGACAAGCTGGTAGTGTATATTATGCACTTACTATTGCTGAAGACATAGAACATCATGAACCTCAGAGTTTCTCAGAGGCAGTAAGTGGTAATGACTATGAGCACTGGATAAGTGCAATAATTGAAGAAATGGAATCTCTGGAAAGAAATAACACTTGGAACTTGTTTGACAAACTAAGAGGACAGAAGCTGGTGAGTTCTAGGTGGATTTACAAGAGGAAAATTGAAGCTGGAGACAGTGAAAGAGTGAGATACAAGGCTAGACTTGTAGCCAGAGGTTTTACACAGAGAGAGGACATTGATTTCAATGAAGTGTTCTTTCTTGTGGTTAAACATTGTTCTATTAGACTTCTCTTGTCAAAGGTCACACAAGAAGACATGGAGTTACAACAGCTTGATGTCAAGACTGCATTCTTACATGGAGATCTAGTTGAAAACATCTACATGTAGCAACCTGAAGGCTTTGTGGTTCCTGGGAGTGAAGAGAAGGTTTGTCATCTCAGAAAATCACTTTATGGGTTAAAACAAAGCCCAAGACAGTGGAATAAGAAGTTTAATAAGTTCATGTTGAATGCTGGTTTCACTAGAAGCTTATTTGACAGTTGTATGTACTTTGAGAAGTATTCCAAAGCAGATCAAGTGTACTTATTACTGTATGTAGATGACATGCTTATAGCAAGCAAGATAAACATAAGATACAATAACTTAAGAAGAAAATTAAGCTCAGAGTTTCACAAGAAAGATTTAGGGGAAGCTAAGAAAATCTTAGGGATGGATATTTTGAGAAACAGAAGAGCTGGAATCCTGTATTTGTCTCAAAAGAATTACCTGCAGAAGGTGGTGGAGAGGTTTAACATGCATGAGGTAAAAACATTGAGTGTTCCTTTGAGTCGGGAGCTCAAACTATCCAAAGATCAATGCCCCAAGACAACTGAAGTGGATAAATACATGAAACACATACCTTATGCCAGTGGTGTAGGGTGTTTAATGTATGCGATGATATGCAGCAGGCCGGACTTGGCTTTTTGTGTTTCTTTGGTAAGTAGATTCATGTCGAATCCTGGAAGAGTTCATTGGGAAGCTTTAAAGAAGATCTTAAGGTACTTAAAGGGATCAACGAGATTGGTCTGAAGTTTGAAAGGAAAACTGGAATCACTGTTCCATTACTTGGCTATGTGGATGCAGATTTTGCAGGTAACATAGACACCAGGAAATCTATTTCAGGGTATGTCTTTACATTGTTTGGTATTGCAATCAACTGGAGAAGTATTCAACAGCCAGTGGTGGCATTTTCCACTTCAGAAGCTGAATACACAGCAGTTAGAAATGAAGTTAAGGAAGCTGTTTGGCTGAAAGGCATTCTGAAGGACCTGAAAATTATACAGAAATGTGTTACTATTCTATGTGACAATCAAAGTGCACTTCACTTAGTAAAACACCAAGTATTTCATGAAAGGTCAAAGCACATTGATGTAAGATTGCATTTTGTAAGAGATGTGATTGATTCTGGCTCAGTTGAAGTTAGGAAGGTGCATACAGAAGATAATACAATTGATTTCCTAACCAAGGCTATACCAGGGACCAAGTTGAGGTATTCTCGAGCCTGGTGAGGCTTGAACAATGTGTTTAAGTGTTGAAAGTGAAGACAGGTTGAGGTGTGAAGACACACTTAATTCATTGAGGTGGAGATTTATGAGATTGCAGTCAATATCATCAAGTGTGTGAAGTTAAGCAATAGGGTATGTTGGAAATCAGGAACCGGGAAGAGAACCGTGTGAACCGGACTGGAAGACCGGGTTTTAGAGTGAACAAACAAAATGGTGCAAGCTGAACCAGGTTTGAGTGGACAAGTGGCATGGTTGGATATGCAGCGGTTTCACGCGCCTATGACAACGGTTTTCTCAACCGTTTTTCTGTTAGAAACTTACTGCTCGTTTTCAAGTGGTTACAATGGATTGCTGGTGGTTATTTGAGTCCAATTCCTATATGTAACTTCTTGAGCAACTTGCGGCGCTTGCAATTCATTCATTTTCCCTTTGTAAACAATACTGTAGAGAGAGAATTTAGGGATTAGGGTTCTTGACCTAATTCGGAGTTCAGAATTAGGGGTTTGCTAATTTCTGTGTAATTCTTGTAATCTCCAGTTGAGTTTAGTGAATTGAGGTGTGAGGAGCCTCTGTGGATGTAGAACTTCATAGTTCGGGCCACGTAAATGTGTTTTTGATTCGTTTTCATTTCCAGTTCTGCGTATGCTGCATTCGGCCGTTTCTGAACAACTTCGTGCGAACACTTTTGTGATTCCTTGTGCTTACTCCTTGTGGTTGATTCTTTCACAAAACTTTACAAATAGGCTATCAGAGTAAACTTGAGCATAGATGGGCTCCTGGATGGAGGCGACTTCAGAATAGTGATCCTTAAGGGTGGAATGGATGTTCCAATCATTGATGACCGGTTTTTGTGTAAACTTGCAAACAACACACATGATGCGCTCCAGAGAGTGAATAGGAGCACCCAAAGAGGTGGAAACCAAAGAAAAAAGTCAACACACTTAGTTCACATCTTCTAGAAGCGAAAAGGGCGTGGTTTGTATAGAAGAATCAACACAATTGATAGTAGACGATGCTTATCAGAGTTATTCCAAGGCAAAGTCTGCGCTTGGATGGGCTACCATAAAGAGATATACTCAGAATTCATAAAAACTCAATCTAGTTTGGAGCTTTGAAATGGCCCCAACATTGCCAGAAGCACCAAGTGAAGTCACTCCTATTAGTATCAATCTCGATAAGACCGGCCTCATCAATAGCTTGACAAAGCTAATTGCAGGATACTGATTTAGGAGGAGCCATACTCATGAGTTCATGAGAACCAAAAACAACATTAAAATCACCAATAATGCTACAAGGAAAAGCATGAAGAGACAAAATATCAGCCCGGAGCAAATGATGAGTGATATAGTTATTACTAGCATGCACAAAAGGCAGGGAAGGCGAACCCTCTGAACAAAAGTCAATCAAGCATCTGGTTCGACATAAAAGAAATATCCAAAATATGAACAAACTCAGGTTTAGCCAAAATCCAGATATGAGGCAGGAGAGGAGGGTGAGAATTCTCACCAATAAACTGCAGCTTCAGAGAACACGAAAACCTAGAATAAATGGCCGAAGAAGGGATCTTTGGTTCCACAATCACAAGCCAATCCATGAGTGCAGATGGTATAGGTCCTGGAGGGAGTCTTTTGTGAGGTCATTCCCCAAAGCTCTAATATTCCAACACATGATCTTCATGTCCAACCAAGAAAAGCACCATGCTCAGGCGGTTGATCTTTTAACTCAATATTTTCTGCCCAATTACCTACAACAGCTCACCGCATATCTCTCAAAGCCGTATTTGTAGGATGTTCCTCAACATGGAAATCTAATTTAGCCACAAACTCAAGCTCTTCCATGATAGTGTCACGGTATGCGGGAATGGAGGAAGAACGAGGGTGGGAGGAGTTTGTACACCATTTGCGAATCGATTCAACTTGCTCCGAAGGTGCCATGGGCTATAGGGATAATACCTTTAAAAGCTATGTTATAACCGCATCAAAGAAGATGACCAAAGAAGTGGTGGAGGAAGTGTTATGTGAAGTAGTATGCATCGGTTGCATGGGGCCGTCATCGTGTTGCATGAAATGAGCTTCAGGAGGCAAAGCCGAGGTCGAACTAATCAGCGAAGAATGAGGAGCCGAAGGTTTCTGAATTGATTTGGTAGTCATATGAGGCATCGAAGAAACTGGAGCAGTGTGCATGGATGTGGCTGACAGAGGCTGCAAGGGGGTATGCATGGCAGCCGAAGAGGTGTTCACGATATTAGAAAGCAATTTACTAGTGCTGTCCAAACTGAGATCTCTGAGGATTTGGAAAGTGTTAGATGTGATAGGAACATGAGCATGAGGAGTTTTCTTCATTGTAACCTTAGGATGATATACCATATTAGGCTGCTGAGGACGACCACGCAAACGGCCCTGAGACTCTGAGCGAGCTCGCGACTTAAAACGGGGCCGAGAGGAAGGTCCAACATCCGTAGGTGGATTTTCATTCATAAAGACCAAATATTTTATACTTCATAGCTTCCATACATTTTTTTGCAAGAACTAATCGAGTTACTAACAATCCGGCAATGTCGACTATAAAGAGGGCAATTCTCATAACCAATAGAGGAAATTGTACACTTGCTAACTGTTTCAACCATGACTTGATATGGTAGACGTGACTTATCAAAGTCTATCTCAACTAGAACCCAAACAAAAATACCCCATCGAACCCTCAATAACATGATCATCAATCTGAGGAGGGTTTCCAACAGCCTTCGCAATACCATATATGCATGGAGTGTCCCAATGCTCCATGCCACTTCATAAATGCGATCCAAACTTGAGCAACTGATGTGTTAAGGTGATAAAGGTTAAAATCCAAACCCAACGTGATAGTTTCAGTGTGCCCGGCTTGGAGGATCAAGCTAAGCGAGCAAAAGCCTTTGCCCGATCACTAGTGTCATCAAACAAAAAGTTGAAACAACCCCACCCAAGGGAACCATTCGCTAATTAGGCTCGGTCTTCCAAAGAGATTTCAGTTTATCTTTCAAACCCACATCGGACCATGGTTTTCATTCTTGATGTAAAACAGACAGCCAATTAAATTATTTGAGAAAAATTTCACCCGCTGTTGTATCGATCCTCGTCAATAGTAATTAAGTATAGGTCACCTGTTAGAACTGGTTCATAAGGCTTTATGTGCATGACTAAAAGGGACGGAGGCTTAGCGACATTGGCCTGACCATGACTATTGGATGATTCCGCAGTGACTCTAGCGGCATCTGTAAATCTGTTAGAGTCCAGACCCATTTGGAGGAGATATGAGCCAACGTGAATAGTATGGTCCAAATTTCCGAGAGAGCCCCGTCAGTGAACAACAGTCGGCATCAATGTCCCTAGTGCTGGAAATACACCAGCACTAAGGATCCCACAAGCGAATGCAAATGCAAAGGACGTTCAGTCGCAGAAAATAAACCAGCGGCAGAAGAGGTAGCCGGAGCTGCCAAAGATGTGCATGAGGTAAGGAGACTAAAGCAAGTAAAACTAGGAGCATACTTTAAATTCATAAGGGGTTCAAGATACCTGGGGTCGAGTCATCTGAGCCACCGAACTGGAGTTGGTCGGAGAGGAAGAAAATGGAATAACGACAAACTATCGTGGAATGGACAAACCGTACTCTGTAATCAAACTGAAGGAATCCTAGCAGATAAGAAAGGGAGGATCTATGGATGTTTACTGTCCAAATTTACGAAGCTTGAACCTTAGATTGTGTTAAACTCCGACGGACATATCTGTTGTAGCGACAGGGACTGAAACCCTTCAAGAACGACGCCGACAATGTGGAAGATACCGAGTGTGTTTGGGACGAGTCAGATGTGATTCGTCGATTAGAATCTGAAACCCTAGTTTGCGGAAGGGTAGCCTCCGATGAAGGGGTAATAGTCGCGTAAATCCTAGTCTGCGGAAGGGAAGTTGATGATAAAGGAGCAACAGACTCCGGTGAATTCATCAGACTCGTGTGATGTTCATCCGCCATGGTTGTGGGTAAAGCCCTAGTATGCAAGTAGGATGACAACCATGGATGTTGTATGCAAGGACATTCAAAATATTGTTCATAAATGGACTCGTCATCCGGTATGGACGCATTAATGACAAGCAACAACTAAGAAACGTGGAAAGATGATCAAGAATCAGCAAGAAATGGAGTGGATGAAGGCAAAGAGGCGTCTATGGTGAGTTCGCGGCGACATCAAGAAGGAGAGAGATGAGAGCTACTTGTTGATGCAGCCGAATCGGATCAAATAGTGGGTCTTGTATAAAAAATTCTCATTTCTAAAACAAAATCTCCTTAGAGTTGCTAAACCTTTTATATCAATAAAGCTTCTGAAATCGAGAGAGGTGTATCCAAACATATTATTAATTACAAACCTCTTAATAAACCCCTCGCATGAATAAGATATCCTATTCCTAATAAAAAAAAAGACCTTAATAAACTTCATAACACTCCTATATTTTCAAAGTTTGATATATAATCTGGTTTATCACAAAGAAAGGTAGCTCCTGATAATCATTGCAAAACTACATTTAGTGTTCCTTTTGGACAGTATCAGTGGAATGTAATGCCATTTGGGCTAAAATGCTCCTTCTGAGTTTCAAAGAATCATAAAGGACATATTATTATTCCTTGTCTTCATCTTATTGATCATCACCTTAAATAGATTGTTGAAACAAACACCTCTGACATTTGTTATGGAGGTATTCTAAAACAAAAGCAAGATAATACAAAGCTCATTGTACAATTTACCTCGACTCATTGGAATGACACCAAAAAGATATATTCCACCATCAAGAAAGAGATCATGAGCATTGTCTTATGTATATTTTTTTTTTTTAAAGTGATTTGCTTAATCAAAGTTTTTTATTACGCATAGATTGCAAAAGTGAAAAAGAAATTTTACAAAAAGATGTTCAAAATCTTGCATTAAAATATTTTTTTTCTCGATGGCAAGCTATATTAAGTATTTTCTATTTTGGTATCATATTTATCAAAGGAGATGCAAATTGTGTCCCAGATTTCATTTCGAGATAGTTTCTTCAAAACAAGTGCAAGGATGCCAGATAAAATAAACATAGGAAAATCTATTGTTGCAATAACAAAATCTACAGATACGAAAACTGCAACATCCTCGGAAGCAAAAAAGTCTGCCTCTTGGTATGCTATTGTTTTGAACGAAGAGACAACTCAAACTAATCCCACAATCCCAGACTTTACAAATCCTGAAACCCGTTTTTTTTTTTTTTTTTTTTTTTTTTTTTGCAGCATTCCTGGAGTCATCATTAGAAATTGAAAAAGCCTCATTACAAAAACTTGATGATACGACATAATCATCTTCTTCCAAACCACTTGTACCTGCTAAGCCAGCCACATCCATAACCTCAAATTCGAACTCTTTTCAAAAGCAGAAACTCAAACTCTTAACTACCTTTAACCTAATTTTCAAAAGTAAAATCAAACTACTTTATAAAACCCAACTATCAGTATATTGTTGCCCTTAAAAAAACGTTTTATCCATGATGATCCCTTCCAAGACATACAAATGTATTTTGGCACAGGCTGGTTCTAAAAACCATGGGATGTACAAAAAAACTCGTTCTGCCATAGTTACCCATAACCACTTCCAACAAAACCATACAGAACTAGCATTTTCAACTTGCAAATTCCATACTTTTATTTTACAAACAGATTGGTATGGAAATCCTACCGAACTAATTACATACTCTAAAAAGTTCAAATCCTTTCCATTTTACGCTACCACCTCAATACGGAGATTACCAGCAAGCCTGGTACAACTTTATCCTTATCCAAAATCCAAAAAACTAGTGTACATGGTGGAATTACTAGCGGAAAAATATTTCCGATTATCCTTCATGGTGGAATTACTAGCGGAAAACCTTCGGTTCTCTTCCAAAAATTTAAAAATCCATTGTTTCAAAATCCTTCCGAATATTCAAATTCAAATACAACTCATCCCCAAAAGAAAGAAGATTCTCCCCATTTATAAACTTATGTACAAAGTTCTATGTGCCATGGTTATGGTATGGTTTGTTGATTTTTCAGAGCACCAAGATCCAGTTATTATGAGAAAATACAAGATCAAATGGTGGGACAACTGTAACATTGTCAAAAGTGTCCTCCCATAAAATGATGGAACTTGGGTCATTGAAAATCTTGGATTGATACAAGTGTCGTTTTAGTCTAAAGAACAAAATGAGTTTCTAGCACAAAAATCTCAACTTGCAGTATTTCTGGCCGCAACCATATCCTTGAAGAAATTGAATTTTTTTTAACAAAATTATGTCCTAGAAAAACTGATTGTAAAAATTTAGTTCACTAGCCGACCCAAAGAGTTCGCTCAACCTTGAAGATGACAATCTATTCAGACATGGTGGATACTAAAAGAATGTCACTCAACTGCTGTCCATTTTCTGAAAAAGCAAAAGACATGATATGACACCAACAACTATGATCAACTGTTCAAAAACTATGACTAGAAATACCGGATACTGCTGATACCACCTACTGTACAAACACTGTTGAAGATGTTATCTTGAAATCTATAAATACCAACTTATTTCCTCCTTGAAGACCAACATTTTTCAAAGAGAAAAAATAAAATGTGCTACAAGCATCAAGCACCGGCACAGAACAATTACAATAGTTTAATGTGTGATTAAAGAAAAAAGAGTATAGAAGGAGAGGGTGGGGTATTCCTTCTTCCGGTAGCCAAAAATTATATCTCCAATCTTGTAATACAATTTCAGTATGAAATTTTATAAAAGGTTTGTTTTAAAAATATTTATCTTTATTTAAATTTTATATTTCTGTTTATTTGATTATTGAAGGCCCTTACAAAAGTATGCCTTGACAGAAATTGGGGGAACCACAATCTTAATTTCTGCATCTTAAATTCTACATATCTATTTAAATATTTATTATGTTTTATTTCAATACTACATACATTACCATAAATGTCAATTATTATTGTCTTTTGGTTCTATAATCTCTTTACATACTGATTCTACGGGCGATTCTTGGTGTGTGTATGTGTGTACACACACATATGAGATGTATGCTCTCTTGTCCAAACAACAAGGTTTCATTTACAACGGGTACCGCCATCTCTCTCTCTCTCTCTCTCTCTCTCTCTCTCTCTCTCTCTCTCTCTTCCATCCTTTATCAAAAAATCACAACAACCTCAACCTAGTTTCCTCAACATCACTAATTTCTCATTACTCTCACAAAAATATATTAACCACAACACATAAGATAAGATGAAGTAATACATACATACACACACACACATACACACATATATATATGCGCATGTGTGTGTAATTTCCCTTATTGAAATTAGTCGAGAGTTCAAAATTATTTCCAGTATTTTCGACGAGCCACCATCATTTTCTCCCTCCACCCATTATCATTCCAAAGTGAGAAACACACATACGCAATAAAACAATCAGTAGAGAGGTGGTTCAGCCGCTGCTTGCCGCGCTGCCGGTGGTCAAATTCCGACTACTGTAGAGAAACAAATACACACACACACACATAGAGTTAGTGTGAGTGTTTGTAGCGAGAAGAAGAGGGGATGGGGGAAGGGGGTTTTACGTTTGTGACTAAGAAGAAGAATTTGGGGGTGATTTACACGTTGCCTCAAATTTGGGGCAAGAAGTAAAGTTTAGGGGGGAAGGGGTTCATATCATACCATGTGTAAATTTGGTTTCTAAAAATAAACTATAAAAGTAATTACACACAAGTCTATTCTCGCCACATCAGTTTCCCCCCCATATTATTATCGGCATGTGCCGTGCACGTGATTGATTTTGGTCAATTTATAAATTTCCGGCTAAAATTGAGCAATGAATCGAGTTAGGGGTCAAAATTAAAAAAAAAAAAAAAAGAAACAAAAAGAAAAAAAGAAAAAGAAAAAACTTTATAGGACCAAATACGTAAAAGTGAAAAGTTATGGGACCATTTACGATTTTTCCTGCATATGTTTGCTTTCGATTTTCCTTTTGACTCTTGTATTACTCTTTCTTATTTTTTTATTTTAGCACCTATTTATCTTCTTCTTTCTTTCTTTTTTTTTTCCTTTTTGTAAGGGTATATAAAATTAATTTTGAAATATAATTAACAAATCAAAAACAAAAAGGAACATGAGTAAGTTTGTATGCCAATGTGAATTGAATGTACAACTTATAAGGTCTATTATCAATTTCATGTGATTTATATAAAATTATGTGTGTTTACGTATAATTAAATCCCATAAACTTTTTACTTCTCATGTACAAAATAGTTATTGTTTATGAAGTGCTACTTATTGTAACTATATATATGGTGACTTAAATTTTACTTATTTACTTGTCCATTTTAAATTATCCAATTCATATCTCCATATTTCAACTCAACCAAAAACATTATAGCGTTCAACCCAAAGCAATTGTTACAGGTGCGACAAATTATAAGTGTTGGAATTTTACTAGGCAAAACCGAATCAATAAGGGATAACCAGAATGCAATCTAATAACCTTATTCGGTTAAATTACCAGGCTAAATACAACATAATAATAGCACGATAATCTAACCCGACCGATGGGTCAGTACTTACATTCATACTCCTGTCATGTTCAAACCCACTAAATCTATCGCTACTCTAATACTTATTCTTTCTAATGAGTGCATTAGAAGATTAAATATTAAAATTATTAGAACATTTAAACTGTACTTTCATATGGAATTATGCAATTTAATCTTCATTCAAATAATAGATGAACACAAAATACATAAAAAAGGGAAAGCCACAACAAAGGTCTAGAACTACGGTGAGGTATCATGAAATCGACAAAGTTCGTTTTCCTCAAGATAGGGAGTCGAGTGATATTGTTAGAGTAAGTTTAATAATTAGAGTTGATAGCTAAGAGGGGAGCGAATATCTGGAAAAATAGAGAATGATGCTCAACAACTCAAATAGGGTTTCATCATTTGAGTTTTGGACTCTTAACCAACAATTTTTTTTATTGCTTTAGAAGATAACTGGGTCATTATCAGGTTGAACCTATTCAGCCATATATGTATCGTGAGTTATTGGTCGATTTGATCATTGCTCAAACCAAATAGAACACATGTCAAACCTAAAATATCATATTGATACATGTCATGAAATCTGATATTGCTAAAAATTATCACCCCTAATTACTGAGTTAATTATTATCTTGCAATAATTTGCGAACTACAAGTTCTCCTATAATTATCCATAAATATAAAGGGCGAAAGAGTGACCCTAGATTTGTATTAGAGTGTGGAAGGCACTTTTGCTATTTATGGAAGATAAGAGGGTATTTGTGTAGCACTACATTTAGGGTTGTGATATAAATATCACTACCTTCTCTAGTGAACAATTTACGCAGCCATAATACAAAAACGACTTCCCCAATACTCTCTCTCTCTCACTCTAATGTTCATAGTATCTCAAAGATGGTATCACGAGCCTCAAATTGGCGATTTCTCTCCGTAAATCATTTCTACTGGTGTTATTTCTCCGTTTAATCGATTTGATTTTTCAGTTTTTCCTCTCGAAAAATTATTTTTTGCCAAAGTCTAGCTTGAATTCATTCACTTTTTTTTCTGATCTGTTTCTGGCTGTTTGGATCTAATCTCTCATATCTTCAATCTATCTTCTCTACTCAAAGTTGTTGCGAATGGAGGCTTCCGCTGTCGCATCTGCCTCTACTGGCGAACCTATCCCCGCTCCTGATTCGGCTGCGTCTATCTTCTCCACTGTTGCCACAGTGCCTCTTCTATTCTTGGCAATGATGACTCTTCCGTTGGACCGTAACAATCATCGGTATTGGTGGTCTCAAGTTCTGTCCACCCTTTGTGCTCATGGCTCTGAAGGATTTCTCACCGGTTAGGAAACTCAACCTTACACAGTCACTGACTCTAAAACTGGTAAAACTTTTCCTAAACCTAAGTATCACCTCTGGTTACACCGAGATCAGCATTTGTTGAGTTAGATGTTTAATTCTATTTCTGAGTCTATGCTTGGTCATGTAAATAGTTGTACTTCTACATTTGAGTTGTGGCATACTCTTGATAATCAGTTTCAGTCTCAGTCTAAAGCTAAAATTCTGCATCTGAAGTCTAGTCTCCATTCTTTTAAAAAGGTGATCTACCTATGGATGAGCATATACTTAAGATGCGGATGCTTGCTTATCAGATCCTTGTTTCTGGTCATCATATAGATGATGAGGATCTAATCCTTTATATTTTATTTAGCCTTGGTCCTGATTTCGAGTCAGTTATTTCTAATCTCACCTCTAGGTCTGAAGCTTTGAGTCTGTCTGAGGTCTAGTACGCCTTGCAAATGCATGAGCGTCGTCTCAATTGTTTTCATGGTACAGATGCGTGAGTCTAGTTCCTCTGGTACTTTGATTGCTTCTGCTTTTACTGCTTCTACTCAGTCTTGAGGTGGCTTTTCTGGTTCTACTAGAGGCGGCACTTCTGCCGGTCATGGGGATAGCAATCCTAGTGGTCCTGGGGGTTAATTTACTCCTAAAGGTCGTGTGTCTATCGTCTAGATTTTCAAATTTGTGGTAAAACTGGTCATTCTATTGTTAAGTGTTTCAAGAGGTCGATGTCATCTTTTTCAGACCTCCTGCTCGTCCTACGAATTAAAATTAATAGGGAAACTTGGTTAAGCCAAATCTTACTTCTGCTCCTAACACTTTTGTTCTAGGAAAGTTTAGTTTAGTTTAGTTTAGTTTAGTTTAGTTTAGTTTAGTTTAGTTTAAAACAACCGTCTCCGCCTATTGAGTATCCATCCTCCTCTGCGTATAATTCTAACAAATCACATCACTTCCAATCTGGATAATCGCTCGATTCAAGCTCCTTAATCTGGTAAGGACTCCTTAATGGTTTGAAACGGTTTTACTATTCCTATCACATATGTTGGTTCTATTTCTTTTCCTACCATAAGCAATAATGCTTCTCTTCATCTTAAAAAAGTTTTGCATGTTCCAGACATAACTAGAAATTTATTAAGCATTTCACTTTTTTGAAAGACAATAATGTCTACATTGAGTTTCATGATTATTTTTGTGTTATCAAGGACAAGAGTTCTCCTCAAATCGTACTGAGAGGCGTTCTTAGGAACATGCTTTGTCAGCTAGATCGCACTCATTTTTCCCCAAAGGACTTCTTGTCTCTTACTCATGAGTGTAACACTGCTAATCCCACTATGATGCTATAAAACCCACTGTTTTCCCTGTTGTTACTTATGATAATCATACTTTATGGCATAATCATCTTGGACATGCTTGTAATAGGACTTTATCTAATGTTTTTAGACATCTGAATATTCCCTTTTCTGCTTGTAAAATGCATTTTTGAAGCCTGTAAACTGGGTAAGATGCATTCTATGCATTCGCCTTCGGTTGAGGTTAAAACTAAGGCTCCTTTTGAGCTAGTGCATTCTGATGTTTAGGGCCCTGCCTCTAACTTGTCTGTTGATAGCTATCGTTACTATGATCATTTTGTGGATGATTACTCTCGGTATACTTGGATCTTTCCCTTATGTGCTAAGTCTGAAATTGTTGGTATTATCAAATTTTTATTAACTATGGTCCAAACTCCGTTTCAAACTTGTGTCAAAGCTTTTCAATCTGACTGGGGGGGTGAATATTTTTGTCTTGTGACTATTTTCAATCACTTGGCATTCAGTTTAGGTTATCTTGTCCACACACACATCAACAAAATGGTCGGGCTGAGCGTAAACACATGCACATAGTCGAAGTAGGGTTTAGTCTTTTGGCTCAAGCTTCTATGCCTCTTAAGTTTTGGTGGGATGCTTTTTCAACTAGTGTCTATCTCAATAATGTGATGCCATCTCATGTGTTTGGTCAGTTTTTGTCTTTTGAAGTTTTGTATAAAACCAAACTGTATTTTAGTATTTCACGTGTTTTTGGTTGTATCCATTCACAACCTTGCCTTGATCGAACACCTTATGTTCCAGAATTAGCCGAACTCCCTTGCATGTATGTCCCGATTTCGTCTCGGTCTGAAGCTGCTAGTTCTTTTCCGAGTCAGTATATGTTTTTTCCTTAACTCTAGGTCTAACCGAGCTGCACCTATTACCCATCCCATGGTAACCAGGTCAAAAAATGGAATTTATAAACCTAAGGTATATTCTGCCTCTGTCTGTGATCCCTTGTCGCAACCACCCAATGCTGAAATTGCTTTGCAGATTCCCCATTGGAAAGCTGCTATAGATGATGAATATCATGCTCTTCTTAAAAAATATCACATGAGTGTATGTTCCTTTTAGTTTTGATATGACTGTTATATATCAGAAGTGGTTTTTTTTTTTGTGTTAAGCATAAACCTGATGGTTTGGTTTATCAGTTTAAAGACTGGCTGGTTGCTCGAGGGTTTGAGCAAACAACTGGGGTGGATTATTTTAAGACATTCAACCCTATTATTAACCCTTTAACCATTCGTCTTGTGTTTTCTTTAGTTGTTACTCGTAATTGGCATGTGTACCAAGTAGATGTTAATAACGCTTTCTTGAGTGGTGATCTTGATACTCTTGTGTATATCGGGTTATGAGGACCATAGTAAGCCTAACCATGTTTGCAAGTTGGTAAAGGCATTGTATGGCCTCAAACAGGCTCCTAAGGCCTTGTATGACAAATTGAAAATTTTCTTCCTGTCCCTCGGTTTTGAAATCTCTGTGTTTGACACTTCTTTGTTTTACATGTGCATTAATGGTAAGCTTATTTTGGTTCTTGTATATGTGGATGATATTCTCATAACTGGTGAATGTTCGAACCTGATCATGTCTCTTATTGTTTGGTTAAATAAACAATTTTCTTTAAAAAACTTAGGGCCTGTTCAATATTTTCTTGGGTTAGAAGTTCACAAGGTCAAAGCTGGTCTTTTCCTAAACTAATCCAAGTACATTATGGATCTCTTAAAGGAAAAAAATATGACTACTTGACAACCTTGTGCTACTCCTTCTCGTCCTAGTACTAAGTTGTTCTTACGTGATAGTCCTAACTTTTCTTATCTAACCTTACTTTTCTGATCTGGCCTTACATGATAGTCCTAATTTTTCTGATCTGACCTTATTACCCTTCTAAAAATCATTGAAAAATGTAAATGTGTTTTACGTTGCATGGTACGAAGTCTTTAGGTCTTTGTTTTTGTCCTATTTCTCGGATGAGTCTTGCTGGTTTTGTCGATGTTGATTGGGCCGGATATCTTGATGATTGCCAGTCCACTAGTAGTTTTTGTGTTTTCTTGGGTGACAATCTTATTAGTTGGAGCTCTTGTAAGCAGTCTGTTGTGGCCCCTACCAGCACCAAGACTGAGTATCAGGCTCTTGCCCTTACTGTTATGGATCTTATTTGAATTCGTTCTCTTTTTTATGAACTTGGTATTCAATTACCCTTTATTTCTGTTCTTTGGTGTAATAACACATGGGCTTCCATGCTTGCCTCAAGTTCTACATTTCATGCTCATACAAAGCATATTGAAGTCGACGTACATTTTGTTCGGGAGAAGGTTCAAAATAAGGAACTGGATGTCCGTTATGCGCCGACTGCTGATCCAACTACGGATATTCTAACAAAACCTTTGTCCATAACTCGGTTTTGTTATCTTTACAATCAATTGTGTCTTACTAATGACTGATTTGTTTTTTTTTTTTTTTCTCTTCCGAGTTTTTTTTCCAGCTTTTTTACCGGTCAACCATTTAGGGGGCGTATTAGAGTGTGGAAGGCAATCTTGCTATTTATGGAAGATAGGAGGGTATTTGTGTAAGGCAAAAACTTGTATGCACCCAACACACAATAGCACTATTGTGCACCTGCCGGTTTATTTCCAATTTTCGCAGGTTCAGACCGGTCCGAACCGGTCCAGCCCGGCCTGAACCGGTCTATTTTAACCCTGAGTGAATGTTCAGTTTTTACCCTATTTTTGTTTGAAAATTTTACAGCTGCGCCTCCCCTTCTTCGTCTTCTTCGCTGCTTCTCGCCGTTTCTTCGCCGCGCTGGTTCGTGCTGCTTCTCGCCCCTTCATCTTCCCCCCTTCGACTCATATTTTGTAGTTTTTCGAAGTTTAGGGCGTAGGTTTTTAGAGTTGTTCAGTGTTTGCGATTTCTGAGCCCACACTTGATTTTCGAAGTTTAGGGTTCATCTCAATGTACGTTATTTACTATTTGTATGTTTCAGATTTTAGTCTCTTGTTTATGATTTGAATGCTCTAATTTAGAATCCCCTGTTTTTTTTTTTTCGAGTGTGCGATTCAGTCTGAAACTTAAGTGGAATCACAGTCGAATTCAGGTATAGTATAAATTCATTGAGAGTGGGTTATCTCCAAATTATTGAACGATATTCACCAGGATTTGTAAGCTGCATGAAACAGGACATTCAGTTAAATTCAATTAGACTGATGTATTATCTGCAAGTACTTCTATAAATCCATCAAATGAAAGCAAAATTGTTAAACAAAACAATTAGACTTAGGTTTTAATTGTTGTTTGAAAAGCTGTTACACAGAACAATTATGCTACTGTGTTTTTTCATGGAAATACTATGGTATGCTACTACTTCTGTGTATGTTGCGTAATACTTGGGGAACATTATGCTTGTGTTGTCATTAATTTTGTTGATTTGAAGTTCCATTATTTAGACAATCGTAAGTATGGAGCTGATGATGTCTTCTTTGAAGTTGCAACATTATTGGTAAGACAATAGTTTTTTAATTTACTATAGTACATTATATAAACCATGGTAGTATATAATTTTCAGAGTTATAGTATGTCTAGTTTCATGTGTTTTATTCTAATCCATTTCTATTTTATTTTTTTTATAGCAATATCATATTTCAAAATTGCTTGATCGAATTGGACATTCTAAAGCGAATGAAATTTTGAACTATGTGTTCGATAATGTGCAATTTAAGTGGCAAACAAAGAGGCATGATCAAGATTGTGCTATTTACATGATGCATCATATGATGAAGTTTGATGGTCTTGTATATCATGAACCCAATTTGGTCAAGGTATTTCTCTATTTATTTTTTAATTCATATCTTTATTTTGTTTTGATGACTTTTGTTATTATTAATCTTATTTTATTTTTATTTTAGGCTGATGTCCGGCGTGCTTTGCGAGGTGAATTTTGCATTAAGATTGTTCTATCACCACTAAATGAAGGAAAACAAGAACTTCTTCGACACGTGCAAAATTTTATTAATGGAAAGCCGGATATGATTGCAAGAATTGCCCAAAAAAAGAAAAAATCTGCTTCTGAAAGAGGTAAAGCTGTTGCTAGGAATGCTCGAAATAAAAAAAAGACATTTAAAGGTAACAAGAAAGGCAGGGAGTGATGTGGACTGATTGGAGACGGGCAAATCTTGAAATAGAACATGTATTTTCGTATAAGTTTGGATACGTTGTTGATATGTCTTGAATATGTGTATTTTGATGATGTTTTGGTACAATATTGGATATATTTTGCTATAGTTTTTGGATATGTGAATGTTGATGAATTTTAGTATAATTTTGGATATGTTTTTGGTACAGGTATGTGTAGTGTAAGATATGATATCACGCAAAATGATATGTACTATCTGGTTAATAATGTACACTATCAGGTAAAATGAAATGTACTATCACGCAAAATGAAATCGTTAATGGGGTTTTGATACATGCTAGTTTTACATGCATGGTCAGAAAATCTGACTCGGTCGAGTTGTTTAGCAACTCGGCCGAGTGAAAAATGAAGAGCAAAACGAAAAGTTGGTCAGAGATTCCAACTCGGTCGAGTTGAAGACTAACTCGATCGAGGGCGATTCTGACTCGGTCGAGGCAGCTTTCCGAGTCCAAACTGAATATGCGCGTGTACTGTCAGATACTATAACATATACTATGTCCAAATATTAAATACACTGCGAGGCTTCAAAACTAATTGATGAGTAACAAAAATTGTATTTATAGAAAAGTAAGTATATTAAATAAATGAAGTGATTCTTGGACATGTACTTTATAGAAAAGTAAGTATATTAAAAATATACTATCACGCAAAGTGATATGTACAATCGGGCAAAATGATGTATACTATCAGGTAAAATGATATGTACTGTAAGGCAAAATTTTGGTTATATTGAACCAATCGTTGTGTCTTGTTATACTTGAAAACAAGAACAAGATTATTAGTAACATTTACTAGAAATTTAATTTTTCTATTAAAAATGGAAAGTTATAAAACATCACGACATTATTGTGTGGTAAAAGGGGGTATGATAAGATCCCCTGAAATGGTTGCAAGAAAGTCATCATTATCGGGTTTTTGTTCGTCGACTTTATCGTGTGCATTATTAGTAGATGAATGTAGTCTATAAGTAATATTATGTATTCCATAAGACAAGAATAATGGAAATGCGAGTTGGGAAAAATTAATATATCGAATTATACAAAAATAAAATAATTATGTTTTAAGCCTCACAGTATATATAATGTTGTGTCATAGTATATTCCCAAATGATAAACAGTATATTTATTGTCTCGTTTTTTGTATACTGTTTTTAAAGGTAAAACAGTATATGACACAATAAATATACTATATCATTTGCGCACATACTATGACACAACCTTATATATACTGTGAGGCTTTAAAACATAACATAACATACAACGTGAGGAAGCATAACATATACTATTAGTAAACAGAATAATAATGTTATCTGTTTAACAATATTACTAAAAAAGATATATTCAGTATATATTCCAAGCATCAGAACCGAAATGTTAAGAAATCAATGCAATAAGCAAATTAAATCGAGAAATCAATCCAAAAAATTGAGAAATACTATTATCAAAATTTACAGAATCCATATACAAGTTCCATGATATTCTGTTGATTCATGTTATTCTCTTGTTCTTGTCAATGGAATTCATATACATGCCTTCTCATAAAGCAATTAAAAACTCATGTGTATAATCTGATGAAATGGAACACGAAATAGAGATAGAAGCAACATCATTCTCGTGTTGAGTCTCAGCTACTACAATCAAGGCAGTGTGAAACCCAATTCAAAATGCAGAAGAAGAAAGAGAATTGTACAATCTTGTTACAGCTGATTTCGCGAGAACAGGTGCTGATTTCGCGAGGCGGAGGCGGAAACTTCGCGAAGCAGCGACGCGAATTGAGAGAGGCGGCGGCGCGAATTGAACGAGGCGGCGGCGTGACGGAGGGATTGGGGAGAAGAAGTCGCGGCCAGCTGAGAAATGGGGAGAAGAAGTCGCGGCTGGTGATGGAAGGAGAGGAGTATGGGCTTTTTTTTTTACAGCTTTTTGTTTTAACTTAATGGGCTAATTTTTACCTAGTTGGTTAAATTGGTGAGTGGGCCCAAGCAAGTGCACAATAATGCAATTGTGTGTTGGGTGCACACAAGGCCCACTCTTTGTGTAATATTACATTTTAAGTTTGTGATATAAATATCACTCCCTTGTGAACAGTTTACGCATCCATAATACCAGAAACCCTTCCCCAATATTTTCTCTCTCTACTTCCTACTCTCTTTATATCAACAATGTTGGTAATATCTCAAACAAGTCGTTACTATATATAATGGTAGTAAGTGTCCACTACAAGAAATTTGTCAAATAGCGACAGTCAATTCTGTCGCTATTCTGTCGTTAAGAGATGATAGCGACCAATTAGCGACAGAAAAAGTTGGTAGTAATATGGCTAGTCGCTATGAATACCGACGGACCTAACAATCCGTCGGTAAAAATTACGACGGATTTTCGACAGAATGCCGACAGAAATTTCCTAAAAAAAGTTTACTCAATTGCGACGATCTACCGACAGAAATATTGTCGCTACACTAATCCGTCGGTATTTCACGACTACATTCTGTCGCTAATCAGTCGGGAATTAGCGACAATATTGTCTGTCGCTAATTTATTCTGTCGCTAATCTGTCGGGAATTACCGACAATATTGTTTGTCGCTAATTTATTCCGTCGCTATCTTGTCGCTAATTATTAAAATATTTAGTCGCTATTCTGTCGCTAATTATTAAAAGCTTTAGTCGTTATTTTGTCACTAATTATTGTTGTCGTTATTTGGTCGGCAATTACCAATATATTTTTGTGAGCTCTGTTATTATTTTCTTTTGTAGGTAATCTGGCGATAAATATTCAATTTCAAATATTTTATATTATCAGTGCCCTGCCTTTTTTATTTATATATAAAATATTCGGCAAAATAATTAAAAATCACCCAACACAATCTAAAATAAGTAATTCAACGTCCAAATATGAATTAAAGTCTAAATATCCCCACAAATCAACAACGCATGTTTAAAATTCAATCTCAACATAAAAAAGATGTACCGAAAATAAGACAAACACTCCAAATTCAAAACTAAAATAAACTCACATGATAAAGTGCCCCATGTCACAATATAATTCGAATCCAGAAACGTAAATGAAGATACCTGGACTGTGAACGACGAAACGCGACTCAGTTGAAACTGACTCAGGTCGACGTCGGAACCTTCAAATCACCTTCAATGGCGTGATTTACAGCACCAGTTCGATCCAGAAAAACAGTACCAATAATAGAGCTTCAAAATCGAATCAGAAGGGCGGTGCCAAAATCACCGTTGTCCAGAGCCTGACAGAGCTGCACGAGCCTTTCTGCAGCGTTTTTTGAGATGTCTCCACTATTGAGTTTCGCAAACAATGCACCTAACTTCTTTGAGTTGTCCTCTATTTCACGCTTCTTAGCCGGATTTGCTCGTGATCCTCCCAATGCTTCGCTTGTCTCGTTGAAAAGTCTTGTTAAAGTTGCAATGACAGGCTTCTGGTGGGCTGTACCAGATTTAAAAGGTAATATCAGATAGCTGAACGAAGGGAATAAAGCCATTTCAACAAATAAATAAATAAGTAGGTCTGTCTTAGTATCATAAAAACAAGCATTTAAGCCATAATTTTCTTCTTTAGGCTTTATAACCGGGACGAAATTGGCTTGCGGTATGAACAATTATGATGTAATGGTAATTTTTGAAAGGTTATGTTGCAAAGAATGGGAATCACATATCCCACTGAAACTCAACAGGAAAATACTAGCAAAGAAACTACCATAGTCAACAAAGCAAACCAGTACAATGTTATACGTATTGTTAACTAATGGTCTCACATTGTATAATATTTTACTTACTAATATCAAAATTTTATGTCATGCAATCCACAGGTATCTGCAGCTCTCTGATAAACTGCATCTACTATCCCCAAAGGATTAAATTAAGTGGACAAGAAAGTTTACCAGGTACATTTGAAGTATCAACAGTCTGCACTGTAGGTGGGGGAGCAACAGGAGTAACTGGTGTTTGCACCGGAGCAGAGTGGGTGGGGTTCGGAGGTTGCACTGGACTCATCCCGGGTCTTTGAACCCCTGAACTATTAATCGGCATGAATCCTGTAGATGGTGGAGTAGGAGCCATGACTTGGGGCATCATCTGCCCTGGAGTTGGACCAACTTGAGATGTGTTAGCACCATATGCAGAAACTCCTGGAGGACCAGCTTGATAACTAGGATTAGCAGCCCCCTGAAGAACAGAAAATATGCACTCAGACAGGTGGTCAACTTTCACACACACACACACACGCAGAGGTTTTGCATACTGGATATAACTGTGAACCCAAAGTTGATGGCTGCTGATATTGCTCTGCATTTCTTAATAATGGAGGGTTTGAAGGAACAAATTTCCCTGCAAAAGGAAACAGTTATACTCTAATCAAAACTATTTGCCACACTGGCCCAGACCAACATTTAGATACAATTAATGAACAAACTAAACCAAGAGACCATCACCATTGGAGCTGGAGCTGCAGGAGAAGGGACGAATATGCCAGGCTGAGGTATATTAGGCTGTGGAGCTGGTTGATATGCAGGAGGAGCATTGTAACCCCTTCTGTATGAAGCAGAAGATGGCTGCTGATAACTATCATTGTATTGACCACCTGGAATGGTTTGTTGGACATGTGATTGTGCGGTATCCTGAGGAAGATAAATAAGAACGTTATCAAAAATGACAAACATAAGACTACCACAACCATTAGAAATAGCCAGAAGTAGGCAAAATATACCGGAGGATAATAATGTTGAGTGGAGTCAACACCACCATAACTTGATTGATCACCATACACAGGTCCCGCTTGTAATTGATTACTCTCATAAGTCACTGTCTTCTCCTCCTTCTCTGGAAATATACAACACAACCAAAATTGGGAACATGAAGCTTAGCCCATAGAAGGTTAAGATGTATGAAGTAAATCATTGTAACAGATGTATTACAGCACAGCAGACACATTCTATCATCTCTACACATCAAATACCGATGCCAAATGACTAAAGAACCAAGGTTATAAACTGGTAAGCAGGTGTTACTTCCAGAAGGAAAAGGGCAACTACAAGATTAGAGGACAGTACGGCATTCCACAATTGAGATCAACTTAAGTAGAATTATGGAAGAGTGATATAGCTCGTAAGTGTGCCAATCAAAAATTGAGAGCATATATTAGGGTCAGTTATGCATATGCATAAAGGGTGTCCATATCATTACTTGCTCGTTCTTCACATAATAGGTCCATGAATCTGTTAGGGAACCATGACAAACAGCTACTAAAGAACCGTTGTTGGGGGTAACGAATCTTAGCCCTTATGATACTCTAGAGCAAATGCAGCCACCCAATAACTCAGCTAAACCAATAGTTATACACGTAAGTTCTACCCTGCAAACAATTATCATATTGTTTGTCCACATGGTTTCAGGGTTCATCAGCTATCGTACAATTCTACACACCTCAGCTCTATTAATGTCAATAGAGAAATAACAAAGACAAATAAACACCAAAAGAATTCTTGAAATTCACTTACCTACAAGAAATCTTTCCACGATTCCTTTGCCTTTACGGTCCTATCTAACCCACGGCAGAAGGCAGGGCTCATTATGCTCCCAAAATATATTTTGTTATTGCTTATTTTTTAAATAGTGAATGGAGTTCCTCCTTCCATTCTATCCTATTCAAAACACATTCTTTATTTGCATGTTGGGTCCGTTAGTGAGCCTGATTATCGGGTTTGAACATATGAAAAAGACAATAATTAGGATGGGCTGAAAGATTTGTGATACTTGGCTCGATTTTTACCCCTCGAAAAGATGATCGGAAAATAGTCCGGCTTTCACGATGCCCTTCAGAAATTATTGCTTTACTGGGGGAGGGGGATTAGAGTAATCATTATCAATAATCTCAATACAAATTATGCTCAATGTTCACCTAATAAGTTTAGCATGACTTTCTATAATTTAAAAAACCTGGAGACTTGCCTGCAAAATCTTAGCAGAAAAACATAAGTCAAGAAACATGATTTGGATTCTACTATACCCACAGTTCATAACAATACTAAGAGTGATATAGCTCGTAAGTTTGACCAGATTTCTACAGTTTTATCAATATTTCCAGCACATATGTTAGTGATTTCAACTCCTAAACACACAGCAAAACTGAATCTGGAAATAGCACAAAGATCAATCTGAAAACACACACTTAATTCGGCCAAAGTTGTGACCGAACACTACTTGCGCAGAACAGGAAATATAAATGAATCACACACAAGTTTTACGTGGTTCGTTCAAGATGAACTACATCCACGGAGGCAAGGCACACCTCAATCCACTAAGAAATCCAATCAATTACAGAGAATACACTCAGAAATCAAAATGCCCAATTCTGGAACAAATTAGGGCAGAAATCGTTCTCTCTCAAAATACTCTCTCTAATCTAAGAAACTGGAAAATTGCTCGACGTAGTGTTGTTCTCCTTGATGAGAGCTTTACAATGATATATGAATTGAAGCTCGAATGTAACCGTACAAACAGTTCTAACTGAATCAAGTTGAGCTCAGCTACCGGACAAAAGTGACGGTTTTCTTCGTCACAAATCCTGAACTAACTCGTCACAATCAGCGGTTATTCACAACTGCCACGAACCCGGCTCATCCTGACCAGCTTTGCTTCTTGATGCTCAAACTCGGTCCAAACCTCCGGTTCTTCACCTCTTGAACCCGGTTCCACAATCCCAACACACCATATTACCAAGTATAGCTCACTTGATGAGATTGAACACTACCTCACAAATCTCCACCTCAATGAACCAAGTGTTCCTCTTAATGCCTCGCCACTGCCTGTCTGTTATTGTTCTTCATGACATTGCTCAAGCTGCAGCAAGCTCGAGCAATGCTCCACTTTGTTTCTAAGTACACCCTTTGTAAGAAAATCAGCAGGATTATGCAATGTGTGTACCTTCTTCACCTCTACAGAACCAGAATCAATGATATCTCTAGCAAAATGTAACCTAACATCAATGTGTTTTGACCTTTCATGAAATGCTTGATGTTTCACAAGGTGTAAAGCACTTTGATTATCACAGTAGATTGCCACACACTTCTGCTTGATATCCAAATCTCTCAGAACCCCTTTCAACCAGATTGCCTCTTTGATAGCTTCAGTTAGAGAGATATATTCTGCTTCTGTTGTTGATAGTGCCACAACAGATTGTTGTACACTTCTCCAGCTGATGGCTGTTCCAAATAAGGTAAACACAAAACCAGAAATGGATTTCCTTGTGTCTATGTTTGCTGCAAAATCAGAATCAGCAAACCCCTCCAATGCAACAGTACTTCCATCCACTCTTTTTTCAAACTTCAGTGACAAATTCACTGATCCTTTCAAATACCTCATCACATGTTTCAAAGCTTCCCAATGCTCAACTCCTGGATTTGACATGAACCTGCTTACTAAAGACACAGCATATGCCAAGTCAGGCCTGCTACAAATCATTCCATACATAAGACTTCCAACTCCACTTGCATAAGGAATATTGTTCATATGTATGATTTCCTCTTCAGTCTTTGGGCATTGTTCTTTGGAAAGTTTCTTCTGTAGATTAACTGGAGTGGAGAGAGGTTTGGCTTCATGCATATGAAACCTCTCCAATACTTTCTGTAGATATTGCCTCTGAGATAACCAAAGCACTTCAGCTTCTCTGTTTCTTAGAATGTTCATGCCCAATATCTTCTTGGCTTCTCCCAGATCTTTCATGTCAAATTCAGCATTAAGTCTATCCTTCAACCATTGTACCCTCTTCTTGTTCCTGCTGGCAATTAGCATGTCATCCACATACAATAGAAGGAAAACTTTATCTTGCTTTGAACCTTTGTTGAAGTAAACACAACTGTCATAAAGACTTCTTACAAAGCCAACACTGATCATGAAGTCATTGAACCTCTTATTCCACTGTCTTGGACTTTGTTTAAGTCCATATAGTGACTTCTTCAGTAAACATACTTTGTCTTCTTTTCCAGGAACAACAAAGCCTTCTGGCTGTTTCATATATATCTCCTCATTGAGTTCTCCATGTAAGAATGCTGTCTTTACATCCAGTTGTTGTAATTCCATGTCCTCCTGTGTGACTTTTGATAAAAGCAACCTGATTGAGCAATGCTTTACTACTGGAGAGAAAACCTCATTGAAATCAATCCCTTCTCTTTGTGTAAAGCCCCTAGCCACCAATCTTGCTTTAAACCTCACCTGTTTTGATCCTGCTGTCTCTAGTTTCTTCTTGTATATCCATTTAGAGCTTACAAGTTTCTGACCTTTTGGTTTCTCCACCAATATCCAGGTCTTATTCTTTTCCAGGGACTCCATCTCTTCAGTCATTGCCTGTATCCAGTGTTCACCTTCTTCACAGTCTAGTGCTTCTTTAAAACTACTAGGCTCTTGTGATTCCAGGTCTTCAGCAACACTCAAGGCATAATAAACACTCCCTGCTTGACCATAGAAATCAGGTTTGTTGATTGTTCTTCTAGGCCTGTCCCTTCCAATGCTGTATTCTCTGACATTTTGTGAAGGTCCAGTTTGTTCTTCTTCTTCATATGATGAATCACTATCTTGTAAATTTTCTTGTGGTTGAGGTGTGTGGTTATCTTCAGCAGGATGCTCCACCTGAATTGATATCTCCTCTGTCTCTGTAGCACCATCAAATTCTTCCTTAGAGCCTGTAGAAGAGTAAGCCATCACATTCTCATTAAACTTTACATCTCTACTTGTGATTATCTTCTGATTTCCCTTCTCTAAGCACCACAATCTGTAGCCCTTTACTCCATCCGGATATCCAAGAAATACACATCTGAGAGCCCTTGCATCTAGCTTGTCTTGCTTGACATGGACAAAAAGCAAGACACCCAAACACCCTTAACCCTTCATAACTTGGTTTCTGTCCACTCCACACCTCTTCAGGTGTTTTGAACCCAATCACTGATGAGGGTGACCTGTTAATAAGATAACATGCTGTAGCAATGGTTTCTCCCCAGAATACCTTTGGTAACCCAGCATCCAACAGCATACACCTCACTCTTTCAAGAAGAGTCCTGTTGAGTCTCTCAGCAACTCCATTCTGTTGAGGATTCATTGGAACAGTCCTGTGTCTCTTGATTCCTCTTTCTTCACAGAAATTTGTAAACTCAGTAGAGAGATATTCCAGTCCATTATCAGTCCTAAGGTGCTTCAGCTTCTTCCCTTTGACATTTTCCAGTTGAATCAACCATGTTTTGAACTTATGGAAAGCATCACTCTTGTTCTTCATCAACATGATCCTCACCTTTCTGCTGTAATCATCAATCAAGGACATGAAATACCTTGCACCACCATGAGATTCTATTCTTGCAGGACCCCATATGTCAGAGTGAACATAATCTAATGGCTCTTGAGTTGTGTGAACACCCTTTCCATAGGGCAGCTTCTTGGATTTGCCCAAAGCACACTGATCACAGAACTCCAGTTCTTGATTTCCCATATTTCCAATTACTCCACTTCTTGACAGTTCCTTCAACCCTTTCTCTCCTATGTGTCCAAGTCTCTTGTGCCATTTAGCAAGCTCTGAACTGCTCAAGACCATATCCACACTTCCAACCACAGGTGAACCAATCAAGATAAACAATCCATTATGCTGTCTACCTTTTATCACCAATTTCCCATGTTTTGTGATATGCAAGAATCCATCTATTGAGCTAAACTTACATCCACTGGTTACTAAAGAACCGAGAGATAAAAGATTTCTTTTAAGGCCAGGAACATATCTTACATTTGAGATGACTCTGACCACACCATCAAACATCCTTATGCTCACTGATCCAACTCCTTTGACCTTGCATGATTGGTCATTTCCCAGGAGAACATTTCCACCATCTTCTCTCTTCAGTTCATCAAACCATGACTGGTGTGGACACATATGGAAAGAACAGCCTGTGTCCAAGACCCATTCCTTTACCATTCTTGATTCAGTAACATTTAATACTTCTGGAGGGTCTTTTTGATGATCAATAGCAGCAGCTTCTGCCCCTTGATTTCCACCTTTCTTATTTCTCTTAGGACAGTCCTTCTTCAAGTGATCTGGCTGCTTGCACTTGAAGCATTTCCTCTTCTCAACCCAGTCATTCCCCTTCTTAGGATTAGAATCCCCAGACTTTGGATCCTTAGCATTCTGTCCCTTCTTGCCTTGCCAAGGTTTCTTGAATTTGACATTCAAGCCTTCTCCAGATTGCACCATGCCTTTATCTCCTTGAGTCTGGAAGCATTTAGACCTCAGAGCCTTCACTATTCCATCATAGGATAGCTGCTCATCTCTCCCATACATTAAGGCATCCTTAAAGCTTTCCATGGATTTTGGAAGAATGTTTAACACCATCAATGCCTTGTCATCCTCCTCCAATTTCACATCCAGATCTTCCAATTCTTCAATCATCTTAATGAACTCATCAAGTTGATCAGAAATTACCTTGTCTTCAGTGATCTTGAAGGCCAACATCTTCTGCTTCAGGAACAGCTTGTTGGAAACTGACTTGGATTGATACATTTCTTCCAATCTCCTCCATGCTTCTGAGGAACTCTTGCATCTTGAGACCTCCCTCAACGGTTTATCACCCAAACATAGGAAGATAAGACTTAGGGCCTTCTTATCCACTGATGCAAACTTGGATTTCTCAGTTTCTTCCCATGAATCCAGAGGTATCAATGCAAGATCAAGGCTATTCTGAACCAATACTGCATTCATCTTGATCTTCCACAATGTGAAGTCATTCCTTCCTGTGAACTTCTCAAAATCCATCTTCATACCAGCCATTCCTTCCCTTCTTCAAGCTGTGAGAGTTGATTTCCCACAGACGGCGCCACTTGTTAGTGATTTCAACTCCTAAACACACAGCAAAACTGAATCTGGAAATAGCACAAAGATCAATCTGAAAACACACACTTAATTCGGCCAAAGTTGTGACCGAACACTACTTGCGCAGAACAGGAAATATAAATGAATCACACACAAGTTTTACGTGGTTCGTTCAAGATGAACTACATCCACGGAGGCAAGGCACACCTCAATCCACTAAGAAATCCAATCAATTACAGAGAATACACTCAGAAATCAAAATGCCCAATTCTGGAACAAATTAGGGCAGAAATCGTTCCCTCTCAAAATACTCTCTCTAATCTAAGAAACTGGAAAATTGCTCGACGTAGTGTTGTTCTCCTTAATGAGAGCTTTACAATGATATATGAATTGAAGCTCGAATGTAACCGTACAAAAAGTTCTAACTGAATCAAGTTGAGCTCAGTTACCGGACAAAAGTGACGGTTTTCTTCGTCACAAATCGTGAACTAACTCGTCACAATCAGCGGTTATTCACAACTGCCACGAACCCGGCTCATCCTGACCAGCTTTGCTTCTTGATGCTCAAACTCGGTCCAAACTTTCGGTTCTTCACCTCTTGAACCCGGTTCCACAATCCCAACACACCATATTACCAAGTATAGCTCACTTGATGAGATTGAACACTACCTCACAAATCTCCACCTCAATGAATCAAGTGTTCCTCTTAATGCCTCACCACTGCCTGTCTGTTATTGTTCTTCATGACATTGCTCAAGCTGCAGCAAGCTCGAGCAATGCTCCACTTTGTTTCCAGGTACACCCTTTGTAAGAAAATCAGCAGGATTATGCAATGTGTGTACTTTCTTCACCTCTACAGAACCAGAATCAATGATATCTCTAGCAAAATGTAACCTAACATCAATGTGTTTTGACCTTTCATGAAATGCTTGATGTTTCACAAGGTGTAAAGCACTTTGATTATCACAGTAGATTGCCACACACTTCTGCTTGATATCCAAATCTCTCAGAACCCCTTTCAACCAGATTGCCTCTTTGATAGCTTCAGTTAGAGAGATATATTCTGCTTCTGTTGTTGATAGTGCCACAACAGATTGTTGTACACTTCTCCAGCTGATGGCTGTTCCAAATAAGGTAAACACAAAACCAGAAATGGATTTCCTTGTGTCTATGTTTGCTGCAAAATCAGAATCAGCAAACCCCTCCAATGCAACAGTACTTCCATCCACTCTTTTTTCAAACTTCAGTGACAAATTCACTGATCCTTTCAAATACCTCATCACATGTTTCAAAGCTTCCCAATGCTCAACTCCTGGATTTGACATGAACCTGCTTACTAAAGACACAGCATATGCCAAGTCAGGCCTGCTACAAATCATTCCATACATAAGACTTCCAACTCCACTTGCATAAGGAATATTGTTCATATGTATGATTTCCTCTTCAGTCTTTGGGCATTGTTCTTTGGAAAGTTTCTTCTGTAGATTAACTGGAGTGGAGAGAGGTTTGGCTTCATGCATATGAAACCTCTCCAATACTTTCTGTAGATATTGCCTCTGAGATAACCAAAGCACTTCAGCTTCTCTGTTTCTTAGAATGTTCATGCCCAATATCTTCTTGGCTTCTCCCAGATCTTTCATGTCAAATTCAGCATTAAGTCTATCCTTCAACCATTGTACCCTCTTCTTGTTCCTGCTGGCAATTAGCATGTCATCCACATACAATAGAAGGAAAACTTTATCTTGCTTTGAACCTTTGTTGAAGTAAACACAACTGTCATAAAGACTTCTTACAAAGCCAACACTGATCATGAAGTCATTGAACCTCTTATTCCACTGTCTTGGACTTTGTTTAAGTCCATATAGTGACTTCTTCAGTAAACATACTTTGTCTTCTTTTCCAGGAACAACAAAGCCTTCTGGCTGTTTCATATATATCTCCTCATTGAGTTCTCCATGTAAGAATGCTGTCTTTACATCCAGTTGTTGTAATTCCATGTCCTCCTGTGTGACTTTTGATAAAAGCAACCTGATTAAGCAATGCTTTACTACTGGAGAGAAAACCTCATTGAAATCAATCCCTTCTCTTTGTGTAAAGCCCCTAGCCACCAATCTTGCTTTAAACCTCACCTGTTTTGATCCTGCTGTCTCTAGTTTCTTCTTGTATATCCATTTAGAGCTTACAAGTTTCTGACCTTTTGGTTTCTCCACCAATATCCAGGTCTTATTCTTTTCCAGGGACTCCATCTCTTCAGTCATTGCCTGTATCCAGTGTTCACCTTCTTCACAGTCTAGTGCTTCTTTAAAACTACTAGGCTCTTGTGATTCCAGGTCTTCAGCAACACTCAAGGCATAATAAACACTCGCTGCTTGACCATAGAAATCAGGTTTGTTGATTGTTCTTCTAGGCCTGTCCCTTCCAATGCTGTATTCTCTGACATTTTGTGAAGGTCCAGTTTGTTCTTCTTCTTCATATGATGAATCACTATCTTGTAAATTTTCTTGTGGTTGAGGTGTGTGGTTATCTTCAGCAGGATGCTCCACCTGAATTGATATCTCCTCTGTCTCTGTAGCACCATCAAATTCTTCCTTAGAGCCTGTAGAAGAGTAAGCCATCACATTCTCATTAAACTTTACATCTCTACTTGTGATTATCTTCTGATTTCCCTTCTCTAAGCACCACAATCTGTAGCCCTTTACTCCATCCGGATATCCAAGAAATACACATCTGAGAGCCCTTGCATCTAGCTTGTCTTGCTTGACATGGACAAAAAGCAAGACACCCAAACACCCTTAACCCTTCATAACTTGGTTTCTGTCCACTCCACACCTCTTCAGGTGTTTTGAACCCAATCACTGATGAGGGTGACCTGTTAATAAGATAACATGTTGTAGCAATGGTTTCTCCTCAGAATACCTTTGGTAACCCAGCATCCAACAGCATACACCTCACTCTTTCAAGAAGAGTCCTGTTGAGTCTCTCAGCAACTCCATTCTGTTGAGGATTCATTGGAACAGTCCTGTGTCTCTTGATTCCTCTTTCTTCACAGAAATTTGTAAACTCAGTAGAGAGATATTCCAGTCCATTATCAGTCCTAAGGTGCTTCAGCTTCTTCCCTTTGACATTTTCCAGTTGAATCAACCATGTTTTGAACTTATGGAAAGCATCACTCTTGTTCTTCATCAACATGATCCTCACCTTTCTGCTGTAATCATCAATCAAGGACATGAAATACCTTGCACCACCATGAGATTCTATTCTTGCAGGACCCCATATGTCAGAGTGAACATAATCTAATGGCTCTTGAGTTGTGTGAACACCCTTTCCATAGGGCAGCTTCTTGGATTTGCCCAAAGCACACTGATCACAGAACTCCAGTTCTTGATTTCCCATATTTCCAATTACTCCACTTCTTGACAGTTCCTTCAACCCTTTCTCTCCTATTTGTCCAAGTCTCTTGTGCCATTTAGCAAGCTCTGAACTGCTCAAGACCATATCCACACTTCCAACAACAGGTGAATCCATCAAGATAAACAATCCACTATGCTGTTTACCTTTTATCACCAATTTCCCATGTTTTGTGATATGCAAGAATCCATCTATTGAGCTAAACTGACATCCAGTGGTTACTAAAGAACCGAGAGATAAAAGATTTCTTTTAAGGCCAGGAACATATCTTACATTTGAGATGACTCTGACCACACCATCAAACATCCTTATGCTCACTGATCCAACTCCTTTGACCTTGCATGATTGGTCATTTCCCAGGAGAACATTTCCACCATCTTCTCTCTTCAGTTCATCAAACCATGACTGGTGTGGACACATATGGAAAGAACAGCCTGTGTCCAAGACCCATTCCTTTACCATTCTTGATTCAGTAACATTTAATACTTCTGGAGGGTCTTCTTGATGATCAATAGCAGTAGCTTCTGCCCCTTGATTTCCACCTTTCTTATTTCTCTTAGGACAATCCTTCTTCAAGTGACCTGGCTGCTTGCACTTGAAGCATTTCCTCTTCTCAACCCAGTCATTCCCCTTCTTAGGATTAGAATCCCCAGACTTTGGATTCTTAGCATTCTGTCCCTTCTTGCCTTGCCAAGGTTTCTTGAATTTGACATTCAAGCCTTCTCCAGATTGCACCATGCCTTTATCCCCTTGAGTCTGGAAGCATTTAGACCTCAGAGCCTTCACTATTCCATCATAGGATAGCTGCTCATCTCTCCCATACATTAAGGCATCCTTAAAGCTTTCCATGGATTTTGGAAGAATGTTTAACACCATCAATGCCTTGTCATCCTCCTCCAATTTCACATCCAGATCTTCCAATTCTTCAATCATCTTAATGAACTCATCAAGTTGATCAGAAATTACCTTGTCTTCAGTGATCTTGAAGGCCAACATCTTCTACTTCAGGAACAGCTTGTTGGAAACTGACTTGGATTGATACATTTCTTCCAATCTCCTCCATGCTTCTGAGGAACTCTTGCATCTTGAGACCTCCCTCAACGGTTTACCACCCAAACATAGGAAGATAAGACTTAGGGCCTTCTTATCCACTGATGCAAACTTGGATTTCTCAGTTTCTTCCCATGAATCCAGAGGTATCAATGCAAGATCAAGGCTATTGTGAACCAATACTGCATTCATCTTGATCTTCCACAATGTGAAGTCATTCCTTCCTGTGAACTTCTCAAAATCCATCTTCATACCAGCCATTCCTTCCCTTCTTCAAGCTGTGAGAGTTGATTTCCCACAGACGGCGCCACTTGTTAGTGATTTCAACTCCTAAACACACAGCAAAACTGAATCTGGAAATAGCACAAAGATCAATCTGAAAACACACACTTAATTCGGCCAAAGTTGTGACCGAACACTACTTGCGCAGAACAGGAAATATAAATGAATCACACACAAGTTTTACGTGGTTCGTTCAAGATGAACTACATCCACGGAGGCAAGGCACACCTCAATCCACTAAGAAATCCAATCAATTACAGAGAATACACTCAGAAATCAAAATGCCCAATTCTGGAACAAATTAGGGCAGAAATCGTTCCCTCTCAAAATACTCTCTCTAATCTAAGAAACTGGAAAATTGCTCGACGTAGTGTTGTTCTCCTTGATGAGAGCTTTACAATGATATATGAATTGAAGCTCGAATGTAACCGTACAAAAAGTTCTAACTGAATCAAGTTGAGCTCAGCTACCGGACAAAAGTGACGGTTTTCTTCGTCACAAATCGTGAACTAACTCGTCACAATCAGCGGTTATTCACAACTGCCATGACCCGGCTCATCCTGACCAGCTTTGCTTCTTGATGCTCAAACTCGGTCCAAACCTCCGGTTCTTCACCTCTTGAACCCGGTTCCACATTCCCAACACACCATATTACCAAGTATAGCTCACTTGATGAGATTGAACACTACCTCACAACATATATAACACAGTGTTGCAGCAGTAGTATCACCAGCAGCCATGAGTCTGGCAGCAAGAGTGTCACATAATAGAGTCCACTCATCTGTCTGTGCAAACTGGATAAGAAACAGAGGTTAGAAATAAAGATAGAGCAAGATGCACCATGCGTAATAGAATACATGAAGACAAAGAAGCATATGAAATTTCACTAAGTAACCATAAACAATTAGACAAGATAAATATTTGATATAATCCTTGGAATTGCTACATGTGAAAAGCATATGGAGATTTAAAATGGTTCCTTCAATCATTAAGCATCAAATGAAATTCAATCCCAAAGCATAATCCACACAGATGGCCTCACATTTGTAACAAACAGTATTTAGTATTCAAATAGGTATTCCAAGATGATCATTTAGATCATTATGAGTTCATCAAATGATGTAATGTCCCAAAGCATAATCTATCTACATATATGACCCCTCATTGGTACTGCTACTATCTTACTCGGTTCACAACCAATCTTCACAAGACAAGCTTTGAAGGACTTAAGCTAGACCAACATCTCTCATCTTGTTTTTATCCAGGTCATGACGACTGACTGGGAGTTCCTATGTTAAGGTTGGATCAAATTTTTTGTGTTATCACTTAACTCACACCTACATCCATCTTTCTAAATACAGATTCCACCTTATCTCTACAAATGACACAAATTTAACATCACAAAATTAAATCTACAAAGTCCACTCTGAAAACTATAGTTCCTAAACATAAAATGTATGAAATTAATTAGGAAATATATGGCAGGATGCCTTCATCTAATTAATGCATACTAATCCTTGAAATAGTACAACATGCAGAGGCATCCAGCAAGCAGAAAATATTGGGAATTCGAGTATTCAAAGAATTAAAAATACAGTACGATGACGATCTATATATCTTTTGCACTGGGTGAGGCCACCATTTGGAGCATTACAAACGTCAATTTGGTTTTTAAGAGAGAACAGACTTACAGTACAAAATAGAGCAAGTGTTTCCTTCCATGATTTCAAAGGTCTAGTGTTGGCTATGCTCATCAGATCATTATTCACCATCTTATGAATCTGATAAGAGAGAGAAATAATTACCTTATGAAGCGAGTTGGCAGTGATCCTTCATCAATCCCATGAAGAATTGATATAAACCTGATAACCCAATTTGAGTGCCCTGTCTCTTGCGTAGTCTTCAGCTGCAGGATTGCAGTCAAACAGCTCCATTACAGACAACAAAGCGGAGTACAGAGGGAAAATCAGATCAGATAATAATTGGGGAAAATCAGATCAGATAAACTCTTAACAAATTGGGGAAAATAATTGTGTTGAAACATCACCAGATGGACTGCGTCTTCTTCAGATGGAGGCGAGAGAGAGAGCTGCGGAGCTTCGGAACTTCGAGAGAGCGAGCTGCGAGCTGCGAGCTGCAGGAGATCAGTTGGGATAGAGAGAGAGAGAGCTGGGGGAGAGTGGGAAGAGAGAGAGAGCTGGGAGTGTTAAAGCTGGGAGTGTTGGAGTGTCAAAGTTTCAGGAACATTAATTACATAATTAGGAGTTAAATTATATCTTAGGGAGTCTATTTCTTAAGTAATTTTCAGCTGATTTTTTAATTTATATTACCGACCAAAATTTGGTCGATATTTAGCGACTACTATATCCGTCGATATTTTTCATAAAAAAAATTACGACAGAATTATATTGGTCGGTATGATTTTGAAATTAATAATTTTGATTATATTTTAGGAGTGTCTAAAATTAATTTTCTTAAGTCATTTTCAGCTTATTTTTAATTTATATTACCGACCAAAATTTGGTCGGTATTTAGCGACTACTATATCCGTCGATATTTTTCACAAAAAAAAAAAAAAATTACGACAGAATTATATTGGTCGGTATGATTTTGAAATTAGTCGGCACTTTTAAAATATAAAAGTTACCGACTGAATTTTTTTCGTCGGTATATTTCTGTCACTAACTGGTCGACATGTTTCAAATAAAAAAAAAAAATTATCGACCGAATTATATC
Organism: Ajuga chamaepitys; assembly: GCA_958295605.1. Lineage (NCBI taxonomy): Eukaryota > Viridiplantae > Streptophyta > Magnoliopsida > Lamiales > Lamiaceae > Ajuga > Ajuga chamaepitys. The sequence continues at coordinate 23,921,729 of OY282497.1, read as the reverse complement.
CGTCGGTAGAATTCCGTCACTAAATTGGTCGCTATTGCGTCGCATAAAAAAATAGTATATTGGCCCTTAAATAACGTCGCTAGTCTGTCGGTAATCCGTCGACGAATTTTAATTTTGAAAGATTTTTTATTTCTGTCGATATATAGTCGCAATTTTGTCAGTACTTAACGACAAAAAATCTCTGTCGCTATTTTAAAAATTTCTTGTAGTGCTAGTTTAATAAGCTCTTGGTCATGTACCACTATGCCAAGGAATTAATATAAAAACTTGACAATAATATAAATAAATTACTCCCATGTCTAGCGTCACCAAGTATTTAGAAGTTGAATAACAATCTTTCTAAGCTAGATTGATTGATTTACGTCCCTTCACATCTTTGTTATAAACATATATAAAGAATTTCAATAACAAAAAGCCACAAAAAAGAAACAAATTTCCTGAATCATTGCATTTTCTTCTTCTCCTGGTGCCATCTTCGGGCCTCCGTTTTCAACATATGTTGCAAAAAATCGGCCCATGAATCAATGGGTCCTGGCAAGCACCAATGTACGCAGTCATTATACAAACCAACTTTTTGATCCGGCCAATGGCCATATCTACTTGGATGTCCATCGGGCCTCAACAACATCGCCTGCGTCGTATCCAACAATCTGAATCTCTTCTCTCCTTTCTTCTCCGCAACCCGAAATTCCTCCATCTGGGTCAAATACATGTCCAAATTCAAACCATCTAAAACCGTCTGATTACTCCGTAACGGCTGCTGCCTCACGCAATTCCCGCCAGCGTTCCACTTCCCATTTTCAAAATGCGATGGTGCAAATGTCCGAAGAAATGTAATGCCCCTGAAACTCTGACGTCCATTTAGGGCCTTAAATGCTGTTCGGAAGGCACGTCGGTAGCCGTAGCTATGGGGGAGGTCAGTGATGTTGGGGAGCTGGCAAAAACGACAACCAACAACGTGGTGGTTCTCGTAGTACACGGCTGTGCGGCCAAACCAATGGCCGGCATTGATGATGACGTAATCAAATTTATCAATTTGGGAAGTCCACGACTCATCAAACTCGTCAAGATAGAGGTTGAAAAGGCCGGTGTGGGTCGGGCCGTCGGAGTCTCGCTCGTCCGATCGGACTAGGAAAGGGGACCAGAAGTAGGCCATGGTAAAATTGTAATTTACATATTTCCAACTTTTGAATTGTTCATCGAACGTCGGAGAAACATCGATCGGATACTCCACCTGAAAGGCAACACAACATATTAACAATTGTCTTTTAGGATGTTAAAAATAAATCGAGCTACAACATGATACTCCTAAATTAATTTCAATCTCATACCCATATATATGCATATAGTTTCAAACATTTTTCCACATTCCACTAGTAATACCACTAACCATATCATAATTAGCCAAACATACCTTTGTGGCTTCCACAATTCATGTATCCAGGCAAAGTTAATTGTGTAGTCTCTTTATCTTAAAATCAATTTCTTTAAAAAAAATTACAGAATAAGAATCATGCTTTTAAAATAGGTGTTGTGTTTCAAAAATTAATATTTTCATTTTATTAAAAAAAATAAAGTATTTAATTATACAAATAAAATCAAATGTGATTAGATAAGGCAAATAGTTAAAGCAAACAAATGAAGTACTTAATTATAGAAATAAAATCAAATGTGATTAAACTAAGGCAAATAAAAAAAAAAAAAATGTAGCCCTATAATAAAGTAGTTATGATCTTCATAAGGTTGTACATTATTCAATTAATAAAAAATAAAATATTGCACTCTTTGACATATAATGCTCGTATTTCAAAATAGAGAAATAAGATTTATTATATTTACACAAAAAGAATTATTTGAGTATAAATTAGGTATACTCCTACAAAGCTAGCATATTATTATGAAAACAACGATAGGATTCCCTTCAACGTGAACATGTTAACTACAGGAAGAATTTCAGTTTATGCTCATTAGTTCTGCTCATATTTAATTTATGTCTCCGAAGATTATGAGTTTTTCAAAATGTCCTGTAACATTCATTTTGCATGAATTATAAACAATTTCACTTAAAATAGTGAGCATGAGTCACTTGCACACAAACAATCTGACTATCTTTCAAGAAATTTCAATGGGTGGTTATTGAAAATTCGGCATAAATTGGAAAAAGTGAAGAAAGTTATAGGAATCTGAGAAACAAAAAAACTTAATAGACATAAATTAGATAGACGTAAAATTAACGGTATAAATTAAAATCTTCCCATAATGATGTATGGAGTCGAATTAGATCACAATTACCTGGTTTAAATCGTATTCCCTTGTTCTGTAAAAAGAATATCATCGTATTTCATCTATTATAAGTCTATTAATATATGTGAGTCTGTACAAAAGACATCATAAATAAACACATGACCTTTATTAATAAATTTGAAATATGAGATGAAATACTGTTTTGAAATAGATGATTTTATTTAATCGGAATTGAACATACTCTACTTTGGTTTTTACCCTTTAATTGTTTCTTCATTAAATATTATGCAGACAAATTTGGCGCACGTGCTTGCACATGCACCGTATGCTTTTGATGAACAATATGAGCTCTACAAAAAGGAAAATATTGAGGGGATTCTCTAGTTGCTATATGTATTTAACATTTTTTTTATATCTAAACTATTATTTTTCGGCTAAAACAAAACAAAAATTGCAATTGATGCCAAAATTTAGTCTAATTTTTATTTTTACTGCGAAAACATTAAAACACTAAACTAATTTGATGAGGTAGCAGAAGTTGGAGACATGAAGCATCGTAACATCCTCGACAAATTAAATGACGTTTCATGCAGCTTGATTTTGCAGGCTTTAAATAGGAAATGTAGTGTTTGTGAGACACATAACTATTAGTTTATGATTTAAAAGGTTTTGGGGTATTAAATTAAATTTTGATCTCAATTCTAAGTTTTTTGTTTTGTTTTTGCTAATGTTATAGTACAAACAACAATCTAAGAAACCACTAAATACGGGATTGATTTTTTATGCAATTAAACTCTTAAACACTATAAGTTAAAGATGTTTATAAATATTATGGGATGAAAATATATATGTAGATTGCGCAACAAAACACCAAAATACATACGGTTAGGTGAAGGTCGCTAGTTTATACAAATGATAACTCACAATTGTTTCACAAACTTGAGCTGTTCACGTTCCACACATTCGATTCCCTCTAAACCAATCTTTATTTTATTATTATTTTAACTAGACATCACAACATTTGTTCCATACACAATGTTTCCCATGTGAACATTCTTTGTTAGATATAAATCAACATACTAACATGTGCCCATGACGGACAGGAAGACATAAATATTAATTAATTGCGTTAATGGAAAAAAAAAATTGAAAAAATATAAGGCAGTGACTAGAAGTTTCTTCTTAATATGTGGCCCGAGGGTCTGCATGTGTTCTTCAAGCTTTCATTTCCATATTAACATAATTCATTGATCTATTCTAGTCTTGGCTGGTTACAGATAATTTTACCAACTACTAATAATTAATTATATTAAGAGTACAATTTAAATCATGGAGGCGCCTTTTATTGGCTTTTCTAAATAATGGTTACCTTAGGTGAACTAACCCTTCAATTTTAACAAACACACACGCTATATGTATCTGCACTCATTCTAATAAAAAAACACCAATAAATCTCGATAATTTAATCACTAAACTGATAACAAATAATTTTCATCATTTTTCTAGCTACGTGAAAATGTATTTTGGAATTTTTTTTTTTTTTTCATCCACATTTAAACCGGACAAATTGCTTTAATCAAGAATACAGTAGTCAATCCTACATCTGTGGATATTATTTCCACCAAAAAATTAACACGTATCATAAGTTCGACACGTGTCAACGTCTATTGTCCATACATGTAGGATCAACCAAACCCAAGTAAAACCATCCCGTTTTTATGCAATAAACTAGTAAGTCTGAAGACTTTGAACTTCCTTACAATTACTCAAATATATGATCCCAATTTTAACACACGCATATATATATATATATATATATATATATATAATCAAGCTTTTAAAATATTATAAAACCCAATTAATATTTTTTATCATATGTTTTTGAAGTATAATTAAGTACCCAAGCATACGTATTTCTATTATTCTGCCATGCCTATAATAAAGCTACATTATATTGCTAACTTTCAGACTAACTATTAGGTTTTTGTTAGCCGTCTAATTTTTTCAGATTATTCTCCAACTAACAACGTAGACACCGAATAAATGCTAAACTCTAATCTACTGGCACCTAACACCTCATGATTATATGATATAAGTCACTATCTACAGGACAATATCTACTGCCATAAACTTTAATTACCGTAATACACACACAGTAGATTTGTGTGTGTGAAACATACCCTGGATAAGAGGCAAATCATGGACTGCAATTGGTTTCGACCTACAGAATCTCCAACAAAGGCCAAAGATTTGTCCCGAACAATATCCAAGAACTGAAACGGGTTGAATACAGGCAAATCGCAGGCATCGGGCTTCCACCTCCACTTCATGTACTCGGTATCAGGCCTACCATACTTCATGCAATTCTGGTGCTCATGGATGGCCCAACACGTCGTATTCGTGTAATATGGAGCGTCCGGATTGGGAATCCATTCGCCTGTGAATATATCACAGATCTCTTGATCATCAGTTATTTTGATATCTTCGGCAGCCGGATTGTTTGAAATAGGACTTGCAGTGGGTGGAGAAGAGAAATGAGGACCGGGATTATTTAGACGGACTAGGGTGACGATGAGGATTATTGCTATGAGTGTTAGTATAGAAATGGTTTTAATGCTTTTATTTGAAAAACGACTTTTCCTGAAGGGAACAAGCTCCATGGCAAAGCTGGAAAAATGTTTTCGGCAAAGAACTAAAGATGTAGGTTGGGCTTTAAAGATATGCACACAATTTGTTTATATATATATATATATATAGAGAGTACATGATTTTCGTCCTGGAGTATTATAAGGTTTTTTTCCCCCTTAGAGAACTAGTATTACTCCCTGCTATTTACCATAGTTTATTTAAAATGTAACAATTTGATTAAATCAAATATTAAAAACGTGACTATTGTACTCTAATGAAATAAATATTTGAAAATTATGAATTAAACTTAAAGAATATTATAACTAATGTAAATATCAGTTTTTCCATGTGATATATGTATAACATACTTTTTATACTTTATAGTAGATGTGGCAAAAAGAGTCTGACCTGATGGGCCGGCCTACGTGGCCCGAAATATATAGTGGGCTGGGCTAAAAAACTAGAGGCCTGACAAAAATCGGGCCTAAATGACCCTGGCCCGATCGAGCTTTATTTTTGGTGGGCTAGAGGCAAGCTAGCCCGTGGGCCTCGGGCTGGCCCGAGATTTTTTTGCTAAATTGTTTGTGGACTTTCAGTTTAATGCTAGACATAAAAAATAGAAATAAACATAGAAAGAGACTGAGCACGACTTTGCAAATTGAAACCCTAGCAGGCGGCCGCTGGTCCGCTAGTTTCCGCGCCACTGGTCAGCTTGTCGTCGTGCCATGGGTCCAGTCGGTGCTACCATGCTACGGTGTTGCGCTGCTGGTTCCCTCGTCGCCTGCTATACTAACATTCTCTTGTTCCTCACAACAGTGAAAATAACTTTCCTTTTGATAAATCGTAAAAAATGGTTGTACTAAAAAAAATAGATTTAGATAGCAACACGACAAACCACCAAATAAGATGATGGGGCCCATTGGCACTATGATGTTTGAAGAGGCCCAATAATTTTTGAGCTGGTCTTTTGCAACATGTGATTAAAGTGGAGTCTAGAGACAAGGACAATGTTTTTTTGTTGTAATTCATCGACTAATGTTTTTTTTTTTTCAACTAATGAGTTTGAGAATATCTAAATTTTCTATTTTTGGAGAGATTTTCCTTTCAAAACGATGAAGATTCATAATAATTTAAACATGTCATAGAAGTCCCATGAAGAAGTTAGGTGAAATTTAACACTTGCTCGGATAAATGCACATATACCTTAAGACCAAGTATATTGAGATTTTTACTTTTTTCTTCTTATGTCACTCATATTCTACTTTTATAATTAGCTGCTGGTGGCAGTTGATAGAACCTTTTGTAACTTAAGTCATTGATCTGGAATGAAATCCCACAAGAAACCCTTCCCCAATTAAGATTGTACTCATATTCTACTTTTAAAAAATCAACTATTTTCAGTTTTTAGACAATTTGGTATGTTCTTAATTCATGGTTTATAATTCATAGTTCACATGTTCATGAATTGATGATTCAAATTAATTTAGAATCTACAAATTCCATCGCTTTAAATTAATAAATTATGATGTTAGAATTTACGATTCATAGTATAAACTTGGTAAAAATAACAAAGTTGAATACCGAAAACTGAAGACAATTTGGTGCGCGCGAATGGAGTATAACAATCTAACAAGTATGACATTTGCAGGTTAATTGAACTTATAGACCAATAACGGTATATATTCAGTTGAACTTTTAGGTCAATTACTCTGTCGTTACATAATACGCATCTCTAAAATTAATTTATATGAAGATACTATCTGTAAATTATATAGACACTTTTATAAACTACATTTTTAGGATATTATTAAATTACTTTTAAAGATAACTAATTGTTGCAAAAACTACTTGAGACATTTTTTTCATCTCAAATATAATATTTACGATGGGATTATTGAGACGACTAATTAATAACAACAATGTTTCTCTAAAAATGTATTTGTTATAACTACTAATTATTCGAGACAATTTTATTGTCTGAACTTCTCTATTTTTGTAATGCGTACGATGTTTTAAAATTAAATTTTGGAATATTTATTGTTTAAAATAACAATATTCGTTTTTTTAATAAGTGTTTACCACTTATTTATATCTCAGTATACTGTATATCTATTAAAATTGTGTGTCTTGAGTATTTTATAATTAAAAGCACAACTAATCGGCCTGTTTTATTTGGCACGATTTTTCTAAATCTTTCTTCACGTATTACTTCAAGAGAAACACTAATTATTTAAATAATTAAACACATACATTATTAAATTAAAAATAAAATAATATTTAGTTTAATATCTGCTAATTAAATTAATAAAGTATTAATATTTATTTTTTATAAAGATACTTTTCGTTTAACGTAACTACGGCCTTGACTAATTAATCTTGATTTGGTCACTTATACATATTCTGTTTTATAATCTATGCTTATTAATATTTTTATAAATATTACATGTTGCAACCTAAACTATGAGATTTTACATGCGTTGCACTCTAAAATATATAAAAGAAATAACCAACTTGCTGATTTTTTAGACTTTAAAACCTAAATAATACTTTGTCACATTAACCAGACTCCATAATATCTTTTTTTCACATTTTGCAATCTAAGCAATTTTTTTACATTAATTAATTTGTATATTTTAAATAAATCTACTAGATATAACAAAACGTAGAATTATTTCAATAAATCTCAACATATGTATCATAAATGAGAATATTTAGGTATAGTGAAAAACTAATATATTTTGTTTTATTATTCCAACTATTAAATTTCTTTTGAATTTCATTTTGTCAATATCTAGATTTATTTTAAAATCTAAAAAAGTGTTTGTGTATTTCTGAAATCACCAGGTGAAATATTAAAACTCCTTGTCAAATTGTTATAGTTAAAATTTAGAAAATTATTTATATAAATTAAAATATTTAAAATAAAAGAAAAATTACTTTTGTTTTGACATCACTTAATATATATTTGATGAATTGTGTGATATTTAGATATTTGTGTTTGCTTCAATATTCGTAATTAATTAAGTTGTTTATGGGTGTACATATAGATCAAGAAACATAAACACAATATTGAGTTTAAAAAATAAGAGAGCATCATTTTTAGAAGTATATAAATTTTTCTATTTAATATTAAATCTTAATGTTAATCTATGAATAATAATATGTTTATAAAAAGTATGTTATACATATATCACATGGAAAAAATCTAATATTTACATTATTTATAATTTTCTTAAGTTTAATTTAAAATTTTCAAATATTTATTTCATAGAGTATAACAGTCACATTTTTAATATTAGATTAAATAATATTTGATTTAATGAAATTGTTACATTTTAAGTAAACTCTGTTAAATTGCAGGGAGTAATACTAGTTCTCTAAGGTTCCGTTTACTTTGGTAGATAACCTAATATAGTGACACTTAATTCAACTTTATCTAGCGTTTACCTTGGTGTAAATAAAATGTCGGGTTATCCTTCCGACTCAGGATAAAATGCTAAAATCTGGATAAAACCTAAGATAATAATCTAGGCTCTCCCCTATGATAGTTTACACAATACTTGGGATATCATTAGCAAAGTTACGTTTCTATTTCTTACTACTCCTTTCTTTTGCAAACTTTATTATTAAAAGGGACCATAGGTAATATCATCCTTATCCAAACCTTCATATATCACATAGTAAATGGCAGAAAAGGATAGTTAATATCCTTATCTAGGATGTTATATATTATACTACCTCCGTCCCAGCTAACTTTGCACGGTTGACTTGACACGGATGTTAAGAAAAAGCAGATTTTGGAGAATCTTTGACTTTTTTAAAGGTGGAGATTGAGGGTGGAGATTTCGAGGGTGGAGATTGTGAGAGAGATTTCCTTTTTAAGGGTGTGCAAAGTTAAGTGAAACGGATCGAAAAGGAAAGTATGCAAAATTAGCCGGGACGGAGGGAGTATTAAACATTGGAAGTGGATAACAATTTATATCTTATCCTATTGAGGTATCTTGTTAGCCTTGATACACGTTAATTATGCATGTATTTAGGGTGATTTAGGAACATATTCTATATCATTTACATGCACATTTGGTCGAGATTTGCTTATATTATTCATATTGAGCCATTTAACGTGTTTTGACTTATTTTGGAGGTTTTGAAGCGTTTTTAGGTTGAAAAGTCGTGTTTTATGACTATTGGACGAAGAAACAAGTCAAGAGGGAGAAAATACCGGTTTGAACTGGTCTAAGATGGAGTTGAACTAGAGATGGACTGTCACGACCGCGCCATTATTGGTCTCGGCCGCGACAAAAGGTGTTCAGAAAGTGAATTTGAAGCTGATCAAGTGTCGCGACCGCGAGAAAGATGTCTAACGGCCGCGATAAAAGTGCAGGTTTAAAGCTGGTTTGAAGAAGTGTGTTGCGATCGCGACATACCTTGTGCGCGGCCGCGACAGAAACACGTTTTTTTAGAGGAGTTCTTATTCAAGTAGGATTTTCATCCTATCTCCCCAAGATTCATCCCCAAGCTTATAAAAAGTTCTTCAAGCTCGAGTTTTATCATGCATTCTCATACACTTATATACTCGGAACAGCTTAGAGATGAGAATCGAAGATCAAGGAGCAACACGACGAAGATTGAAGATCCGGGTTTAGTTTGTTCTTACTTTTGTGTTTAATTTCCCATGACTTTTTTCCATGAATGTTTATTGGATTTAAATATAATTATGAGTAGCTAAACACATTTGTGTTTTAGGGGTGGAAAGTAGGTTACATTGAATTATGTATTAACTTTTACCGTTTAATTCCAGACTCCAATTCATTGTGTTTATCTATGTGTTTGTTTTATTCTTATGATTTAGGTTGAATTGATCACTTAAGTTAAATCTAGAAGTTCAATAATTTTCGCTCCGGGAGGAGGAAATTGTTAATAGACTTACAACACATAGCGCGGTTGTCTATGATCGTGTAGGCTTTGGTTAACGATCTTTTGGGAGTCTTTAGGTTTAGTCTAGTCGGGAGGGTGACTAAGTCTAATAAATCAACAATCTAATCAATTCGGGGGGAGGGGTAGGTTTACTTGAGTGTTGTCTAATAAACACTAAAATTGGTTTAAAAGTCTAGAATTGCAGGTTAAATTATACATCAGGATCGTAATTAAAATATATACCCTAGGATATACTTTAATCCAACTCAGTTGTCCTTAATTATTAATTCTCTATTCTTTTTCCAAGTTATTCGTGATTTAATTAGTACTTTTAGGTAAATTAGTATTAAGTCTACAAACAACCTTCACTATTCTAGAGTCTAGTTAGGAGAGTATTAGACTATTTAGATTATCGAACTACACTTAGCGTCAGTCCATGAGGATCGACCTTGACTACCGCTACCTATACCCACACCGTATACTTGCGGAAAATTAGGGTTAGGAATACCATTGTCAAGTTTTCGGTACCGTTGCCGGGGACTGGTTATAACGTTTTAGTTTTTATATGATAAATAGGACAACACAAGACTAGACATTATTTTTCTTTGTAAAAGTATCATTTTTTCTGATAAAAATATATTCCGTCATATGTGAGATCATCACACATGAGACTCACTCACAAACAAGTACTACATGTTGTTGTGGCAGGTTTAATATTAAGTTAATATTCCAAGATCTAGATATTTCTATCGAGGCCCTCACATTGCAAATGTTGGAGTCCAAATCATTCATAAATACTCCCTCCGTCCCGGCCTAATTGGCCAACTTGCCATATTTATTTGTCCCAACTTAATTGCCTTAGCCCATAAATGGCAAATTCTCTCACAATCTCCATCCTCAAAATCTCTACTCTTAATCTCTACCTTTGAAAAAGTCAAGGATTCCACAAAATCTGCTTTTTCTTAGTCTCCGTGCTCGGTCAAGGTTGGCCAATTAGGCCGGGACGGAGGGAGTATTTCATAAAATAAAATCATACTTGTTTAAAAAATATAATTTATTTGTAAATTCAAAATTTTTAATTTTAATTTATTTAATTGACAGAGCAAGATATTACTTTTCCATCATTTTGCGTCGAAATATATATTTAAAATATGGGAATTATTTTATAATGGAAGGGTAATATTTAACCAAAAGTCTTTTACAATGGGGAAGATTATGTAAAATTGGCACCGACATGAAAAATGTATGTTTATATAGAATTCAAATTCAATGGTTATTGATGGCATGAATTAGTAATAACAGACAATATCACCACTATTAGAAAAAGGACAATTAACACCAGGATAAATCATTTTCTTCGAAAATTTAAAACTAAAACAATGTGTTCTTAAGTTTACAGGCTTGCATGATTGAAGTAATGAAGCTTGAGGGACACAATAGCTACAAAGTACCACCACATGGGAAAAGTTGTATTAATGAAGAAAGGCAATCTGCCAATCACTTTACAAATGGATGAGGAGGTAGTAAGAGAAGGGATAGAGCATTTACTTGCTCATGAATAGGCTGGATGTACTTATGACATAGGTAGGATGAAGACATAATTAGGCTATGTTTAGGGGCATGTGAGAGTGCATTTTCATTTAGAGATAGTATTTACAGCATAAACACAATATAGTGTACATTTTGCTTAGTCTGTAAACACTAAGATTTCTACTCTGTATTTTCAAGTATGTGAACTAATGCAAGTTTTATTGTCTTTCATTTTACCCTTCAACCCTCAGAAAATATTCATCATTGGGTTTAAACAAGCCATCATCTATAACCATTCAACAACATCAACACATTATACATCACCTAGTTTAAACAATTAAACTCAAACCAACAACCATCAGAATAGGGACAATTCACCAGCTTACACCATCACACCTTAAGCCACATAGAATATGGACAAATATTTAAATCATTAGCATATTATACATCACCTAGTTTAAACAATTAAACTAAACCAACAACCATTAGAATAGGGACAATTCATCAACACCATCACACATTAAGCCACATAGAACATGGACAAATGTTTAAACTATCAACGCATTGTACATCACCTAGTTTAAACAATTAAACTCAAGTGAACAACCATCATAATAGGGACAATTCACCAGCTTACACCATCACACACTAAGCCTCTAGAAAGCATACACCTTACACCACCATCAACACAGTAAACATACAGCTTTCCCAAACACATTAACAGATTAAACTAGTTCACAGAAAGCCTCCAAAATGCATCCTTATAGCTTAGTTGGAGCCATAAGAACACATTGGTGATAAATCGACTACATTTGACAATAACAACATTACCAAACCAGCAACCAAGTCACCAAATAAATAAAAAAAAATAAAAAATAAAAATAAATAAAAAAAACACAGATTGAACATAACCAGCAATCCTACATCAATAGATCAATAAACCCTCAAATTAATGCCCAAATCAAAATTTAACCAGCCTATAAAGCAATTTATATTGAACCCTCAAAATATGCACAGATCCAGAAACCCTAAGTTAGAAGCAGAAAATTAACCTTCAAAAACACTGAAAACCAAGAAGATAGGTGCTGCATGAAATGCTTCCGCTTCTTCTTCGTATCAAGCAGATCATTGATAACAGGAGTATCAGATTCCTTCTCCTCACCACAAAGATTAAGATCTGAATCGGGTTCTGTCCGCAATAGGGATAAAACATTCAAACGTGGGTGAGGCAGAACGCATATTTAGATATGAATCTGGTCCTTCTCCTCACCAAGAAGATGAAGTTCATTGGGATTAGGGGTTTCGAGGACAAAAGAAACCTCGAATCTGAAAAATATAACCCAGGAAGAACTTAATCTTCCATGAAAAATATAGATCCGATATCGTGAAACCCTCAGAAAGTGAGAGAGATGACATATCTTCACCATTGGGGTGAGATCGAAGATGCAAGATCGAGGAAATGTGATGGATTTCTTGAGCGGCAAGGGTTTGAGAGAGATGAGAAGAATCTAGAGAGTGTGAGTGATTTAGGGTTGGAGGTGAGGGAATGGATCGAATATGATCCAATAAGTAAGTGGGAAAGGGTTGGGCTTAGGTTGTGTTACTTAATTAGTGAGTTGTTAATTAGATTAGGCAATTAGGTTTAGGTAAAATGTATCAAATAAATGTTGATTTAGTAATGGCTGGTACACGTGATAGTGCACACACTTTTAGGTCGCTTTAAGTGTCGTTTTAATGATATTTTCATGTATATTTGATCATGTATTGTGCATATTTGTATTATTGGGCAGTTTGACGTGTTTAGTTCTTTTTTAAATGTTAAAACAGGTGAATTAAGGCCGAAAAACAGGTTCGAAGATCTCAAGTCGACAATCCGAGCTCAAAGGAAAAAGAAAACAAGGAAAAACAGGAGACTTAGTCCGTGTTGCTGATGCCACTCCCGTGGCCCAAACCACGGCCATGGTAAATCATCCAGAAGATGGCCAAAATTCAGCCTTCAGCGCCTCGGCCGAGGCAAAATCAAGGCCACGGCCGTGGTAAATTGTCCAGAAGATGGCCAAAATTCAGCCTTCAGCGCCTCGGCCGAGGTGAAATTCATGACACGGCCGTGGCGAAGGATCCAGAAAATGGAGTGAAATCCAGCCAAACAAGACCTCGGTCGTGGCCCCAAATTGGGCCCAAACCCTTATTTTCACCACGCCAGCGGCCAATTGTGTCCCACGGCCGCGGCGCGGCCCCCTGTTTTAATCTTGAAACACGTTTTTGCCCATTTTTCAGCACAACACTTTCTCCTCTATATATATATGGTCATTTTCAATTTTGACCAAGCCTAGAACCCATCCCCACACATATTCAGCCACTATTCGCCATTGGAAGCAAGGGAATGGAAGGGGGTTGAAGATCTTGATCTTCAACCCTAACCTTTGGTTCTTTCTATCTTATTTTCATGTTTTCTTAATTTTCTGTTATTTTATCTTTGTAATAGTTGTAATGGGTGGCTAGCACCCTAGAATTCACTCTTGATCATTAGTTGAACCTTGAGTTTAAGATATTTATGTGATTATTGCGGTTAATATTACCGATTGGATTATGCTTTATGAATGTTCTATGTTATTTGAGATTGTTGATTCATACTTATGAATTGAATTGTGGTTTGATCACCCATTTGGATATTTGTTTGTGTGTTGCTAGAATAGGAAATTATTATCCGTAATTGTAGGATTTTCGATTCCCGTGTTGCAAACAATAGATTTATTTTATTGGGGATAACATAAAGTTCGACCATTAGAACCGAACTTATGAGTTTTATGTCGAATCTACTCCGTTGTCTTAAATCTTAATGCACTCGACTATTGATTCTTAAAGAGCTTGTTTTTGGATTTGATAAGTTGAGTAGGATTAATAGAAGAGTTTATTTTGATTAATCATACTTAAGAGACAACAAAATTGGTAGAGCTAGTTATCAATCTTGGAGTAGGAGTTCTAAGGCTAACTAATTGGGTATTAACAATAGTTGCATAAATCGTCTAAGATCAAGGTGAAACATGATCAAGGGTGAATCGTTTTATTATTGGAAAACCAAAAACCGAAAAAAAAAAATCATTATATTTGTCTTTGTTTATTTGAATTGTTAAATTGCTAAGTATTCTTAGAGTAATTGTTATTTAGTTTGCTTAATAGAAATTTAGGTATTAGTTGTTATTTCATTAAAATTCCCTCCCCCCCCCCCACTTCTTTCTTGTTTTCTCTAGCTATTTATATTATATTACGTGATAATAATAGTTTACCACATAAAGGAGAACTTTTCGATCGTTCTCCATGGGATCGACCCTTACTTACCACTCTACTAGTTAGAGTTGTAAGCCATGGTTAAGTATATATTCTATATACAATTTAATTTTGTACGGTCCAACGACTCGTACCAAATTTTGGCGCCGTTGCCGGGGAACGGTTTAGAACGATTTTGTTTTATGTGTTAAGCGTTTGTTTTATTTACATAGATAGTTGTTTGTTTTGTTTATTTAAAGAGCATCCGTCGAGCCAACGACGTTAAAGAAAGGCGCTTGTCGGGAGGCAGCCCGACGTTTATTGCTTTTCGTATATTAAATTTCGTAGTTTAGGTTGTTTACTTATATTTAGATATTGTCTTATTATCTTCTTTAGAGTGCAGAGACTATGATGATGAGGCACCGACCAATCCATAAAATTCAAGGAGATAGCACCAAATGGGATTGAAGAAGCCCAAAAATCACTGTGAGTTAGGACACCAATTCATACCCTTTCTTCCTTACAAACTTTGGTTTTTAACCAAGTTTGGGGAAGTCTTGGTAGGTGTACGTATTGGCAGCCCAAGAGTTTAACTTTCCGTATGCTACTCTATTGTCTTTTGGATTTGTTTAGACTTGAAATGGTTTGGTATCTTTGTATGGATTAGTCTGTTGCATTTTTAATAAACTGTAAAGTGGTGAATAAATGGTTGAGTTCATTAAGCACCAATCCGTACCCTTTCTTTCCACAAACTTTGATTTTCAATCAAGTTTGGGGAGGGGGTGGTAGGTGTACGGATTTGGCCGCTTGGAAAAGTTGATTGGACCAAATTGGAATGAAAATGTGGCAAACGGTTAATGATGACAAAATGTTTCATCAAAATTTAAAATTTGGCTCATGGTAGAGAATGATAGGCTATGGGATGAAATTGAGCTTACATTCAAAACTTTTGATCAAATTGTTGCCTAGTGAGTTTTTGAGCCTTAAAAGATAATTCCACAATTGGAGTGATTTAAACTTTCTTTCGGTGTGAAATTCATTGAGTGCATCTAGTTGTCTCTAGAACTTGCCTTGATTCTCTATTTTGAATGATTCGGTGTGTGACATTGAAAATGATCTTAGGCAATTCTTGACTTAAACCTATTTCAAACTTGAAAATATACCATTTTTCACCAAAAGATAAAAAATTTACCTCTAGTTAACCCCTTGAGCTTTTAGCCTCTTGTTTGACAGCCCAACTCTACAAGTCGAAATCCTTTCAATTAACCTTTGAACCTAATTGGACTACATGAGTATGAGGGAGGCGGTTGGAAGGTAGTCGGGTATCTTTTTAGGGTCAATTCAGATAGACTAGTGGAATTATGTTGAAAGATGAAGGGGAATCTACAAAAATAGGCAAAAATCGAGAACACTAGTCCTCTCCAATTTTTGTTTATATTTGTTATATAAAAAAAAAAGAAAAAAAAAGTCAAAAATCGGAAAAAGTCGAAAAATCAGAAAACAAAAGAAAAAGTTAGTTGTATATTCTTAATTGTTGTTTTTGATTTGGAGAGACTAATAATGGAAATGCCTTTTAATCGATGTTCTCAAAGTTGTAAAAATTCAAAAGAAAATAAACTCCAAGGGAGAATTGAGAAAGCATTTAGGTTGTGGACTTTGTGGTAAGGAAAAGAAATCAATTTTTGGGATTGGTTTACTAAGGAAGTAAAGAGTGAGGTAGAGTGATTGTTGTTTGAGGGGTAGATGAGATTAGCTAACTCATTTAGTCCATTTTATAGTCACTTCTACCCAAAATTATCCCACCTTACCCTAAACCAACATTACAACCCGTTAAAGACCTTTTTTATTCCTTGTCACACATGTCGAGTATACGTTGAAGTTTAGATGATTAGCAAGCCTATGGTAGACATTCTTTGCAATTCAATGTGAGCGTATATACTACCAATACACTTGAAAGTCGAGAGATACATTCATCCGGTAAGGATTTCAAGTTGAGAGTGTCAAGTCTTGAAAGTAGTTGATATGGCTCTATCTCTTATGCTCAATGATATCATGATTGCCTAACTTTTGGAAATTTCTTCTGAAATCGATTTCGCTACTTAAATCAGCCCTAACAAGTGTCCTTTCTTCTTTTTCTTTATTTGTTCGGGACGAATAAAGGTTTAAGTTTGGGGAGATTTGGTACACGTGGTAGTGCACACACTTTTAGGTCGTTTTAATGATATTTTCATGCATATTTGATCGTGTATCGTGCATATTTGTGTTATTGGGCAGTTTGACGTGTTTAGTTCGTTTTCATATCAAAACAGGTGAATTAAGGCCGAAAAACAGGTTCGAAGATCTCAAGTCGACAATCCGAGCTCAAAGGAAAAAGAAAACAAGGAAAAACAAGAGACTTAGCCCGTGTTACCGATGCCACGCCCGTGGCCGAGGCTAACTAGCTCATGGTCGTGGTAAATCATCCAGAAGATGACCAAAATTCAGCCTTCAGCGCCTCGGCCGAGGTGAAATTCATGCCACGGCCGTGACGAAGGATCCAGAAAATGGAGTAAAATCCAGCCCAACAAGACCTCGATCGTGGCCCCAAATTGGGCCCAAACCCTTATTTTCACCACGCCCGCGGCCAATTGTGTCCCACGGCCGCGGCGCGGCCGTCTGTTTTAATCTTGAAACACGTTTTTGCCCATTTTTCAGCACAACACTTTCTCCTCTATATATATATGGTCATTTTCGATTTTGACCTAACCTAGAACCCATCCCCGACACATATTCAGCCACTATTCTCCATTGAAAGCAAGGGAATGGAAGGAGGTTGAAGATCAACCCTAACCTTTGGTTCTTTCTATCTTATTTTCATGTTTTCTTTAATTTTCTGTTATTTTATCTTTGTAATAGTTGTAATGGGTGGCTAGCACCCTAGAATTCACTCTTGATCATTAGTTGAACCTTGAGTTTAAGATATTTATGTGATTATTGCGGTTAATATTACCGATTGGATTATGCTTTGTGAATGTTCTATGTTATTTGAGATTGTTGATTCATACTTATGAATTGAATTGTGGTTTGATCACCCATTTGGATATTTGTTTGTGTGTTGCTAGAATAGGAAATTAATATCCTTAATTGTAGGATTTTCGATTCCCGTGTAGCAAACAATATATTTATTTTATTGGGGATAACATAGAGTTCGACCACTAGAACCGAACTTACGAGTTTTATGTCGAATCTACTCCGTTGTCTTAAATCTTAATGCACTCGACTATTGATTCTTAAAGAGCTTGTTTTAGGATTTGATAAGTTGAGTAGGATTAATTGAAGAGCTAATTTTGATTAATCATACTGAAGAGACAACAAGATTGGTAGAGCTTGTTATCAATCTTGGAGTAGGAGTTCTAAGGCTAACTAATTGGGTATTAACAATAGTTGCATAAATCGTCCAAGACCAAGGTGAAACATGATCAAGGGTGAATCGATTTATTATTGGAAAACCAAAAACGGAAAAAAAAAAAAAAAAATCATTCTATTTGTCTTTGTTTATTTGAATTGTTAAATTACTAAGTATTCTTAGAGTAATTGTTATTTAGTTTGTTTAATAGAAATTTAGGTGTTAGTTGTTATTTCATTAAAATTCACCCCCCCCCCCAACTTCTTTCTTGTTTTCTCTAGCTATTTATATTATATTACGGGACAATAATAGTTTAACACATTAAGCAGAACTGTTCGACCGTTCTCTGTGGGATCGATCCTTACTTACCACTCTACTAGTTAGAGTTGTAAGTCAAGATTAAGTATATATTCTATATACAATTTAATTTGGTACGGTCCAACGACTCGTACCAATGGCAAAGTGGTAAATAATGGTGTATTGTGGGGGTGAAAATTATGAGAATACTTTTCTTTTCAGTGGGTGTGCAAATTTATTTGGGACATATGAAGTGTGCAAGTTTATTCGGGATAGAGGGAGTATTAAGTTTATAGTAAGTTTCAATCTCCTGTAGCATTAGATGATACGTCAAAATTTTCTTGATTAATTTTTGGAGGACTCAGCTGTACTTGTTGTACATAATATAAATTGTGTACTCCCCTTATTTAAATAAGGATTTTAAATATTCGTCCAAATTTATATTTGAAAATATTTCGCGTCCAGCCACTATGATTTGCCCGCGACCCATTGGTCGCAATTTTTTTTCTTAAATTTCATTTAGTATATATATACAATAGAGTGTGTTTGGGACAAAATATGTTCCTGGCCAAGTAACACCTTGTTTAGCTTCCTAGGAAATTGCGGGTTCGTGTCCTCCTTTATATGTGTTAATTATTTATTTTTTTTCGCGCACAGTGTATATGTATATAACAATGCATTTAGATTATTGTTTTTCTTTTTTTTTTCCCCCTTTTCGTGCACCGTGTACATGTATATACCAATGCATTTAGATTACAATATATGGTGATGGCCATGTTGAAGGGTTGCTATGAGTGGATTAAAAAAATTCTCTCTCTAAACTAAAACCTGTCCGTACATCGTCCCTAAGGTCTGTAGGGTTTGGTGCTTCTTCTCCTAGAAGCTTTGGTCACGCACCCAGTGGCGTGTAAGTGTTTCAATCGGAACCTCTGAGCTTGATTCGTGTCAGACTGGCTGACTTGCCCCTGTAATTCAGTATTCTTCTTCTTTTCTCCCTTTACCATCTGTTTGATTTTCATACTGTAGACTCGGGAACTTTTGAGATTACATTTGTTTACGACTCATTTTCTTCTGATTCTGTACTGGGTATTGTTAGCCCTTGTCTTGTCTTGTGGTTTTGCATTGTGTTCTTGCAGGGCAAGAACTGAATATTTCTGATGGAGGCTGATCTGAAAACAGGGGGGGCTGATAGTACGGAATTACCGATTAGGATAGATGAATTTGAAGATAGAGACCCAGGAAGACGAAGCTACTGTCTGATTGGCAAGGTTTGGACAGAAAAATCCTTCAATGGGTATGGTCTACTTGAACAAATGAGGAAAGCGTGGCACCCCTCGAAGGGGATGACGGCCACCGACGTCGGAACGAACTTGTTCTCCTTCCAATTTAACAATGGCAGAGATGTGGACTCTGTTATGGACCTGATACCATGGCATTATGGGAAAAACCTACTGGTTTTGAAAGAACTGGGACTAGATGAGTGCCCGTCTGATGTGGTGCTAACTCACTCACCGTTTTGGGTAAGAATATACGACCTCCCAGCAAGAGCCCGAAACGAAACCACAGTAAAAACAATTGGCAGTAGAATAGGCAGAGTTCTCGAAGTGGACAGATCTTCACTTATAGGGCTGAATCGAAGCATCAGAGTAAAAATCGAGATAGACCTCTCGAACCCACTACGAAGAGGTACACATATAGCTCTAAAACAACAGACTCTGTGGATCCCCTTTAGATACGAAAGACTACCAAATTTCTGTTTTATTTGTGGTTGTTTGGGACATCTCCGAAGGGATTGTGACGTTGCAGACGAATGTGACGAATTCTATGGCCTTGAGGAAGAGGAACTACCGTACACAGACGATATCAAAGCGTCCCCGTCAAAGCACGTGAAGGTAGTGGTTGACAAAGAAGTAAGCTCTTCATCTGTTGAAGCAAGAAGGCAGCTATTCCAGACATTTAGAAGACAGAAACAGAGAGAAGGTGAAGAGAATGATAATGGGGAAGACAAGAAAATTGACGAAAAAATGCTCCAGGAATTGTCCTCCACATTAACTCAGTTGCAATGCCAAGACAGAGGGAAAGGAGGTATGGCAGCACATCCTAGTCAGATAACCATAAAAGAAAGACCCACTGAAACATCACTACCCACCACCGACCAACAGCCTAGGACCCACTCACCGACCCAAAGACAGACCCACAACACAACCACCAATATTAAATACCACTCATTCCCAACTCCTCCTCAACCAAAAAAACAGAATCCCACACAAAATAACCAGCCCACCAAACAACAACATCCCTTACACACACAAACATATGCTCACACTACTAATTATGACCCCCTCACCCCACCCACACAAATTGAATACCATGCATCATCCTCCCATGCAAAGAATAACAACAGCAACCCCCCAACCCGAAACCCCACCTACACACCCTCATAATACCACTACAACACTCCAACAGAACACCAACACACCCAACACATACACACCGTCCGGAAAATCACCCCCTTCAAATACAATACATACTAGTCACTCAACCCCGTATACGCCTAAACCTGAACCGAACGTCAAGAACGAAGACAACCCAATACATTCTAAACCGCAATACCAAATGAAACCCAAATCGACCAACCCCACAAACTACCTAGAACTCCCACCAAACCAACAGATGATACCCACACACCTACTACAGGAAATGGTCAACTCCACCGGCAAAGGACAAGGAACACCAAATAAACCAAAAAATCAGATACGGAAAGTGAAAATAGAAAAAAGAGAGAACCACTTGAACTCGGAGCACACTCAATCATACACTGAGGGACATAGGAAGCAGAAACGCAGGAGGAACACAATGGTGACACAAGTTATGGAAACTGATGCAAAAAGATACAAAACTGAGGATAGGAACAAGAACCTAACTGTTGAAGAGGCAGTGACCGAATACCGGCACCGCCCGGAACAATGATCGCTCTGAGCTGGAATTGTCGCGGGCTTGGGAACCGGGCGACAATTCGAGCAATGCTGAAGATCCTACGTGAAGAAGATCCAGACATAGTGTTCCTGATGGAAACCAAATTCACTCAGACACAAATGGAAAGATTAAATTCACGAACCCTTGGCTTCCAGGGGTGCTTCACAATTGATTGCATAGGCCAGGGTAGAGCGCGTAGTGGCGGACTCTGTGTCCTATGGAAAGCTGATACTTTAATTACGGTTGCAAACTTTTCACAAAACCACGTCTCATTGAACATTAGTAGTGATAGAGGTTTCTCTTGGATGCTCACGGGGCTTTATGGATGGCCCGATACAGCACAAAAAATAAAGACATGGCAGCTAATGAGACAGCATAATCCCGGAGAAAATCAGCCATGGCTATGTATGGGTGATTACAATGAAATCTTATGGTCTGCCGAGAAGATTGGAGGAAATTTCCGTATTGGGGGGTCCATGTCCTTATCTCGAGCTGCTCTAGAAGATTGTGACCTCCAAGACTTAGGTTTCAATAAAGGACACAATTTCACATGGAACAACGGTCAAGCAGGAGATAATAATATTCAAGAAAGAATCGATAGAGTTTTGGGAAATACGGAGTGGAGATTGAAATTCCCTCATTGGAATATCTCACACATGGACCGATTCAAGTCCGACCATCACCCTTTATTGATTAATTACGGGCCGAGACGTCTACTCCCAAACAAGCTGCAAAAGAAGATTGCCCGACCGAGACGGTTTATGTTCGAAAATCTTTGGCTGAACCATGAGGAGAGCTCACATGTTATCAAAGATAGTTGGGAAGCTGATGATCTTTCCCTTGAGGATAAAATAAAAAAATGCAATGTTGCCTTGTCATCATGGAACAAAGAGAAATTTGGGAATATTGGTAAACAAATACAAACGTTGTCGAAAACTCTAGCGGACCTACATGTGACGACCCAGTCTGAGGAGGTTGTTAATGAATGCAAGAAAATAGAAATGGAGCTCGACGATCTAATGAAGAAAGAAGAGATTATATGGTTACAAAGATCTCGAGTCTTATGGATTCAAGAGGGGGATAGAAATACAGCATTTTTCCACCGGAAGGCCACTCAGAGGAGGAAACGGAATAGAGTGGAGAGGGTAATGAATGAGGGAGGGCAGTGGATAGAGAATGAAGAGGATATTAGCCGGGTCTTTCAAGAGTATTTTTTGGAGATCTTCAGATCAGCCCATCCATCAAAGATGAACAGGATTCTTGACTCTGTAGAACCAAAGGTTCTACCCGAGATGAATGAGGAGTTGGTGAAACCCTTTACAGAGGAGGAGATTTATGCTGCTCTAAAACAGATGCATCCCTCAAAGGCCCCTGGGCCAGATGGTATGTCTCCTGGTTTCTTTCAGCATTACTGGTCAATTATTCGTTATGATTTTGTTAAGTGTATTTTAAACATTCTAAACAATCATGCTGATCCTTCCTCTTTGAATCTCACAAATGTTATTTTAATTCCAAAAGTCAAGTCGCCAGTCTCTCCAAAAGAATTTGGACCAATAAGCCTCTGCAATGTGGTCTTCCGTGTCTTAACAAAGACCATAGCTAATAGGATGAAACGCATACTACCCAGGGTTATCTCAACCTCCCAAAGTGCTTTTATTCCGGGTCGTTTAATAACTGATAATGCTATTGTTGCCTTTGAAACTTTCCACTCCATGAAAAAGAAAAAAACAGGTAGAATTGGCCACTTAGCCCTAAAATTGGACATGAGTAAAGCCTATCACAGAGTCGAGTGGAGTTTCCTGGAGGCCATACTCCTGAAGTTGGGATTTGATGCTAACTTTGTTTCGCTTGTCCTTAGATGTACTACAACTGTCACATACTCAATTCTTGTTAATGGTAATCCTACTAACGTGTTTGCACCAGAGAGAGGGCTCCGTCAAGGAGACCCCCTATCACCATACCTGTTCCTTTGTTGTGCAGAGGGTTTCACATCTCTACTTGGCAAAGCGGAAAAAGACGGACTATTACATGGATTCCAAGTAGCAAAACAGGCTCCAGTCATCTCACACCTTCTATTTGCAGACGATAGTATCTTGTTCTTTAGAGCTACCGAGTCAGAAGTGGATAAGGTGGCGGAGAGCCTAAGGGTGTACGAAGAGGTGTCAGGGCAGAAAATAAACCTAGAAAAATCAGAGATGAGCGCAGGAGGAAATGTCCCACATGAGCGTCGTATAGCACTTTGTGACAGATTGGGAGTCAGACAGGTCGAGAAGCATGGGAAATACCTGGGTATACCAACTCTAGTTGGAAGGAAGAAAAGGGAGGTGTTTGGAGTTATAGTCGAGAGGGTGGTCAGTAGGATGAAGGGATGGAAAGAAAAGACACTATCACAGGCGGGAAGGGAGGTTCTAATTAAAGCAGTAATCCAATCTATACCAACCTATCTCATGTCTTGCTTCTTGCTACCAATGTCTATATGCTTAGACATCGAGAGAGCCATGGTAAGATTTTGGTGGGGTTATGGCGAAGGGGAAAAAAAGTATCACTGGGCAAAGAAAGGATTATTGACACAACCAAAGTCGAAAGGGGGCATGGGCTTTCGAGAACTCCACCTCTTCAACCTAGCCATGTTGGGCAAGCAATTCTGGAGACTCCAATCGAATACATCTTCCTTAGCCTTCAAAGTCTTTAAGGCAAAGTACTTTCCGAGAGGGGACTTACAAGATGCTAAAATAGGCTATCAACCAAGCTTTGTGTGGCGAAGCATCCAAGCATCTCGTGAGCTGATCGCACTTGGAGAGGGGTGGCGAGTGGGAAACGGCGAGAGTATCAAGATTCGGGGGGAAAAATGGATTGGAGTAAAGATGAAGCGTAGTCCGAAAACCATCGATGCGTCGATACCTACCCATGAAAGGGTATCTTCACTTATTCTGCCAGATAGACAACAGTGGAACACGGCCCTCATTCGGACCAGCTTTGCCCACCACGATGCCGAAACCATTTTGCAGATGCAGCTGAGTTTTAGAAGTCCTAGCGATCGCCGAGTGTGGTGCTACTCCCCTAATGGCAGATTCAGCGTCCGAAGTGCCTATCGACTGGCTTTAGACAAATTATCAACAACCCAAAAACAGATCCCGAGCTCAAGTGAGGAAGGCAACATGTGGAAGAAACTATGGAAAATCAACGTGATACCAAAAATCCGTAGCTTCTTATGGAGAGCAGCCCACGATGCTCTCCCAACGAAAGAGAACCTAGCAAGACGAGCATGGGAGGGAGACCCAGTTTGTGCTTTATGCGGAGAAGAGACCGAATCCTTAAACCACCTTCTCCTTCGATGCCGACTGACACAACAAATCTGGAAAACAAGTCCCCTAAGGTACGAAACGAATGTTGCAAGCTTTGGCTCTTTTCGAAACTTTTTGTGGGTGTGTTTGGATTCGATGAGAGAGGATAGACTTAGTATGATGGGTGTACTTACATGGACGATTTGGTGTGCGCGTAATCGATTCTACTTCGAAAATCAACCATTTAATTGGGAATGGGTAATTCAAAAAACCCAACAAATGATGATCGAAGTTTTATCAAGCGTATCAAATCGGGATAAGAGACAAGGAGGAACAAAACCATCAGCTTTATGGGAAGCACCACCAAGAGACTTTGTCAAAATTAATAGTGATGTGGCATGCTTCAAAAACGGGGAGGTGGGACTTGGATTTGTAGTCCGGGACTACAGCGGAGAAGTACTGATGGGAGGGGTTCGACGCACACGTATGGAAGGTAGTGTCACGGCTCTGGAGGGCATGGCGATACTTTTTGCAGTTCGTAGTTGCTGGGAGAGCGGTATTTGGAACTTCCAGGTGGAAAGCGATTGCATGGTGATGGTTAATGGACTGAAAGGGAAGGAGGGCCTCGACCCAATGGCAGATCTGATCAAAGAGGATATCTTGGCCTTTTGCTCCTCTACAAATGGTACTACCTTCAATTTCGCCCCTAGACTAGCGAATGCAGTAGCTCATAGAATTGCTCATTTTGATATGAGCATTCACTCGGAACTAATCTGGATCGAGGACCTACCTCCATCTATTATTCCCCTTGTAAACGAAGATGTAAGGCATTTGCCTCAACATGATGAATGAATGAATGTTAATGTCAAAAAAAAAAAAAAAAAAATGTTGAAGGGTTGCTTGCCTAATTGCAATGTTGTGGGTTCGAAATCCACATGCTACAAATTTTTATGTATTTATATTTATTAGTTATTTTCTTTATATAGTAATTTATATAATGTTGATCCAGCAACGAACACAACATCATACAACCTAGACAACAAAATGATAAGTCGAGTCGAGGTCAGATCTCTCACGTAATGATATGTCCAGTCGAGGTTAGATTTCTTTCCACAAAACGAATATGTCCCGTATATTTGCATTTTATTAATTATTTTTTTCTACATTAATTTATAGAATGTTGATCCAACAACGAACACAACAACATCGATATACAACCTAGACAATGAAATGATAAGTCGAGTCGATGTTAGATCTCTTTCCGCAAAACGAATACGTCCCGACTAATTTTCACGGTTTGATATATTGTTCCCAAAGATAATACGACTTCCTCTTTTGGAATAGTAAGACCCCTACTCCAAGAGCCCCAATAAACTAGAACAATGTTGAGAAGAAGGTTTTGATGCAAAAGAACTTTAAAGAATACAATGTATACAACTCTAGCAGTTTGTTTAAAAAATGTCATGTATCTGGTGTGTTTCAAAGTGTGTTTCTTCTACTCATCCATTTAAAATAGCTCTTTAATGGGTGGTTTAATGGCATTCCAAAGAATTAGCGAATTATCATGTTTGAACCTTTTGAGGTCTGGTCGGAGTTAAACCTAGTGTTGTAATCTTTTTAAGTCCATTAAGGGAAGGGTTATAATTATGTTGTTAGTACGAAATCTATATATATTTATTGTCTCCTTGTGATATAGGTAGATTCTCTTTACTTGTTTGTATTACATTCTTTTTCGTGTTTTGTATATTCACTCATCTGACTTTACACCAACCAAGAATGGGGAGGACATGAACTTCCAACTTATGTGTTTAGGGATGATTTGTTTCGGATACAACTACCTTTTGCCTCTTTAAGAACAATTCCCGGTTGATAAAAACAAAATTTCAATAAAGCACTCATTAACTCTCTTAGCCAATAATAACTTAGCACTCCCCAATTTTAAACAAACAAAAAAACAAATAAAATATATATATTTCCCATTGATATATCTGCAAATGAAATATAAAACATGATGTAAAACTAGAAAGTGAATACCCAAAAGTCTGAAAATAAGATAATAAACCATAAACAATTTAATCAAAATTCATCATTTTGAATTGAAATATAATAATAAACTTGTCTCATGAGGTCCTGCATAATGCATTAATTCTGAACCAAATTATATTACCACTATAACTACACAATAAAAGCCATTAAGTGGACAATTGCAGTGGGCGGAATTGGGACCTGAAATTTTGAATTTTTATTTAATGTATAAATAATATATAAAAAAAGTTGAAATATTAGGGTATAAGAATAGAAGAAAAAATGTGTTAGTTCTTATATTAGTGGGAATTTCCCCAGAAATGAAATGTGGTATGCGAAAATGATATTTCTACGTCCACCACTAAAATAATTATGAATAACAAATTAGCAGCAAAAGAATATTTAGGAAAAACCAAAAAGATTACGTTTTCCTCCTTACTGTTTTCACATCTCAAATATGAATACTTTGAAGACACAAACGAAATGAAAATTGTATTTAAAAACAAAGAATGGTGTTATCTGGCAGCCTCCTCCATCTTCAACATATGGAGCATAACATCAGCCAGAGAATCAATGGGCCCAGGAAGACACCAGTGAACACAATCGTTATACAAAGTCACATTAGCATTGGGCCAGTGTCCATACCTGCTAGGGTGCCCATCGGGCCTCAACAGCATCGCCTGGGTCGTGTCCATCAATCTCAACTCCTTCTTCCTTTCTCTCTCTGCAACCCTAAATTCCTCCAATTGGATCTTATACATCTCCAAATTCATCCCATCCAACTGCGTCTCGTTCCTCCTGAACGGCCGCTGCCTCACGCAGTTTCCGCCCTCGTTCCACTCCCCGCCCTCAAAATGCGGCGGCGCGAATGTCCGGAGAATCGTCACAGCGGTCGGCTTCTGCAGCTCGTTTAGGGCTCTCAACGCCGTTCGGAAGGCCAGGCGGTAGGGGTAGGTCTCCGGCAGGAATGAGACGTTTGGGAGGCCGCAGTAGCGGCAGCCGACAGCGGCGTTATTCTCGTAGTAGACGGCAAGGCGGCGGAACCAGTGGCCGGCGTTGAGGATTATGTAATCGAATTTGCTGATGTCGGCTGTCCATTTGTCGTCGTACTCGTCGAGGTAGAGGTTGAACACGCCGGTGTGACTCGGTCCGTCCGAGTCCCGCTCGGTGGATCGGACCAGGAACGGCGACCAGTAGTAGCTCAGGGTGAAGTTGTGTTTAATGTATTTATATCGCTTGAATTGATAATCGGTTGTCGGAGAAATGTCGATCGGATATTCAGCCTGAAAATGCGATTCAGTGTAATGAGGAATCAGCGCTAATTATGGAACATAATTCTACTAAAATCCACAAATTCCGCTAATTAATAATGAAATCACATCAAACTACTCCAACCGAAAGATCGATAATTAGATTCAATAAATAGAAATAAAATTGGATCAATTAAACTTAAGATTCAACGATTCACTCACTGAATATTCAGATTCAACGGAGAGATGAATTCATCTTTTTTTTTTTTACATCTTGGAAAAAGATTAAACTATTCAAGCTCAAGAAATCAGTCTTGCGCACAAATTACATTAAAACTCGAACTGTAGAGAAGAAAAATCACTAGATCTAACATATGCATACACATTATACATACATATACACACAGAGGGGGCTGGGGCTTACCCTGGACAAGAGGCAAATTAAGGACTGCATTTGGTTCCGGCCAACTGAATCTCCAACAAAGGCTAATTTCTTGCCCCGAAGAAGATCCAAGAACTGATGCGGGTCAAATATCGGCAAATCGCATCCATCGGGCTTCCACCTCCATTTCAGGTAATCACTATCGGGCCGACCGTACTTCATACAATTCTGGTGCTCATGGATTTCAAAACAAGTCATATTCGTGTAATACGGACCATCTGGATTCGGGATCCATTCCCCCCTGAAGATATCGCACTTATCAGATTTCTTGGTATCAACTGCTACTGAGTTCTCAGAGGACACTGAAGAGCTGTACTGAATTGTGGGGCGATTTAGACGAACTAAAGCGACGAGGATTATCCCTATTGCTGCACAAAGTATGAGGATGGCTTTTATTTTTTGATTTTTATTACGGGATTTTTTGGTAGGGAAAAGCGCCATTGATGACTTTGGAGCTCCAAAATGGGGCACAAGCTCTTAAGAAATGGTTGGAGGATACTAGAAGACGGGGTGGAAGTTATATATGGGGTTTCTTGAGGACTCGGTTGTGTATAATAAATTCTTTTTGGCCACATTGGAATCTCGTGCCGGTGTTGTGTTTAATTGGTATAATGAAAAGACCATCTTGTCCCCGTAGCTAACAGGAGATCGGCCCAACAAAGCCTCAACATCCATCTTCCATCACCCTTACAGATCTATCCGTTATGGGCCCGATTACCTCAATACAACTAATAATCCAGTTTTAATTCTTTATAATGTTTGGTTGGACTTTTTAAAAATAAATGAGTTTATACTATTATTACCAAACTACCTCCCTGTTCGCCTCAATTCACATTTACTCAACAAACACAATAAGTCTATTATAAAAATACAATACGTCTACTCTAAACACAAAATAATTATACTGCAAGAACACAATAAGTCTACTCTAAATACAAATTAACTATACTGCAAAACAATATAAGTCTACTATAAGAACACAATAAGTCTACTCTAAACACAAAAAAATTATACTGCAAGAACACAATAAGTCTACTGTAATCTAAACACAAAATAACTATACTGCAGGAACACAATAAGTATACTGTAAGAACACAACAAGTATACTATAAACACAAAATAACTATACTTCAGCCCAATTAAAAAAGGAGATGATAAGCCCATTTAAAAAAATTAAATTGAAAAAGGCCGAATTAAAAAAAAAAAAAAAAAAAAAAAAAAAAAAAAAAAAAGCCTTGAACGCAAAGTAGGATTCGAACACACTCCCTCGTGCATCAAAGGAGCATCTCTTACCACTCCAAACAACAGCAAATTCATTAAATCAAACGCATCCTTATACATATATCATTATGCGTTGTATCTTTAAAAAAAAGAAGAAAGAAAGAAAGAAAAATTGATTTGGGTTTGGTGCGACCCGCGCGCAAATTTTGGATCCGAGTGTACATTAAGCACTATTCTGCATCATGTGCACCCAAGTTTTTGCCAATCGTGAAATGAAAATAACAAAATAAATAGAATTGTATGGAAAAACTTGGTAATTTGTTGTTGTCTGTGTTGTATTTATGGACTATAAACAGGGCCTACCTTGACATTTTAGAGGCTCGGGGGCCGGGGCGAACTAAGAAAATGGGGCCCCCTAATACGAAGGAAGGAAAAATAAGAATATATAAAACTAGAAAGTAAGAACACAATTATTACATCATACAAGTTCACACAAAATATATATATATATATAAATATATATATATATATATATATGTATATATATATAAAAATAAAATGAGGGTTATTATTGTAAATTACCTTTTCCCGCCTAAAATATATCTTTAATGCATTCTTAATTTCTTTTAAGGCATTAATTATATTTTTTTCTTCAAATTAATACAATATCAAGTATTACCTTCATTAATAAATGAATATATACTTTATTAAATTAAAAGTAAAAGTTAATGTATAATTTAATGATTGACTAATTAAATTATTGTATTTAAAAATATTAATTTGTTATAATTAATCATGGGACTACGACTTCCACATATATTTATATATGATATTTAATCTTGAAATTATTTTTTATTACATATTCATATATTCTATTTATTAATATTATTTCTTTATAAATAATAATTACACTTTGCAACCTAAACTATGAGATTTTATATGTGCTACAATCTATAATTCTATTTAAAAAATAAAATTAACATGCTTGAGCTAACTAGGTTTTTTAGAGTTTTCAATATAAACAATACTTTGTCGCATTTTTCCATATTTTGCAACCCAAGCAAAATATACATATATATATATATATATATAAATTGTATATTTACATAAATTTCAACATATACATATACTACTCAGATATATTGAAGAATTCATATGCTTTATTTTTTTAGTCCAACTATAGAATAATCATTGAATTTTAGTTTATTAATATCAAGATTTATTTAAAATCTAAAAAGTATTTGATTATATTAAACCACCATGTAATATATTAAAACTTGAAAATTATTTTTTCTTAAAATAAAGTAAATAGTTATCGTTAAAATTTGAAAAATTACTTGGATAAATCAAAATATTTTAAAAAATTGAAAAAATAAAAGAAAACACTAATTTTCTTATAATACAATTCAATTTATTTTATTTGATATATTTTGGTGTGTAGTGTGATACTTATGTATTTGTGTTTGTTTTAATATTCATTTTCAATTAAGCTATTACGGTGTTCGCATAGGTTAAGGTGGATACACACACACACTAAATATATATTTGGGTTTCAATATTAGGAGATATTCATTCTTAAAAGTAGATATAATTTATTTTTTACATTTAATAATTTATCTTGATGTAAATCTATAAAATATTATATTTATAAAATGTAAGTTATATTAAATCCATATATCACTTGGGAGAAATTGATATTTACATTATTTATATTTTGGGTTTATATTATTTGGTGCAACATGTAGTATGCACGTTTTTCAGTTTCATTTTTGTTTTTCAATCACAACCTGAACTATACGTTTTTTAACGCTTGCAACCTCTGCCAAAAATTTAAGTGCGAAAAATAAAAGAATATAGAAAATATTTAAATAACATAAATTGTTAAAAAATCTAAAAAATATTTTTTAAATTCTAAACTTCATTTAAAATACCAGAAAATTAACTTAAACATGTTGAAAATTGTAACGCCCCAATCCCATTAGCTCTGAATTGAAGTGCTACTAAATTTTTCTTTTCCTTTGATTAAGTAATAAATCAGATAAAGTGCGAAAGCGTGACATAAAATACTTATTGGATAAAAGTAGAAATTTTATTGGCAATAAGACACTGCCAAAACATATTTACACTAGTGGTTCCAAAGTTTCTAAGAAAATGAAAACCCCGGATTTTGTGACACATAAACTTATTTATATACATAGAAGAGGCAAAAACATCTTTTGCGGGTAGAAAAAGGAACTCAGTGACCTTTGCCGCAACAGCCCCGCCACCTCGCTCAACTAACCTGAAGATTTGTAATTATGGGCATGAGTATAAACTCAGTGGGAACTTTGTAAGCAATTATACTAAATGAAGATGCACAATAATAAATACATCCTTGACTTAGGAGTCCATCTTACGACTCAAAAGCCATATTGCTAGACTTAGGGGCCAATCTTACGACTCCCAAGCCCTACTCAAAAGCCAATCTTACGACTTAAGAGCCTTTCTCAAAAGCCAATCTTACGACTTAAGAGGTATCATATCAATAAGCCCGAAGGCAAACATACTTATCAAAGTACAAGTTCAATAGCATAATGTACTCACAAATAGCTCAGTTACCCACCTTTTATGCTTGCTTTAAGGTAGGTAATTCGCGTATGTCCCAAGGCCTGACTCGCACTACACCAAGCACATGTTGTTTAATTAATTAGTATTACTTATCGAGCTTAGTATTTTAAAAATAATTAAGTGTGGTACACTATTCTTGAATTATGTCTATTTTTACAATTTCTAACATATAAGCCATGTTATTATAAATTATAGTCCTAAATTAAAAGGCCTAATTATCTATTTAATTTAAATTATTAACTACACTAATAAATATTTGAAACTAACTAATATGCATCTTAAACAACAACTATTTAACACAAACTTAAGAAAATAGCTAAAGTTATAATTCTACTTAAATCAAGAAAATAATTAAATTCCTAAATTTATATAAACTATAAAAGACAATGACAATAAAAAAAAAAAAAAAGACTATTAAAGAAAACATACCTCAAAAACTTTTAACACTATTCGACAACTTCCCAAAATACCGGCCCGAGCGTTGTCAAAACTAAACTGATAAGGACCTCCTAATTAAAGGAAATCCAATATATTCAATGCAATGTTTACTTATTATTTCTAATGTATAATCTACTGCCTATTTATATAGAAATCTTTGTAAATTTTACAAACTTATTTTCGATGTGGGATACCTATTTTACTACAAATGCATCACTTATACCTTTACTACATATAATAAGCTAGATTGATGTATTACTTACAATGTTTAGTTTTCTAAATATAGTAATATGTTTTACATACTAAATATAGTAATATGTTTTACTAAAAATAGAATGTTAATAATTTGTTATCATTATGAACATTATATGTGATGTTTAGTCGTAGGTATGCAAATATATATATAGTTAGTTATTATCATATTAACTTTATTACATGTATAAATTTATATATATAATTTTTTTTAGCTTTAGTTTTTATTTTAGGTAAATGTAAAATACTTAGAATAAATTAATTTTGTTTCTTATTTCTTAAGCCCGATGTTAACTTTAAGCTTCTATATTTTAAATTTTTAATTCTTTTCTTTTAGGTGTTAGGAGTGCAGTCGACCTGGTACACCGCGGTCACACTTATTTGCCAAAATAAAATCATAAAATCAAATAACTTTGCAATTTAAGCTAAAATAAAATTGATAAAAATATTTTAAAATGCAAAGAGTGTACTTTATTGCGTTATAAAGATTCAGGGTATCACAAAAATATATTAAAATTTTGAGTTTTTTTTTATAAAAAAGTTCAAATCAAATAATTTTAAGCAAGAAAAATAAAAATTTATTACTTTTTTTTTTTTAAATCATAAAACTATTATAAATTTCTGAAAATTATCTTTTAAACTCAAAAAATTTATTTAAACTATTTCAAAGTTACCTTGAAAAATTAATTTAAAATTTCTAAAATTTCGTTTAAGACATGTGGAAGTATCTATGAAAAGTCTAATTTTATGATATAAGTATATTTTCAATTATTTTTTTGAAAAAGAAATCCTTTTAAAAATATTTAAAATTATTTGAAATAATATCAAAATTATTTGATCTTTTTTTATGAAAATTGATTTTTTTATCAAAATAATTTCTAAGTTTATGATATTTTAAATAATTTTTTAGAATTATTTTTGTTATTTCTAAATAGTTTCTTTTCTCTCCGAAAATTGCTACCAAAGATTGCAAAGGTGGGAAACCGCAAAGTTCAGTTGATCGTAAAAAAGAAAAAATGATTATTCAAATATTTATTTAGTTATAATATAATAATTCTATTTTTTTATATTAGATAATATTATATTTAATTTAATAAAATAATTACTTTTTAAATGAATTTTAGTGCATCGCACGGGAGCGATACTAGTATATATAAAAGCAAAATGGAGGGTTTTTATGTCAATTTTGTTTTCCATATTTGGTAATGTTTATAACTTTCTTTCATTTTTTAATATACAATTAACTTTTTCATTTCTAATCCGGCTTTTATATGCATAAGAATTAAACTATTTATCTTTCACAATATGCAGTTTGACATCCATATCACATACTTCATCCGTTTCAAAATAAATGTTGTTTTAATTTTTTTGTAAAAATTAAGAATTCATAAAAATGACAAATATATCCATACAAAATCCATTTGATTTGATATGTTTTGTGGAATAAGGAAATAGTCAACTAAATTAAGAAGGTGGTTTAGGGTAAAATTGGAAGAATTATGATTTTTTTTCTTAAAACGACACTTAATTTGAATTTTTTTAGCTTCTCTTACACGTCACTTATTTTGAAACGGGGGGAGTATATTATAATGAAATATTTGATTTGAAAAAGCAGATTGTTTGTTGGTTATTTATGCTAGAGTTGATGTTTAGTGTGAATTGGACTATAGTATTTTTGTTTGAGATGCAACTTAAAATTAGTGAAGTAATTTCTTTATAAAAATTATTAATTGAGTATTTATTTATAAAAATAAAACTAATCAATTTAGTTTATTTGACATTAGTTTTCAAATATTTTCGTTATTTAAATTACGCAGAGAAAAAATCACTGTTTAGTTAATGAAAATCATACTTTATTAAATTAAAGGAAAAATCAATATTTATTTTATAATCAATTTACAAATCATCAAATTTGCTAATAGTTTTTTATCATGAAAGTACGAAAGTTTTGAACATATATATAATTGAATATTAAAATTGTTACTGAATTTATTTTTAATTACCTATTTATATTTTTAATAATGTATATTTTGTTAAAATTATTCTTCTAAGCTTTTTATTTTTTTTTTACTTTTATTGAACTTCAGCTATATGTTTTTTACACTTTGTAAGTTAAATAATACTTTGTCACACTAACCAACATCAAGTCTTTTTTACTCTTAACAACCTACGTGACTTTATTCGCATTAATCAATTTTTATCTTTAAAAAAATAAACTATTTATGATAAAAATAGAAAATTTATACAAATACTTTACAATACCAAATAAATTATGAAAATACGAAAATATTTTGAAGAACTTGCAGACTTTAATTTGTTATGCGAAGTGTTAAATAACTTTTAAATTTTATTTTGTCAAAATAAGAATTTATTGAAAATTAAATAATATTTAAGTATATTTAAAGTCACAAAGTAAAATGTTAAAAGTTGCAAATGAAAATCTAACTTTAGAAAGAGAAAATTAATTATTTTTAATTAGATAGTTTATTTAGATAAATAAAAAAATATAATATAAAAGCAGGGACAAAAAGAAAAAGTATGAAACTTTACAGTACATGTGAAGTATCCAAATAAAATAATAATGTTTCTTTTATTATATATTTCAGGATTATTGTTAATCGTTCAAATAATTCTTTTTTTAAAGTTTATTATGATTATTTGATTTAAACTACAACTAATCAATTTAATTTATCCGACATGAATTGTCTCAAGTTTTCTTCATTTATTACGTTGGGAGAAAAATCAATTTATATGTAATTGAACACGTACTTTATCGAATTAAAAGCAAAAGTTACTATTTGATTTATAAATTATAACCAACTTATTAAATTATTAAATTTGCTAATATTTATTTGTTATAATAATTATTTTTGTTTGATTAATCACAGAACTACGACATTTGCTCATATATATCACTTTATATATGATAATTAATCTTACAATTATTTTATCACTTTTTCATATTTTACATATAATAATATTATTTTTCTATAAGGAATTATACATTGCAACCTAAACTATGATTTTATACAAGTTGCATTATAAATTTCTTTTGAATAAGTATAATTAACCAACTTGAACTATATGTTTTTTACTAAATCTTTTTTTTCATTTTGTAATCTAAACTTTTTTTTACATTAATCAATGTATATCTTTAAATAAATCTATTACTTAGAATATAAATGTATAATTTATTTAAAAAATTTCAACATATATATGAGAGTATTAAAAAATAGAGTCCAACTTTAGTGCACCTGGGACACGGTGCACCTGGATTATTTTAAGTCATTAGATTTTAACAAATCGTAATCCAACAGTTGGATCAGAATAATACTCTCTCTCCTTGTACTTGTTACCTATTCAACAGGTTTCACATAAAATTATTAACATTAAATAATTCTTTGGCATTGATTAATAATATCTCCCAAATCATGATTTATTGTTATCATCATCATCATTTTCATCTTCCTTTTATTTTCTTCTGCAAATTCATCTTGATCCATAATACAAATTTCTTCATTTTTTCGTCATTTCATTTTTTTCATATCTTCATTCGATCAAACTCATTCTTGTTCATTCCTTTGATATTCCAGATTTCAGTTCTTTTTCCTTCCAAAAAAATACGTTGATCATAGTTTTATATACTGTTTAAATTTTTATTCCCAAACAATATGTCGAATGGATCTTATTCGAAGTCGATTGGAAGCCATCCATTCGCTCTATGCAACCACAAGGCGAAGGCTATTGAATTTCTCTCCACAACTGACGTCAAACTGGCACGGAGGTTTGCTCGTTGCCCGTTCTACTTGGTGAGTACTGGTCGAAAAAGTCGTTAAATAGACCACTGTAACATAATTGAATTGTTGTTTCAGTCTTCTATTGTACGGAATCGAGCTCCTTGTTTATTCGTAGTTTAGTAGGTCGTTTCGATTTAAATATGTTCCAAAGGTTTTTCATTTTTATTATATACATGATTCGTACTTATTCATTGTTTTATTTATTTAAAGTTATTTGTTCTCAATTTGTTGTCAGTTTATTAGATTTGTGTAGTCTTATTTTGCTTGTAGGTAGATGATTATGAATTTTGGGAATGGATTGATCCTCCTCTTATGCCATTCTAGAAGGACTGTTTTTTGAAGTTGAAAGCTGAAAGAGAATTGCTCGAGAATCATTTGGTGAACAAGAATGAGGTAGAGAAGTTGCTTACGGAAAAATTGGGTAAGAAGAGTATAGAAATAAAAGAAATTATTGAACAAAATATTGAGCTGTCTTGTAAATTTGTGGAGCTCCAACACTTTGCCGAATTACTAAAAATGGAGAAAATCACTGAAATTGAGGAACTTGTTTGCAGAAAGGAGTTTGATATGTTTGAGCTTAGACTGATATGTTTGGTGTTTTTGTTTTTGATCGTATTTTTTGCCGTATTTTGTTGGTTGTCATATAACGGGGTACACATTCATAAGATAATGTTGAAGTAGAGTAACACTGTTTTTTTTAGCGGTTGATACAAATGTTTGTTTTATGCTATATGTTATGAATGAATATTTAATACTTTCATGTTCAACGTTGGTAATGCAACTATTGTGCTCCTACGTATTCACTAAGTGTGATCTGTATCCGTTTTTTACTATATTGGTGGTGGTTGTTTTATCTAAACTAACTTCTAGTTATGGTTGTTATATTTTCGTACATTCTAAAGGTTGCTAATGCCAATGAATCGATTTTCAATGGTCTCCATAATTTTAATTTGTGAATATAATCAGTATGTCCTTCGTTACAAACGGTTTGCATATATTTATTTTTTTCGGTGCCTTTTTTTTTGTATGGTGTTCTAATCTAATTTACATAGTAGGATCCCACTTATAGATTCTATTCAGTTTAACGTATAAGGTTAGTTCACACGTATGCAAATGGTATGTTTTGTTCACCTAGTAACTCACTATGTATTTGGATAATGTGGGATGTACCGTGTACGTGGCTTTTATTGAAGGTTTAGTTGGAAAAATGCAATGTCAAACATAGGCACTTGATATGTGGTGAAGTCTAGAGTGTTTTTGGTTAAGGTTAATTTTTGGCATTT
The DNA here is from genome assembly GCA_958295605.1 of Ajuga chamaepitys. Taxonomy (NCBI): domain Eukaryota; kingdom Viridiplantae; phylum Streptophyta; class Magnoliopsida; order Lamiales; family Lamiaceae; genus Ajuga; species Ajuga chamaepitys. Next base: position 23,883,886 of record OY282497.1, on the reverse strand, counting down.
GTTTTTGTTATGTATCGAGAATTGTTTATTATTTCTTTTTATGTGGCATCATTACATTTACATTATATGACATCATAATCTATTTTTTGTTGAATGTCATTATGTAAATAAATGACGACCTTATTTCAATTGGCTAGGTATTAGGAAAGGGTACTAAATTATTACCGTGTTGGACGAGCAATTATGGGCTAAACTCCAAATATTGGTTTTCAGATGGTGTAACCAATTCCTAAAAAAATTATCATAATGTCGTTTAACATCTATCTTTTTATATGTATCTACCACGATGATATAGTAATTCATTAACAAACAGTATCATCGAGAATTCATTAAGACGTTGTCAAGAGAACTTGATATGTATAAAATTTGCAATAAGCAACATTTGTATAGGAATTGCGAAAACTATTTGATAAAAAAACATAACAAAATTTTCAGATGGCATAACAATGAATAGTGTAGTTGGAATACTACATTTTATATGTTCTAAGGAAGAGGCCTTTTTCTCACGGGCCACATGCCGTTTCTTATGCCTTGAATGCCAGTTCACACCACACCCCATCATATTTGCGATAGATTGTGCCTTACCGAGAAACCTCTCTGTTTGAGATCACCCGAGGGCCGAGACAAGATAAATCACTTACTAAGCCGTCCACTTGAACCAATGAACCCTAGGGTATATGATATAAAAGACAGTGACACAAGCATGTAGACTATCTCTCTTCTTCTTTCCCCTGGATTCGCTGATCTTTGCATGTCTTCTTCTCTGAGGCCGATGTTTGTAAAGAAAAAGAAGACTTTAGAGGCCCGAATCACCCGTTAGGGGTCTAAAACTAGCTATTATTTGATATTCAACCACTGGTGCCAATTTTAGGGCTCAATCAAGGAAGAAAGGGACTCATCTATGGAGGATGCCAATGCCACTTCGTCTTGCCTTTATTTGGTGTTCGAGTGATTGGAGATAGGATTGGACGAGGCATCGTGTAATGCCATGGGCGGTCCAAGAGAAAAAAGAAGGCAATAAGCTCGAACGAATGATCCCAGTCTTTCACCGATAAGATAAAGAAAGATTATTCAAATCGCAAGTTTCGTACCTCAGATCCATACCCATGAAAGTTTGAGAATTCACTATATGCTCAATACTGAGAAGTTCTCTGTCGACCGCTTCATAATAGATCCACTTCGGGGTGGCGTTACAACTTTCCTTCCTCAAAGCAAAGCCCATCGGAAAAATCATACCACCATGGTTTCAGTTCGACGACGATCTTTCTTAGCGCTTTCCAGAAAAAGCAGTGACATCACCACATTCTTTCCACTTAGACTTGCAAAGTCGAGTGCCCTACCTTACCACTTGACTAGTAAGGGAAAAACCCTTGACTAAGAAGAATATATAAGCTTTTTCGCTTGTTCGTTAAGCTTTCGAGCAGCTCTTTCAACTGCCACCTAATCCCACAACATGCTCAAGAATCGAGAACCGAGAAGGGATTGGACGGCCGAAGGGATAAGGTTACGTCTGCGTCGATCGATTAGGTTCTAATAGTGCTTCGTGAGTGGGCATTATCCATCTTTGCACAGAGAATGGGCACAAGTTTTGCTGGAGCTTCTCTGATTCTTGGTGAACCATTTTCATTGGGGCAAACTCATGTTATAAATCAAGGTGTACGAGATAAGATCACAAGTGCGGCAAATAGGTACATGACTGAGGTGCGGAGGTTGCCCCTTCCACAGAGTCAAACAGAGACTGTCTATCGGGCTTTTCGAGAGCTCGGAGAGCCTCCTTCGGTTCAAAAGGAGAATCGAACACAACAATACATGAAAGGCTCTCACTCTCCGACAACCATGCTTAGCGAAGTGAAAGGAGAATTCGGTTTGACTAATCAAAAAGCTCTGCTGGGACAACCTCAATGGGAGTTTCCACCTCAAAGGAACCCGAGTCTCCATATGGTTAAGATCTTTCCTTACTTAAGAAGAAGGAAAAAGAAGAAGTGAGAGTCAAGGAAAGCAGGAAGATAGAATGGATAGCCTTTTCCTTCTAAGGCTTCAACAAGTTTGAGTATAAAGGATTCATAACGCGCACGTTGATAACGGACCATGTACTCTCTAGATACATACTTAAACTTATATTCCTTACTTATTGGATGTTTCGTATAGAGATATCTCAACTAATTGTATCTCATTCTCATAGTACGTCTTGCTCATGAGTGGTTCATGTCGGTTTTATTGGTGATCGAATTCCTTCTAGTCGCTAAGGAGCATTTCTACTGCTTTATTATATTAGTAGGCTGTAGCTTTTTAATCATTCCTTATTCCCGAAGAAAGACTTTAAGTCCATAAAAAGGTTCTATGGTCTGGAAGACTAGTGCGTAAGGTGCCCAAAAGTCGAATTTCTTGATCTAACCATGGACCCCAAGCCCCTTATTCCAGAGGATCTTAGCGGGTAAGGCGGTTGGTTACTCCGTTTATTTTCAAAGTCAAAAGATAGTTGCAGATCAGATCAGCTAAACGATTCTTAGCCTCCTGAGCAGAATCGGCAAGAGATGGAAACTTAGCCTCAGCAATGAGAAGTGATGCATACACGTGCGTAGGAAGAGTGGTTTTGAATAGCAGCAACACTAGTGAAAAGGAAGACTCCCCTCCCTCCACTAGCCTCCTTTGGACCCTTTCTTTTTTACTTTTTCGGCCTGTAGCTTTCCCCTTCCCCCCTTCGTCGTGTGATGCTTGTGTGGGGGATGCGCCACCAAAAATCGGGCTTGAAGCTCTCACCTTACCAAGGAGCCGACAGTGGATGGTTGTTGGTCACAACGACTACCAAAAAGCTCACATGAAGATGAATATTTCACATGGAGGAGTGTGCATCTTTATGTTGGGTGTTCTTCTGTCGTGCGACCCGGCGGCTTATGTGCGACCTACGGTGGTGAATGACTGGGGTTTTGGATTGAATCAAATAGCGCTCTGACAGTGTAGGGAAGGGACAACAAAAGATCAATCAATCGAGGAATAAGGAATGTTGTCCTACCGTCACCGAGATGCTGGACCCGCTCGGAATGTAGGATTTGGTCTTTCGTCAAAGTTACTGCAAAAGTGGAACAAAGAGAAGGTGGGCAAATTCCAAGGCTTCGTGCGTGTGGCCGTAGTTAACGGCGATTCCTCAGCTCTTCTTCTAAGAGATATGGAAGTTGAAAATTAGGCCTTGAATCGCCGTTGAGGGTTCAGCAGGTATAATCGGTAGCTAACCTAGACGAAAAGGGGAATCCTGCCGTAGACTTCTGATCATGAGTAGGTAAGCAGCATTGCACTTTGATCTTCTTAGACTTGATGATGCTAACTCCCCTTTAAATAGTTAGATCGGGCCTGGCGAACTACCATTGATGGATTGAGGCCTTTCCTCAACCCAACGAGACAATGTAACAGGAGGAATGGTCCGAGCACCAGCGATAGACTCTTTATCCAAGCGAGGAGGCAAGAAGAAGTCTTCGAATCACGAACATTCGCCGATCAGATCTGTCAAGAAGGAGCTGACGACTACAGGGGAAGCGGCTGACTGCAGTCAGCATCGTCTAAAACAACGATTTTTATCAGCTGTAGCAAAGAAAGAAACTTCATATTCATAAAAGTTGAAATATGAAGAAATAAATATACCTGGCTACTTTTTTCTATGGATAAAAAAAAAGAATCTAATTGGTATAGGAAGCACCGTAAAGATCAATTTGCGAGGTTTGGGGCCGATACAATAATAACTGCGTACTTATGTCATGATGGTAGATATACTTATGTCATGATGTGAGATAAAAATTAGTAATCCACTTATGTAATAGAGTCGATCCACTAAAGTCTTGAGCAGCGGTGTAGGATCAGATCCCATCCGTTACTCATCAATATGATAGACCAAACCAGATAGCAAAAAAATAGTAAAAAGCCACCTTTCGCGACCCAGCCTTAAACCAACGAATTTTGGAATATCTATTATACAAATAGGACTTTATTCAAAGACCTCGGCTGCCCCATCACGGTGCCCCCGGGCTCGAGCTTCTTTCTGTTTGGACTGGACCTCGTCCGCTTTTACTTTGGCGTACAGCCCTTATTCTGTTTCTGTCAAAAGATACCTATTCGGCCTGGCTATCTCTTCAATGAGCACTCTTGTTAGAGTTTAAAGGACATGATCCAGCTCATCTTCCTAAGAGATAGGGGATCAACACTTTAAACAGTGAACAATCGATCCCGAGGTTTTCTGTGTCTGCGTCGGCTGACTTATTTAAAAGCGTGTGTTCGCAAAGAAGAGAAAGAAAATCAAAGAGGACATTTGTCCAATAGTCACAAACGGCGCCTCCACGAGTGAGGGGAAAGGGAAGGTTTTTTCCTCATCCTTTGACTTTTAGAGCAGACAGGGATTATTCACGCTAATGGAGCTCTAGCTACCTTTGGAAGTATGTCCAGGGCAAAGAGATTGAAGTAGGGAAGTCCGGGCTAAAGCCAAAAGAAAAGACGTAACAAGGTATTCAGACCACACTTCACACAAACCAACTGAACCTTTCCCAAGAGCTAGTGCTCTGATACCATGAAATAGTTTAAAATACAAGGCAAAGTAATGGTCTTTTCATCCCCCAGTAGTTCCTTTCCCATTCATCGATTCATTACTCCTGCCATGAAGAAGATTGGGAAATTCCTTTCCTGGGATGGTTCTCTTTCTTAAAGTACTTTTTCCTTCGATTTCTTCTCTCATTTTTTACATAGGAGTCTTGCATGAAGTTTCGAGGGATTGAATGAACGATTGTCGGCACTCTCGTTGATTCGCCAACATCTCGCGAAAAGAAAAGATTCTAACATCATTTGTTAGCTGCATTGGTAAGAGTTACTTCTATTGTCGAATTCACTCCTAACGTCTTATCTCGAACCTGAATACACATGGAACTTATTGCCAAAGTCATCTGGCAATCGGTTAACAATCACCAAAAAACAATCTAATCTTTTCACTGAGAAAGAGGAGCTTCGTAATCGGTCTTTCCTGTATTTAGGACTCGGGCACAGAATTTTGGAAAATTATGCACTAGTAGTAAGCCTGTTCAACAGAGTCTTACCAGTAATCGTTGACTGCCTAACGAAAGAAACTTGTGTCAGAGCTTACCTATTGGCTAAGCGGGTAATACAATTAAACCGCAAGTCTAGGGTACCTAAAAGATGTTAGTCCCCAGAATGGACCGCACTAGACGCAAACGGCCTATCAAATAATTCGTATTTATTGACCAACAAAGAAGTGAAAGCCCGGGGTTGGGTCTTGCTATGGGGGAATCATGTAACGTCTCCTTTCAAGTTATTCTGCTATAGCTTATATATAAAGGGCCTTCCCTAGGAGGGTAGGAAGTTTTTTCTTTTGACTTTACCAATGCAATCACTTTAGAAGTTGTTCTCAAAAGCGATCTATTCCAGGCTATTTATGTCCAATTCCCGAGGTTCGGGGACTCGAGAGTATGCCCGAATCTTGATTGTAATGACAATCTAATTCTTTCACTCTTTACCCTGAGGGGTTGGGATTACTTATTCTCAATCTGGGTTTACCCTGTGTATTGGTGCATACCAGTGAATGCCGCGAGGAATGCCCATCCATTACTAACTGGCCCTGTGATTCAATCATCCCAAACTAAATTGGCTCTGGCCTCAGCTTATCAATGTTCCAACTCTATATACCAAAAAAGAGGAACCCCAATCGTTTGTTCGTTCTACTCGGAATGTTCTAACCGCATCTACTTCGTCCTAGAAGCTACTATTTCCACCTCTAACGGCATGAGCTATCACTCATGACTGGTATATGGATCTCTTTATGTAGTGGTCGGCCTTCGTTAAGCTTCGCTAGAAGTGACTAGTCTCTTCCTAAATGCCTCGTTACTTTAGTATGGTCTAGTCTTTCCAATGCCTCCTTCCTTGCTGCCAATGTAGTCTACTAAGTCTACTAGGAGAGTCACCTTGCTTGCATTCTAGAAACGGTAGCTTCCGCGCCCTTCTTGCCTGCTGAAATGGATGTAAATGCTCGTGACAACTCATCAAATCCTATTCAGTCTGATTAGATATGTCACTGAAAGAAATCCATTCTCTCTCTGTTTTCTTTTCGGATTCCGAGGATGACTTTTTTTTTTTTTTTTGGCAAGCGATCCTAACATCTTTCTTTGAGGAGCCAAACGACGAAGCCTCCTTCTCAGAGAAAGATGTCTCTGACGCTACTCGCCCGACAATAACAACTTTTTCTTTTTTTGGCGAGTTCGGTCAGGAGGGAGAAAAGAGAGAGACTTACTATCAGTAAAATAAAAAAACCGCCCCCCATGCTCCCACGGTCCGCTTACCGAGGAATAGAAAGGAAGGACCCGAGGCCAGAGCAAGTTGGGTTCGGGTAGAGAGTCGTAAGCGCGGTGGCGGTGATAGAGAATGTGCTCGTACGATTCATAGAAGGATATGATAAAGGACTTTATTTCTTCTTGTTGGTAACTTTGACTCCTCTATATTAATATGCCTCTCTAGGAGTATTACGATCTGCATCATCTACAGGGGAATTCATCCATGGTCTGCCTTCCTCTACTTAGAATTTAGAAAAGGACTTCTCTCATACGTATCTATCTCTGGTATAAAAGCCAATCTTCGTTGAAGAACGCCACCTACCTATTTTCTTCTAGATCAAATGGAGAATTCATCAATAACTCCGCCATCAGGAGAATTGCTTTGGCCAGACCGGAAGAAAAGTACCACTCACTCGGTCCGATCCTAACCCTTTCCATGCAGCTTTCCCAGTTACTAAGTAGAGTAAAGCCCACCTTTTTTTACTATGAAAGTCGATTTGTCCACTCGAGATAAGGCCGCCTACTCTGGTATTTACCCCCTCTCTCTATCTCTGTCTCGGTTTAGCATCATATATCGATCTGGAGAAAATTTGGATTGGCTGTAGTGCGGATTAAGGTTAATTAACCTCCATACTGTGGCTGTGAAGGTGGGTTCTGTCGCCGCCTGATAGAGGCAGAAGCGGGGGCCACCAGAGGTATCTGCATCGAGTCTTTCGATTGAAAGAGGAAGGGAGATAATTCAAATGCCAGCGCAGAAAAAGAAAGAGTCGTGCTTTAAAGTGGAATTCTTCTAAGATCCATTGCTCGATTTTGCTGCATGCTCTGCTCCCAAAATGCAGAGAAGACTTGCAGGGGCAGATCCGGGTTGGTTGGTCCGGAAAGACATGGGAGAGGTGGGCTAAGTGAAATAAGAGACTATATAATATTATGAATCATGCACGACACACTTTATATATCTTCTAAGTCTACAAGGTGAACAACTTAGCTTACAACACAGCGTGTTAGCCACCACACTGGCTGGCTGGTGCATTGGCCTTACTGTAATAAGTCCGAGAGGTATGACTCTTCGATTAGAACGCTCCATATCTCGTGACACGCGGAGCGTAGCATTTTTATGGAGAAGGGCTTTATATAGACCACTCTTGAGTCATGTTCGTCGCCCTACCTAGGCTTACCATTATTTCATTTCGTTCTATTGATTGGTTCTAGCTCCTAGAGAGGCATATTTTGAATATAGAGGAGCAAAGTTACCAACAAGAAGCAATAAAGTCCTTTATCATATCCTTCTATGAACCGTACGAGCACGTTCTCTATCACCCCCACCAAGCTTACGGCTCTCTACCCCAACCCAACTTGCTTTAGCCCCGAGTCCTTCCTTTCTTTTCCATGGTAAGCGGACCGTGGGAGCATGGGGTAGGGATCTTTTTATTTTACTAATAGAAAATCTCTCTCTTTTCTCCCTCCTGACCAAACTCGCCAAAGAAAGAAAAAAGTTGTTCTTGCCGGGCGAGTAGCGTCAGAGACATCTTTCTCTGAGGAGGAGGCTTCGAGATCTACTTTGCAGTAAGTAGCACTTCGAAGTGCCTGGAAAAAAGTAGTTGATTAAACGTGTCTAACTGGAAAGTCAGTATTTGGAATAAAGTCGGAACTCGTTGAGTTAAAAAGTGCACATTCTTCCCTACCATGCCCCAGATAAGCCCGTGCCTACCCGAACTTGACTATCTGTAGGCTGTACGGGACAGCGCCTCGACTACATAATGTCCGAAGACCTGATACTCGCTTGGTGTAAAAGAGCTCGTTCTCATGCTGACTTCAAGCAATGTTGAGAACAACCCGGACGCCCCCATCCGAATCAGTATGTCTCTTCCTAGTTTCTTTTCTCTCTTCTCTAGCTACCTAGACTTCCTAGGATCAGAATGAGAATATGAAGTTGTGCCATCTTTAGGCTTAGCCTAACCCGAGGAAAGGAGGGTTTTTCTTTGATTCCTATTATTTAGTTCCACAGATGGCTTATTACCCGAAGCACAATTCGAATCTGCAAAAGATCATTGGTAACTATCTTCGACGAAAGGTTTGGAACCCTTTTTCCTTAAACAATGGCCTTTAACCCTCGGATGGAGCAGGACAACCTTTAAGCAGTAGTTCGCATCATCAAACTTCTTTTAAATGCACGCCCCCAATCGTTGATAAGGCTCCGTTCCTATTGTCCATACAGTGTGGGGGGGCGGAACTAGGGCCTGGGGGCCTAAATCATCTTTTGATTTCGAATGCTAAATGCCTAAAAAAAAACTTGAGTTCGGAGCTTCATATGTTGTCTCCCACCCTCAACGAGGGCTCCAAAGCCGAGGCTTTCCTTAGTTAGACCGGCAGGGGACGCATCACAGCACATAGGAGTTGAAGAAACTTCTATTTTAGCACTTACAAAAGGAGATTGACGTGCTACCGGTGTGTGGCAAGAGTGGCACATCGCGAAAAGTCGAGACTTAGTATAGATTCTACTTAATATGATAGGCTATACCTGCCAACATCTTCAAAAAAATGAGTGGGCCAACATGCATGTGTAGGCTATGGTTACGACCTAACCATCTTCTCTTTCTTCACAAACAAAGGGCGGGTGCTTTCTCGCTCCCATCGGGTCGGTATTCTATTGCTGCTGAATAGTCAGCGGCTTAGCGCCCCTCATTCGCCCCAGTATTCTTTCATTTTGGACACATAACCCTTTTTCCACTGCTTGCCATTTCATGTTTGGAATCGGGTTCGTGCATCGAAACCTTTGTCTCTTGCTCAACAATCTTTCCTTTGAGTTCAATTGCTTTTGGTTTAATATGGTATCGATAGCAATAGCTGTTTTTCTTTGTCGGTCCCCGATTATAAGTTCTCATTGACCATGACCTATAGGAACCAGGCTGCATAGGCTCGTGGATTTACGTTCAATAATTCCTGGGGCTTTCAGTTCGACACGTCGTCGCTCGTGAGCGCTTAGAGCCCCTCTTTCATCAATAGGTAGTCCCTAGTCGTCGACCACACTACCCAGCATAGCCTTTCCCGTGGGAACATCCACGATAGATCGATTGACCTTCTTCTTTTGTTTGCTTCGGAGTCCGTTCTAGATGCAGCAGCCGGGGAGGCCCCACCATGGGTCGCTGCTAACTTCAGCTCTTTGATCGTCTCTTCCCTTTGATCCTTGTGGGATATGCCAAGTCTTACTCTCACATTAGTAGTAGTTGTAGTGACATCTCCCTTACTTTGTAGGGGAAGGGGCAATGCAGGGGATGAGAATCTGTAGTCCTCGCACTGAGGGACTAATGGATTGGAAAAGTCCAGTTGCAACGACTGAAGAGGACCTCATCAAAGAATGGAATTACCTCTACACCAGAATTACCTCTACACCAGTAAGTATTGTGGTATCGATGGTCAACAAAAGACTTCTAAGGATTGGGCCATTAAATAGTCTAATATAAAAATTAGGGACAGAAAGATGGATCTATCTAGTTTCTTGGACTGAAGGGGAACAATTCACTTTTCCGAAAGCAGCTGTTGAAGCGGGGAAGCTTAGCTAAGTAGTACTTCTACGCCCTGGAAAAATAGGAACCCGCATTAAGGGAACAAAGAGTGTGGGGGTGAAAGAGAACAAAAACGAAGGTGCTGGATCGGGCACCGATCTATGTATTACAGGGGTGGCTGGATTTGGGCTTTCTTCCCCAACGATGGTCCTTTGTTCTCTAGCGGGCGATTCATGACCGCCTCCCTAGCTCGGATGCGTTGCAGACTCGTGATTGGTCCTTCAGTATTTTCTTTTTGCTACTGCGCATCGGAATCTCTTGATCATCTGTTATTGGATTGTGCTCTCGTTAGAACGGTTTGGTTTCACCCAATTTTACAGCAGCCCGGGGTTTCACTCTAATCTTTCCCTGCCATATGCCCTATATAAGAATTGCGCTAGGCGGGTCAGGATCTTTGCAGCCGAACCTCTACTTATACTTAGGGAGGAAATAGGCACACCCACCGAACTATGAAGCTCCAACCTAGTAAAGGGGCTTTGATGCCCATTGTATAGGTTGGGTTGTTGGATACGGGATCCTCGTAGTAGGCTGAACCAACATCCATCCGAGAGAGGGCATTCTTTAGAAAGAATAGGGTGTACATATCCCAGGTGAGCCAAGAGGTGAAGAGTGGGAGTAGATCAGAGAACGCTTCGCCTTATCTTCTTCCCGCCCTAGGAGTAGCACAAAAAGAGGGATTAGCATTATTGACCCAATGAGAAACCACTAAGACCTTCCTTGTTGGGGCTCCGCGCAGTGAGAAAAGGCTCTAGCGACGAGAAAGCGAACGGTCAACGCAAAGGTTCAAGACTTAGTCGAGCATTCGCGAAGCTAGATTTTCATAGCAAGACAACCTCCGAAAGAGAGCCAAATGATGCCAATCAAGAAGATCCATGAAAAAGAAAGGTGACCTTCAACCTTTTACTTACAGAAAGCTCCTCCCCCCCTCCCCCAACTCCTTCTCAAGCCCAGCAGATGCTATTAGAGCACCATTTCGTAGACTTCCTACTTCTATAGGGCAATACAATAGAAAGCGCCTTGTCCAGTATTAGCCACCAAGAGTTAGTACACATAGGGAGGAAGAAAAGACCGGTTGGTGAAATCTTTTTAAGAGAAGACTGGGAAATGGCACCTCCCCTGAATACCTCTAGTAGGTCTTCAGAAAAGCTAGTCAGAGGCGCTCCAAGACCAGCAACAGAAGCAGTAGCAAGCCCTTCCATTTTGGCAGATGCCCTTGGAACACATGTTGGAAAAGTGGTCAAAGAAAGGTGCACTAAATCCTAGTCAAAATATAAGGACTAAACCCTTTCATCAATCTCCTAAGCAAGGAGGCCAGATAGAGTCAACCTACAAATACAAGGGTGAGGCACTAGACAAGACTCCAGACCGGAGTCCCCACGTGAATGTGAATTGGCAGAGAAGGAGGAGTTTCTAAAACACTGGCTGAAGACCACCTACCTGCAAGGAAGGGTCGAAGCTTTTCGGCCTGTAGCTTTCCCTGTCCCCTCTTCATCGTGCGGTGCTTGTGTGGGGGATGCGCCACCAAAAATTAGGCTTGAAGCTCTCACCTTACCAAGGAGCCGACAGCGGATGGCTGTTGGTCACGACGACTACCAAAAAGCTCCAATGAAGATGAATATTTCACATGGAGGAGTG